>PISX010000803.1:0-68090 GCA_004024625.1 Mellivora capensis | reverse complement strand
GAAAACAAAAAGAACATTGCTCTAGCAATTCCTTTCCATCTGACTTATATCATCACAATTTTTCTCTGCTAAATTATTTCTTTCCTTATATAAAATGATGTTATTTCTCCAATTAAAAACAAACAACCTGACCCCACTTCGCACAGACATCTAATACACCATTTCCTTGGTTAGCTTTACAATAAAACAGTTCAAAGGATATGTTTATATTTGCAGACTCTTTTCTTCTCCCTCCAGTTTTATTTTGAACCTGTGCCATCCAGTCTTCCACTCTCATCCCTTGACTGAAAAACGCTTTTTCACTGTCACCTGCAACTCTTAGTCACTGAATACAGTATTCAGGGCTCAGTAGTCATATATGACATTGTCAATAACCTATTTTTCCCTTGACAAACTATCTACCTTAGCCTTCCAGGGCATCCACTGTTGTTGTCATTGTTGTTTGATTTTCATCTTGTTGCTTACTTTTTGTTATTGCTAAGTCTTCATGGTGGTTCCTCTTCTCTCCCAACTTCATAATGACCACAGCTCAGTTTGGGAACCTCATTTCTTATGTATCTATACTCACTTTCTCTAATATCATGCAATCTTAGGATTTTTAAAGTCTATGATGTAAATAAATCTATGTATTAATTCTCAAATATACATCTTCTATCCCTATACTTTGAAGTCTTAATCAGGAACGGATGCTGGATTTTGTCAAATGCTTTTTCTGCATCAATTGAGAGGACCATGTGGTTCTTCTCTCTTTTATTGATTTGTTCTATTACATTGATTGATTTGCCAATGTTGAACCATCCTTGTAACCCAGGGATGAATCCCACCTGGTCATGGTGGATAATCTTTTTAATGTGCTGTTGGATCCTGTTTGCTAGGATCTTGTTGAGAATCTTAGCATCCTTATTCATCAGTGATATCGGTCTGAAATTCTCCTTTTCGGTGTGGTCTTTGCCTGGTTTGGGTATCAGGGTAATGCTGGCTTCATAAAAAGAGTCTGGAAGTTTTCCTTCTGCTTCAATTTTTTGAAACAGCTTCCGGAGAATAGGTATTATTTCTTCTTTGAAAGTTTGGTAGAATTCCCCAGGGAATCCATCAGGTCCTGGGCTCTTGTTTTTTGGGAGGTTTTTGACTCAATCTCGTTACTAGATATTGGTCTATTCAGGTTGTCAATTTCTTCCTAATTCAATTTTGGGAGTTTATAGTTTTCTAAGAATGCATCCATTTCATCTAGGTTGCTTAACTTATAAAACTTAAATATATTTAAAATTGAACCCTTGAGGTTCATACCCTCCATCACCAAAAGAAAAGACAAAAAGATTCTCCAGCCACATTTTTTACCATCCTTCTCAGTTGATGGTAACTTAGTATTTCTGCTTGTTGTGGACTAAAACTTGGAGTTAATGTTAATTTCTCTCTCTTTGTCTCAAAGTCAACCTGCCCAATTTTCCTGTTGGTTCTGATTTCAAATAAATTCTGACTCAGACAGTTTCTCCCTAACTACCCTGTTGCTACCATTATGGCCTCTTGCCTAGATTCTGAAGCAACCTCCTAACTTCCCTCTATGGTTCCATCCCTGCCGCATATATCCACATACATCCCACTTCAAGTTTTTTCTCAACATGTTTGTAAGATTGATCAGACAGATCATGTCATTCTCACTCTCAAAATGCTTTCATATATCCCTGTTGATCTTTAGGAAAACTAGTAAAACCACACCAAGCCCTGAAAGCCTCTACATTAATTTTCTCCCTTTGTCTGTTTTGCTTTTCCCACTGCTATCTCTTTCACACCACTGGATCCACACTATTTTTTTTTTTTTTGTAATTCCTCAAATATTCCAGACAAATCCCCCACTTGGAGACTTTGTGCTGATTATTCCCTTTACCTGGAACTTTTTTCCCCCTGGATATCTATATCTTTATTCTACATATCCTTCAAGTCTCTGCTTAAGAGTCCTTCCCTCAATGAAGTCTGATAGGACTACTCTATTTAAAATTATAATCTCCCTCTCCCAAATTTCACATATCTGGCTGCACAATTTTTCATTGCACTTATCATCATCTAATGTAATATACCATTATTTATTTTTAGTTTTGTTTCTTGTTTAATATCATGATCCCTATAAATATGCTCTAGAAAGGCAGTACTTTTTGTCTTTGCTCGAAGATGCATTATAAGTTCTTTGAACTGTGTCTGTACATATTTAATATGTACTTGTCAGAAAAACAGAAAAAATGATTTAGTCAATGGTAGTAGGATTAATTTAAAATCAGATAACATGGGTGGGTGCAACATCTGGTTAATTTCTCCTGTCTACTACTGGTTTGTGTGACCAGAAGAAAATGACTTTAACCTCTCTGAACATGTAAAATGTAATAATAATAGTATCTACTGTATAAGATAATTGGAAGAATTGACCTATTTTTTAAACACTATCTAGGCACACAATAATAATAACGTGATCATTCATTAAACATGGTAGCCATTTTTGTTATAATTACTTTAATAAAAATCAAACTACCTAGAATTCATTAAATGTAAAAGAATGAATCTTGTATTAATCTGTTATATTGTCAGAAATCTATTTGGTAGGTGAAGTAAAATTTTCAAAGTCTAGGACTGCACATTATCATTGTACTTTGAAGATTAACATAGTAGGCACTAGTAGGTATTCAGACTGTCCAATAGAATTGAATAGAATTGGCTACAAAAGAGGATCAGTAAATAGATCATTTTCTCAATTTTAATAGTCTCACATAAAGTAGAAATTATTTTTGTTACTTCCTTATAAGCAAGGAAACAAATTTTCTCACCTCTATATCCATTGAATACCTATATATTTAAATTAAATGATTTTATCACTTCTGTCTAATTTCCCGTCAAGACTAAAAAGAAGGAGCATCAATTAGGGATATTCTTAGATTGTTACTGAAGTTTTTGGTAGGTGCAAAAGCAGCTTTTTACCCAGTGGAGAGATATCAAAAGATTAAAGAGATTGCATGGAAGAATCACATTCAGGAAACAGGATTTGCATCTTGCTGTTAATTTTTTTTGCTGACTCTTAGACGCCATTTGAGAAAACTTTAAGATCAGAAAGCGAAAACATTGTGCTGGCAGTAATCAGGATAAAGATAGCTGAAGAGCCACCTGCTTGTCTGAATGAATTTGTGCTATTTTTTATGTGTGAAAATCCTTGCTTTCCTGCTACCTCTACACACTCTTCAAGTTTGATAGGTTTCTAAGTACTTAGTCCTTGTTATTGTGTCCAAGACTGACCTGGGTATTCTGGCTTTGATTCCTTATGTTTAAGTGATCCTTCTTCCTCTTTGACAGTGCCTGTTCTGGTAGATCTCAAATATTTATTTTTTTCGTCTTAACGATGTGTTTTTAGATTTAGGTACAGCTACATATCTAAGCAAGGTGACCAGTCTACCATTTCCCTGACAGGATCTCTAAGATTTAGTTCATGTCAGTTTTTCCTTTACCAGTCCCAATCTCTAAGTAGTAAAACCAGTGAGCCTTTGAAGGTCTTTTACAGACAATTAATAGTTGACTAACCACTTTGTCTTCCTCATACAACTAATATTGTTATCCAACATTCAAGCATAGGCTCTTGGAAAATTTACTGTAATAATTTTTAATCGTTATAGATGATGAGCCCCTAACTATATAATTACATAATAGCCCTTATAGTGGAAAATAAACTCATGTAAAGTAATAAATAACTGATTTTCTTCGCTGTTTTCCTTTAGAGGAGGGTTCCTTTCCAGAGAAGGCAATATGCCAACTAAAGGTTATAAAAACTAGAATTTAATTTAAAACAAATCAACCAGGACAGCACAATATAAAAAGGTGGGTTGATGTAAGCTACACTTTAAGGCTCATTATTTGTCTCACTTCAGAGCTGATCAGCTGGTCAAATTAGTCAATCTAAAATTAGCTCAGTAGGTGTTAGAAATTGG
The DNA here is from genome assembly GCA_004024625.1 of Mellivora capensis. Taxonomy (NCBI): domain Eukaryota; kingdom Metazoa; phylum Chordata; class Mammalia; order Carnivora; family Mustelidae; genus Mellivora; species Mellivora capensis. Next base: position 64,128 of record PISX010000803.1, on the reverse strand, counting down.
CTTACTCTCTCTCTCTCTGATGAAATTTATGATAGTTAATAAGTGTAAAATGGCTAAAATATTTCATGGACATATCCCAACCTTATATGAAAAAGCATAAGAATCTAAGAATTATCTAAGAAGCTGGAAGAAAAATAAAATTATATCCATAAAGAATTCTACATATAGACACTAAATTGGAGAATCTCAGTTTGCCATTTCCCAGTAATCAAAATCAGAGAATTCTCCTTCTTGAATATTATCGGGCATGTGTCTATCAACAGTTTCATAAAAATTGTGTTCAGATAGCCAAAACAGCAAGGAGATGGGATTTCTTCAATTTAGAATATAGGTTTTATGAAATATCCTGTGCCTCTTAATATGTATTTGCTTAATAAATGTATGTATGATGGGATGTGGTCTGAGAATTGTTTTAATTATAAGCTGATAGAAAGGTTGTAGGGACATACTTAATTTCATCCCTTTTAAAGAATTTTAATTATTTACAAATAAATGACACTAGGAGTTATTCATGTCAAAATTGGCTCAGTTTAGTTTATAACATTTAATCAGAGAAGTTGAAGTTGAGTAAAAATTACTTTCAAAAAGGAGGTAAGAAGTCTAAGCTTGAGGAGGAGTAATACATGCATAAAGAAAATTTATAATTAGGTAAATAATCATAGTCCACATGAAAAAAAATTATTTCATCTAGTGATAGTTTAGATGAATGTAATCTTTTATTCAGTGCGATTCAATGGGTTTTCAATTAATCTAATTTAGAATCAGATTAGGAAAATTTATTTTTTGTCACTAACTAAGATTGAGAAAGCTAGATTCTTTCACTAAAGGACAAGAGTCTTGAATTAAAATTATAGATGTATATAATTAGAAATGTTAAGCTTAGCAGCCATAATGACAGGAAAATGGAGTATTTGAAAGCCTGATGCATTATGCTCATTTATTTTCCCTAATCACAGGAGTCATTTGAAGGGTAAGTCATCTGTTCTTCAGGCAAGAAGATCAGAAAATTGCCCTCCCTTCCCCCTGTTAAGATTTTTTGCTTCTTTTCTGAAAACAGAGCAATCTTAAAATCTTTTATAGGGAAAAAAACCCTATTAAAAAGGAGTACCAGGAAACTATCTTCAGAAATGTTTAAGAAGAAGGATTTGTGAAGAGAAGTGGCAAATGTAATGAGAATAGTTCTCTTTGTGCTTCCTTTAATGTGCTACATATTGTTGCAACCACAGATAGCTCTGATCTCTTTTTTCCAAGCTTCTTGAACAGACAGAGCAAAATCCTTAGTTTCACGATTTGGTACCAAAGAAGTATGTGTGTGTGTGTGTGTGTGTGTGTGTGTGTATTTTATCTGATGAGTCAGTCTTTGGATTTCCTTGAAAAGAAGAAAAATGAACTGAGCCAAGAAAGTAAAAATATAATCAAAAGATGAATAAAATTATGAGACTGTTTTATAGCCTTTAAACCTACTATGAAAAATATATGAGTTGTATGTAACAGTCATTAGGAATGATTTAAGAGAAAAAACATAATCTACTGACAAGTATATGCATCTTATTTTATATTACATTAGATTCTGTCAAAACGTACTACATATAGTCACTCCTCCCCCAGAGTCTTGTAATAGTTTAGCTCAAAATTCTCATATTAAGAGAATTCCATCATACTCTATAGTCATTATATTATTCAATGCAGTTTCTGGGGTTTTTTTCTTATTTTTTTATAGTTTCAACTCCGTATTTTGCCTAATTATCCAATTTTTAATTTTTTTCTATCCTAGAAGGGCTTGTACAAATTAAGTCTCAGAAAAAAATAATATATACTTATAAGTAACCTTGTTTATGCTTTTAAATACAGTTAACCCTTGAACAAAATTGGTTTGAACTGCATGGGTCCACTTATGCAGACTTTTTCCAATAAATATGATAGAGTACTATAAAATATTTTCTTTTCCTTATGATTTTCCTAACATTTTTTTCTCTAGCTTACTTTATTGTAAGAATACAGTTCTAAACATGTGTTAATCTACAATTTATGTTGTTTGTAAGTCTTCTGGTCAACTGTAGGCTATTAGTAGTTAAGTTTTGGGGCAGTTGAAAGTTCTACCCGGATTTTTGACTGCACAGGGGTTGGTGTTCCCAACCCCTCATTGTTCAAGGTTCACTGTATATGTAGATTTTCCAACCTACACGCAATAGTGGTTTTAGTCTTGATTGCTTATTACATCAACTCTACACAAAAGAGTAAGTTTATTCTTTAACTGCACATTATTTATTTTTTCTACTATCAAATTAGAAACTTAACCTATTCTGTCCCAAAGATATAATCCAGTTTTACCTTATATAGATATTTTTACATGCTTTTCTTTTTTCAGGATATTCTCATATTTGTACTGGCTTAATTGCTGATTTTGTATTATAAACTGAGGAAAGCTGTGAGATAAAGAAAATAAAACTTATATAATCTTTTAGAACCTCAGTTTCCTTGCCTGAAGTGTAGTCATACTCATGAGTAGACACAGACTGTACACATTGATCATAGTTTTAGATCCATAAAAAGTTTTCTAGCCTTCCCTGAGTTCTTATTAAGCCAAGAACACACTGTTTTAGTTAGATTTTCCATCCACATTGTTGTATATAATATGATCTGGCAGCAAGACTCTTCTTTGGAATAGGGAAAAGAAAAACAGACTGAAATCTGAAGATTTAAGTATTGTGGTATCTGTGCCTTTGCCTTTCAAATTTGTTTTATGGTCTTTGTATATACAATGAATTGTATTGTATTTCCATGCATAATGCAAAAGTTGTCTGCATCACAAATATTTTGTGAGCATTAAGAATACTTTACCTACAGCTGAGTATGATTAATATACTACTAGCACTTAATGTAGCATTTACTAAATGTTGGATTCAGTACTAAATTTATGTTTCAAATATTGACAAAAGTGTAATTATTTTACCAATTTTACTTATAAGAAAACTGAAGCACCTAGAGGTTATGTGAATTTCTCACAGTCACTCAATCCAGAAGTGACCAGAAGGGGCAGAGTTAACTTCCAGACTCTCTAGTTCTAGACTCCACCTTTTAAATAATGAAAAGATTGTGAGTTCTGAAGAAGTGAAACAAAACAAAACAAACAAACAAACAAACAGCCTGAATCTGAAAGAGTAAAAAAAAAATCTTCTCAGGGCTGAGACGGTAAACATCAGCTCTGCAGTTAATCAGACTGTAACAACAGACATTGATAAGGCCAGCTTAACATTAACAGGAAATAATACTTCTCTCATTGCTGCTGTATAGTGTCGAAATGACTTCCCTTCTTTGAGTGACTATCATCCTGCTTTGCCATTTTCACTTTGTGAATCAAGGGCAGTGAAACATTTAATTGTTAGCTTCCATCACCTTGGTCAGCAGGGCTCAAATCTACTTTTCTTACTTTCACCTTAGTAATTGCAGTAGTCCAGAGTTGATCCTTCCTGTACTCACTGTGCCTTAGAATCAATCACGGCAAATTCAGAAGTTACCAGAAATTTTCCTACTCCAACCACACTCAAACATGAACACCTCATGGGCCTGTGGTATGCTGTCTACCTTGTTGCAACAAATCAATGAGCCTATTTTGCTGCTCTACCTGTTGGTGTCTAGGGATCTTATTCAGATGGGCTTTATAACCTGATGCCTAATCTGTAGACATCTCACAAATATAATGTGTTTTGTTTGTCTTCTTTTGTAGTTTCCCTCACCTCCCTAAGGTTTCATACATTCTGGATTCACTTTGGTTTTCTGATCCATGCCTTAAAATCTTCTTAGTGTTAGTATTGACTGAAAATTCACTGTGGTTCTTCTAACAGTTGTATTCCTCTATTGGTAAATACAGGCAAGTTATTTAACCTTGTTAAGATGCTGTTGCTTGTCTATAAAAGAGGGATAATCATTTCTCAAAGGATTTTGTAAGAATTAAGTGAACTAGGACAGCTAAATAGACTGTCAGAGCCCAATTTATGATGTGCAGTGAGTACATATGATTATTATTATTACTGTTTATATATAACATTTTTTAAAAGACTTTATTTATTTATCTGACAGACAGAGATCACAAGTAGGCAGAGAGAGAGAGGAGGAAGCAGGCTCCCCACCGAGCAGAGAGCCCGATGAGCGGGGCTCGATCCCAGGACGCTGAGATCATGACCCGAGCCAAAGGCAAGATGCCACTGAGTCTAACCCCCAGGTGCCCCTATATATAACATTTTTTACTTTTACATTGTTCTAAAACTGATTTGAAATGGGGCTATTAAACAGATACAGAGATTTCTTGTAGACATTTAGATATTCTTATGGTCCCATGGGCTGAAAAGGGGACTTGGCTGTGCAGGTGGGGCTTTTGTTTCTCCCAGTGCTTCAGTTAGAGGAACTTAATTTTCATTTATATCATCTATTGAGGGTCTAACATAATTCATTAAAAATGGCTCTGCTGCATAAAAAGGTTTTTTTTTATAAAAAGGTTTTTAAAACAAGGAACTAATATATAAAATATATTATTTAAAATGTCGAATCAATGCAAAAAGACTATAATATCTGTAAAATTTTGCAAATAATATATAAATTTAGGAGATAGTTTTTGAAAATAAAGGTTAGAGTCCCATTAATATGGCTTAAATAACAAATCAGCTTTAAACTGATATTTTCAATACCTCAAAGTTAATAATTGTCTTGAAATGTATGATTTATACGAAGGAATAGACACGAAAGGAATTGATATTTTCCAGAATTACTTTTCTTTTTTTCACATTGAACTTACTCAAAAGAGAGGAAGGGAAGAAATGGAAGGAAGGGAGGGAGACAGAAGTTGCTAATCTCTTGGATTTAGTCACTATGCAAATAAAATGCTGTAAAAAACCTGCAGTGAGTCTTTTTGGCCATGGATTTAGCAATGTAAGCATAGAGCCAGCAGAACTAAAGGGCTCTTTATAACTGTCCATCCTGAAAACACATGTGAAAAATAAGCTCAATTTGAACAAGGCTGGACACTAATTAAATCTTGGATCTGCCCCAATCCTTGCCTTAAAGCATTTATAATTTGCTTATCATGCAGTCAAACTAAGAAAATCGACATATGATTTGGCACAATTTTGTTAAGCTATTTATTCTGAAAGTGGCCAAGTCAAGTTGTGGATTGGCAGAAAGAAATACAGTAGATAAGATGCCATTTGACATGTAACACCCTACCATCAACACCCTAAAAATGATCTAGTATGTTGAAACTAGTCATGAAGAAATAAATTCTAAAATGTCCTTCCTTTGAACATTCAGCAGATTAGAATATTCATTTCATTCTTTGTGGCCAGCTTTTGGGGTTATATAGTTTCATATGTTCTTGTTAAATGTTCTCAGAAGTTTAAATGAGTCAGAATTTTCTTTGAGGATGGCATTTTCAAACATAATAAAATTGGAGGATTTTGTACCTTGGTGAGCACCTGTAATATTTGTTAATATATATGATTTTGTGGCTCCAGAGATGAAAGTAGCACCACACATCATCAAAATCATTGCTTACATTTGTATATAATGTCATAAGATCTCAGTGAACACTGCTAGAATGTCTTGTTTACTACTCTGAATGTCATCAGCTTCATTAGCACCAAGGCTTTGAATTATTTTCTGTATCAAGGATATTGCTTATAAAATGGGAGGAAGATGTGTCCTTTTCATCTATGTGTAGAAATTTCCTACATTTCCAGAGTGAAAATCTTAAAGAACTTGATCAAACTTCAAGTAAAGTTTTTATTCTTTATTTTGAGAAGAAAAAGAAATTCCCTTCGTAGAACAATTTGACCAGAAGGAGTTCTTTTATGGAAAGGTTTAATTAGAAGATCATTTATTTTGAGCCATGAATTTCAGATTGCATAGTGCATCAGAATCACCCATAGGGCTTATTAATCCAGGGTTTTGGGTTTTAACCCCAGAGTTCAGTAAGTCTGGGGTGAAACCCAATAATTAGCACTTTGATACCCACTGACTTAAGCAATGTTTTGATTATATAAATAGTTTACTCTTTAAGACTGAATTCATAATTGTGGATGGTGCTCATGAACTATGAGCCCTTTTGACTAAAATACAACTTTGAAAGAAGGGATTAAATAAATTACATAACCTTTCCAATGTTATGGATAACTTGAAGGTGATACAGTCTTACTGATCACTTTAGCCAGCAAAGATTTGCAAACACCTAAAAAAACTTCTCATTTTTTTAAAGTTACATTAAAATTAAAATGTGAAGTTACAGAAAAGAGGCTGACCTAGCCATAAGTGGCCTCACCATTGACCTAAGAATGAAGAACATCATGGCAAGTAAGCAACATGATTTTGACTTGGAATCTTGCTGAATTCTAGAAGTAGTATCCTCGTTTCACAAGGTGAACAGAATGAAATCTCATTGATCACATTTGCTGCCCAATATGTTTGTAAACAGTGTTTTCAGCAGTACTGATAAAAATAAAGTTTTTGTGATTAAACTAAAAAGATGATACGCATACTGCCATTCAACTCTTTATTCAGTTCAAATAAATAAAATCTCATTGAAATAATTTTGAGCAAAATTATATTTGTATTTGTCAACTTTGATTTCTGGGAGTTATTTCAAGAGCTGATATTTAATTTTCTATTTAAATATAAGCTCAAGAGACCAGTAAATCTTTGTGTAGTTAATTTTTTGTATATACATATTTTAATAATTTATTCATAGTTAATATAGACTTAAAATTTGAAATATGAAGTCATATCCATTTAATTTTTCCAATACTCCTTTCAGTCTCCTTGATTACCTCAATGGCAATTAGTCCCAAAGCTATCCTTCTGTCTTACTCATTCTTCCCACTTCAGAATTTTTTTACGAAATCCTCAGATGTTTATGGCATCCAGCTCCTGCATGCCAGAAACGTACAGATCTGCTCTTTGTGCCCTTTCTGTCAGTACACGCACATCTTGAAGATACTACAGGCTCAGTTCCAGACCACTGGAGTAAAGTGAATATCGAAATAAAGTGAGTCAAATGTAATTTTTTGTTTGCCAGTGCTTACAAAAATTATGTTTACACCATAGCATAGTCTTTTAAGTGTGGAGTAGCATTGTCTGCAAAAACAAGATACATATCTTAACTCAAAAATATTTTATTGCTAAAAAATACTATTATCTGAACTTTCAGTAAGTCATAATCTTTTTGCAGGTGGAGGGTCTTGACTCAATCTTGACGGCTGCTGAGTGAGCAGGGTGGTGGTTGTTGAAGGCTGGGGTGGTTGTAGCAATTTCTTAAAATAAGGCAACAGTGAAGTTTGCTGCATGGTTTGACTTTTTCTTTCACTAATGATTTCTCTGTAGCATATGAAGCTGTTTGACAGCATTTTACCCAGAGCAGGACATCTTTCAAAATTGGAGTCAATATTCTCAAACCTGCCACTGCTTTATTAACCAACTTATATTTTAAATCTTTTGTTGTCATTTCAGCAATCTTCACAGCATCTTCACCAGGAGATTCTGTCTTGTAAAACCACTTTCCTTGCTCTTTCATAAGAATCAACTCCTCATCCATTAAAGTTGTATCATGAAATTGCAGCCTTCAGTGACTCATCAGGCTCCACTTCCAATACTAGTTCTCTGGCTGTTTCCACCACATCTGCCATCACTTCCTTCACTGAAGTCCTGAACCCCTCAAAGTCACATGTTAGGGTTGGAATTAGTTTCTTCCAAACTCCTATGAATGTTGACATTTTGACCTCTTCCCATGAATCACAATTATTCTTAATGACATCTAGAATGATGAATCCCTTCCAGAAGCTTTTCAGTTTACTTTGAAATTCAGATGCATTAGACCACTGTCTATAGTGATTCCTAAGGCTATAGCCTTAGGAAGTGTATTTCTTAAATAATAAGACTTGAAAATTGACCTCTTTGATTCATATTCTGTAGACTGGATATTGTGTTAGCAGCATGAAAGCAACATTAATTCATTGTACATCTCCATCAGAGCTCTTGGGTGACCAGGTACGTTGTCAATGAGCAGTAATATTTTACAAGATTTTTTTTTTTTTTTTCTGAGCAGTAGGTCTCAACAGTTGACATAAAAAATTCAGTAAATGATGTTGTAAAATGATGTGTTGTCTTCCAGGCTTTGTAATGCCATCTATAGACCACAGACAGAGTGGATTTAGTATAATTCTTAAGGGCACTAGCATTTTCAGAATGGTCAATGAGAATGACTTCAGCTTAAAGGCACCAGCTGTGCATTAACCCCCAAATAGAGAGTCAGCTTTCCTTTGAAGCTGGCATTGACAGAAGCCAAGCATTGACTTTTTGTCTTTAGTAATGAAAGTTTTAGATGGCATCTTCTTCCAATAGAAGGCTGTTTTGTGTACACTGAAAACCTGTTGTACAGTATTATCCATTGTGTGTGTGTGTGTGTGTATACACCCCACATCTTCTTTATTCATTCATCCATTGACAGACACAGGTTGTCTGCATTTCTTGCCTATTATAAATAATACTGTAATAATCACAAGGGTGCATATGCCTTTTCAAATCAATGTTTCTGATTTTTTTAGGTGAATGCCCAGTAGTAGATTATTGTATTATATGGTATTTCTATTTTTAAATTTTTGAAGAACCTCCATACTGCTTTCCACAATGAATGTACCAGTTTACATTTTCATCAATAGTACATGAAACTTCCTTTTTCTCCAAGTCCTTGCCAATACTTGGTATTTCTTGTCTTTCTGATTCTAGCCAGTATGACAAGTGTAATGTGATTTGATTTTGATTTGCATTTCCCTGATGATTAGTGATGTTGAGAATATCTTCAAGTATATATTGGTCATTTGTATGTCTTCTTTGGAAAAATGTCTATTTAGGTCCTCTGCCCATTTTTAGTCATATTATTTGCTTTTTTTGATTTTGAGTTGTATACATTCTTTATGTATTTCGGATGTTAACCACTTTTAGATATATTATTTGCAAACACCTGCCATTCATTAGATTGTTGTGTACACACACACACACACACACACATACACAGAAATATTGCACAGCCATAAAAAAAGAATGAGATCTTGCCATTTGCAACATCGTGAATGGACCTAGAGGGTATAAAGCTAAGTGAAATAAATAAGAAAGAGAAAGATAAATGCACCATGATTTCACTCATATGTGGAATCTAAAAACAAAACAAATGAATAAACAAACAAAAAGCAGATTCAGACCTATAAATATGGAGAACAAACTTGTGGTTTCAAGAAGAAAGGGGCAGGGAGGAATGGACAAAATGGGTGAAGGGGAGTAGGAGATACAGGCTTTAGTTATGGAATGAATAAGTCATGGGAATGAAAGGTACCACATAGAGGGTATAGTGACTAGTATTGTAATAGCATTGTATGGTGGCAGATAGTAGCTACACTTGTGTGCATGGCATAATGCGTAGAGTTGTATCACTAGGTTGTACACCTGAAGCTAATGTAACATTATGTCAACTATACTGAAGGAAATGTTTTTTTAAAAAGCCTGTTGTTTAGTGCAGCTTTCAATAATTTCTTAACTAGTTTTTTGGATAACTTGCTGCAGCTTCTACATCAGTACTCACTGCTTTACCTTGTACTTTTATGTTAATGGAGATGGCTTTTTTCCTTAAACCTCGTGAACCCACCTCTGCTAGCTTCAAACTTTTATTCTGCAGCTCCCTCACCTCTCTCTGTCCTCACATCAATGAAGAGAGTTAGGTCATTATTCTGGATTAGGCTTTGGCTTAAGGTAATGTTGTGACTGGTTTATCCAGACCACTAAAATGTTCTCCATATCACCAGTAAGGTTGTTTTGCTATCTTATTATTCATGTGTTCAGTGGAGTAGCACTTTTAATTTCCTTCAAGAACTTTTCCTTTGCATTCATAAGTTGGCTGTTTGGCACAAGAGGCTTAGCTTTCAGCCTGTCTTGGCTTTCAACATGCCTTCCTCACTAAGCTTAATCATTTCTAGATTTTGGTTTAAAAAGAGAGACTCCTGATTCTTCCTTTCACTTAAACAGGTAGAGGCCATTTTAGGATTGCTAATTGGCCTAATTTCAATACTGCTGGATCTCAGGAAATAGGCCTGAGAAGAGAGAGGGAGATGGGGGAACTGTGTATCAGTGAACAGTCAGAGCACATACATAGAAGTTTTATATAGGCATTTTATATAGGCATGATTAGTGGTGCCTCAAAGTAATTACAGTGTAACATAAAGATCGCTGATTATAGATCATCATAACATATATAATAATGAATAAAATTTTGAAATATTGTGAGATTTACCAAAATGTGATACAGAGACACAAAGTGAACAAATGCTGTTGGGTAAATGGTGCCAATAGACTTGCTAGAGGCAGGGTTCCCACAAGCCAATTTATAAAAACTGCAATTTCTGTGAAGAGCAATAAAATGAGGTATGTCTGTATTCCTCATAAGTCATGAAGAAACCACTAAAGACTGTTCCTGAAAGACAGCAGATTTATCACTGCTAAGGTGATACATCGGTGTCTAGACTTCAGCATAGAGTGCACTGTTTCTTCATCGATAGATGATTCTACTCTGTCAATATTATGGTTGCCCAATGCCTAGCATCTTATGGTTGCAGCCCTTAGCACTCACTGATTTTAGTTCACATACTCTTCCAAGGTGTAAAATAGCTGTGGAAGAAAGAGTTGGGCAAAACTGGTTCTAGCAATTTCTGTCTCACACATCAGAATTTCTTTTTTACTTTCCCAGGGATGAAGTAACGTCTCTCCAAGAGCCTAAAAACACTTTATCTTATTTTTCCCTCTTGGAAATTCAACAAACTATAGCTTTTCTTCTAGTGTGGGCTGAATAACTATCCTCAGAGATTTCTATATAATGTCCTGACCTTATAAGGAATGTTACCTTAACTGACCCAAAGGTGATTTTTATCCTGATATATCTTGCAGACAAATGTAAAGTTAATTTTTAGGTCAAGTGCATGTTTTCATGTGCATTTTTAAAGGGGAAGGTACTCATACTCTTTTTCTCGTGTTTTTAAAGAGATACATGACCAAAAACAAATTTATAACTAGTTGGTTAGAAGGACTTGAGTTTAGGAATAGAACATGCAAGGGTAAATTTTAGAAAGAGAAGTCAGCACAGAGGATGGCAAGGATATATCAGAGATACAGGAAAAGAACAAGAACAAATGACACCGTCAAGTCAGAGAAGTGAGTTGAATGCTGAAGAGTCCAGTTAGACCAAGAATACACTGATAGCTGCTGTTGGGAGCATTTCCAGAGTGTTGCTTTAAAGGTTGTCACTTTCAGTGTAAGTTACCTCTGGCAACATTGTCAATGAACACGGCAGCCTCCAGGGACAATCTCCAGTAGCAGCAGGAGTGGAGGAGGGTGACAACTTAAAGGGAGCAGTGGGAGGTTCAGAAACTTTCTCTCCTCAAGGCTAATAAATAATTGAGAACCCAGCCTGACCACTCAGAAACATTTATCCCTCCTTATTCTGCCTTGTCACTTCCACACATTTTCATTTATCATGTGCTGCTACTGCACCACACCAGTGCTTCTCAAAGTTTTTGTGGTTAAAAAGGAGAGGAGGCTTTTCCCCCCAAATCTTGTTGGACAGTCTTTTTGTAAAATGCAATAAAAATACACTAAAAATGAATTTTTTTAAAAAACATAGAATAGTAACATTATTTTTTATTATCAGAATTCCAGAAGTTTCTGTACTATGTGATTCCATTTATAGAGAATGCTTGAAAGGACAAGGTTATAGAAATGGAGAAAAAAATTAGTGGTTTCCAGGGGTTAAAGAGAGAGCAGGAACAAGAGGAGGATGGGTGTGGATCTAAAAGGGCAACCTGTGGGAATATTGTCCAACGGGCATGTCTGTATTTTGAATATCAATTTCAATATCATGGTAACAAGATTGCAGTAGCATTTTGGTTATTGGGTCAAATTTGGTAATGCATACGTAGGATCTTGCTATACTGTTTCCTATAGCTGCATGAAAACCTATAGTTATCTCAAATAAAATCTTTAGTTCAAAAAATAGACATAACTATACTTTGTCAAAATGCTGCGAAGGTTTTTAAATGCTCTCCTCTTCCATTTTTATTTCATTGAATGGTGACATCCAAGATCCACACTGGTCCACAGACCAATCACAGGGTAGCACTAAGCAGCACTTCCTTTTTTTCTATGTTTCAGTTCAAATTCCTTCTGCACAGCCTTCCTCCAACTATTCTTCTGAATACAGACTGCTATTTTATGCCATTCTAACTTTTCAGCCTCATTACCCACCTCTTTACCTTAAAACCATCCTCAATATATGATGTGTTCTCTTTTTAGTATAACTGTTCCTCCTGCTTAAACTCTTCCCTCCTAAATCAGATCTGCTTTCCCAAATCCACATCTCATTTACATGCCAGGATGACTCCCTTTATTCACAAAGTTTTTCTAGATTACACCACTCTGAATTAATATCTCCCATTGCAGTTTTCTGTGATTCCCTTTATCAGCTATAACAATTTATATAAAAATAACTATTCATGTATTTTACTTTCTCCTCACTTTCATGAAAAAGTATGAAGAACATTATACCCAGGAGTCACACAGTAGTTGTTGAAATAGGTTAAACCCGAATAACAATTATCATCCTCTAGTTGGTGTCTAAGGAGGTTCCTGTCTGATTGAACATGTTCCCTTAAGTCAGCATGGGAAGCAGTAGCTGGTGACTTCAACTCAGGCGATCTTTGGAACGTGTTGTATTTCAAGTTGATTCTTCTTTGATAGTTAGACAGGTGTTATCAGAGGAGAAAATAAAAAATGCCCATTAAGGATCATGAATGGGGTGGAAATCCTAGACACTTGGCAGTTTAAGGGCTTGAGACCACTAACGTGACTTGATAGTAATTGAATATCTTAGCCATCAGAGTTCTGATTGAGAATATCACTCAAGAAAGCATGCCATATTGAGCTAGGGGATCTATAGAAAACAGTAAGTTGGTGATGAAAGCAATTACAGTGAAAAATCCAACTGCTGATTAGGCAACTTCATTTTTAATTTCTATTATGTACCCATGCATATAATCAATATGGTAACTGTAGCTATGTAATTGAAAATAGTATCACAATCATAACTTCAGCAAATGCCTTTTATTGATTTTAGGATTTAGTCACTTGTGATCCAAAAGCTTTCCTATTTCCATAAAATCTATGGAATGCTTTGACTTATTTATATTTACTAAATATTTACAAAATGTTTATTAAAACTAGTAACTGAAGGGTTAGAGTTTCAGCAGTGAACACATGCTTCAACTTGGCTCTGTTTTCTATATTACATTTAACTGATTTCAAATTTCCATTTTTGTGATCAGTGCACAGTGCTAAAGGCTGTGCAAGTTGCCCTTCATCTTCTCTAATAAATTTAACTCCCACGAAGATAAATAACTAAACTGGGCAGTGCAGTCTGATTATCTGTCAAATAGAAATGAGTCACCCTGCTACCTTCAAATACTTCAAGATAGAGTTCTCTATCTCTACAATGAATTAAAACACTTCAGTCCTAGATGCAAAAGTGATAAAATCTCCATTCAGTCAGCACATATTTATTGAATGCCTGCTGTGTGCCAAGCAATTTTATATTTGAAGAGCAGTTTTGAGATAAATTTTACATAATTTTTTCAACTGATCCTCAGAACAGCTCTCTAATCTATAGAAGCAGAAATACTGGACTCAGGGCACCTGAGTGGCTCAGTTGGTTAGCTTCCAGCTCTCAATTCCGGCCCGGGTCATGATCTCAGTGTTGTGAGACTGAGCTCCGCAGAAGGCTCCATGTTCAATGGGGAGTCTGTTTGGGATTCTCTCTATCCCTCTCCTTGACCCTTCCCCTGCCCTGCTCTCTCTCTAAAAGGAAGGAAGGGGGTGGGGGAGGGAAGAAAGTGGGGAGGGAGGAAGAAAGAAAGGAAAGAAATGAAATACTGAATCAATTTACAGATGAAGAAACAGTGCTTCAGAGAGAGAAAGTGATTTCATAGGTGTCACATGGTTTTACATGGTATAGTTCAATAAAACTTGCAACACCTGCCTCATCACCATTTGGTACTTTCAGATAGCACCTTGGTTTCCAAGAATAAGATGCTGCGAGGAAAAATAAATTCTTGCATATCTGGTAAATGTATACCTAATGCTTTGTAATTAACCCTTTGAGTGGCCCTCATGTAAGTTTCTTCATTTTAAAGTGAAAACTGTGAAATCTAAGAAAAGATTTCAGGATGAACAAGTGATTGCTGCAAAGCCCATGAATTTGCCACCATAGTAGTGTCCTTTACTAAATGTAGTAAAGGTAGATAGACTCCCCTGGAATGTAAGCTAAAATAGGCCAGAACCTCTTTCTAATTTATTTATTGCTCTATCTCCAACCCTGGAATAGTAGTTGGCACATAGTATGCGTTAATAAATATTTGTCAAGTGCATGAAACACTTTGAAGTCTATTTTCTTCTTGATCCTTACCTGATTGCTTACATATCTGTGATATTAAAGGTAATTGTCTCAGAATGGTAATTTAAGTTTAATATGTTTCTAAGTGAAGCTAAAGCAGCATAATGATGATCCTATGACCTCCAGTTAGTTCACATTGTAGCTCAGCCACAGTTAGCACCTGATGTTTCAACAGCCATCTTTAAATAGAACAATGAACACCACCAGTGGCACAGAGACAACTGAAAGCATACATTCCTTTAATCACAGGTCAGGACTTTGCAGATATGCAGAATAAAAGACAGCATATATAAAAGTTTCTAGCCTAATACTGGACACAAAGGATGCTCAATAAACGTTAAGAGAATCTCTGTTTGATTTTGTGTTTCTGCAGACGTGAACTTGTGTGTGAAGAACTCGGGTGTGTCTTATCTAATTCATATGAAGGTAAGACTAAATGTCTTTATGACTTAACATGTGTATTTAGTAATATTTAAGGGACTTCTTTAATATAGTTGTTGGGCTAAAAGGATTTGGACATAGTGAAATCTTGGTTCAAAGTTTGACTTTTTGGGGGCATCTGGATGGCTCAGGTGTTAAGCAGCTGCCTTTGGCTCAGGTCATGATCCCAGGGTTCTGGAATCCAGCCCCACATCAGGCTCCCTGCGTGGCTGGGAGTCTGATTCTCCCTTGCCCACTCCCCCTATTTGTGTTCCCTCTCTCACTGTCTCTGTAAAATAAATAAAATCTTCAAAGTTTGACTTTTTCAATTATATATATATGTATATGTATTTTTTTTACTCAATCAAGTTACTCAATTGTTCCAAGCTTGAATTTCCTTATCTTCAAACTGAGGATAATAATAGTAACAACTTTCTAAGGTGGCAGTGTGTAGCAATTGGGATACCTTGCGTTTGGAGGCCACAGGGAGTGTTGGGTCAACAGAAGAGGGCAGGTCCAAACATGCAGTGATGGCTTCGGTGTTTCTATTTGTGTAAATCAGATTACCGGTGAGGCCCACTTTGCTCCTGTAGATCTATATGTGTTATTGGCTGGAATCCAAGTTCCATAAGCCATAGATATTCAAAGTCCTTTTCAAGGTTTTTGAGAATTCTAAAGAATCACATTTCATAGTGACCTGTGCATCTAGAATGCTGTTCTCATGCTTTTATCTTTTTAGACCAAATGTTTTTATTGACTGAAATCAGAAAATAAGGCTTTTCCTGAAATTCTACCCATTCCCAAAAATACCCACTCACACAAGAGACTTTAAAAGACTTTACCAAAGATGTTGAAGTCAAAGGAAAGGAATAACACTAAAGCGGTAAAACAAAGTCAAATTGTATATTATATAATCTTGTTTTAATTTTTTAATTTTTATTCTTATTTTTAGTTACCAAACCACTTGACCTTTAACATGACATGGTTACCTAGTCTCCCAAGATCTCATTCACCCTACATCCTCCTATTCTGTATTCTCCTCTCCCCCACACATCTCTAAAAAGCTTCTCATTACTCAAGCAAAAGATATTTACTATTTATTCACTTCAAAAATTTCTGTTAACATGATTTCAGGGTCTCACATATTTTACTCCATGAAACTTAAGACCCAGCCCCTAATGAAAGGCAGTTCTCTAGAATAACTGTCAATGCCTCTTGTCATGAGAAAGACAAAATGTCTCTCACTTGTTTTCTTATTGCTACTACTGTAGGACATATGCTCCAGCTACCAATACTAACGAGCCACATGAAATACTGACTCTGTGTTTTATACTGAATGATTCTTCCAGACCAAATTTGATATCTGCTAGTCATAATTTTCTCCTCCAAATGACAATTAGGATCAAATTTTAAATATGTATATGGTGTGCATGTATGTGTGCACGTGTGCATGTGTGTCTTGTGGGCTCCTGAACTATCCTTGTTTTGAATATTTCTAATGATCGAGTCTTTCTAAAAGTGATTTTCACCTTCTATAAATGTACCTTTTCTTTTAAGCATTTCTGGCCTCACCACTAGCTGCCACATTCTTTTCCTTGGCATCATATTCCATCTTCCTGGTAAAGCTTTTCATTCTTTAAAGATTAAACACTCCCACTGTTGCTGTCTCCTCATAACTCCTGATTTCCTAGGAGCAGCTTCCATTTAAACATCCCCTTTAGCTATATGACACATTCCTTTGGCTAGTCCAAGCGTCTTTTTTCCTTTTTTTTTTTTTTTCGTCAGGCTATACAGAAGACTCTTTAAAATCACTAATCACTAATAATGCATTCCTTATTTTAACCATGCGCTACTATCCTACCTTTAGCCCAATTCCTTAATTATTCATTGGGACTGCCAATCAATTGACTGACAATCTTTTAAATATCTGTTATAAATCTTTATTTTCAGTTCCCTTCTCCCATCAGAGTTTTCATGATTTTATTTGCAACTACATTCTGAAAATTACCTTAAACTTTCTATTTTCCTATAGAATCCATATAGTTAAACTAACATTAGAATATATTAGGAGAGGCAACTATTGTTTTATCTGTTAAGTTAGAACAATTCCCATTTAAAACAACACCAGACCTCAGTGGCTTATCACAACTAAATTTATTACTGTCTTATCTCTGTTTAATGTAGTTTGCTGAAATAAGAAGAATGGGACTTTCCTTTATGTAGTCATTTTAGAGGCTCATCTACTCCTTTCATTCTAGTTGCTATGAGCATGTGTTAAGAAGGCATATCTTTTCTTACCTGCTTTGGACCCAAAATAATGTATCACATCTTTGTGCATTTAATTTGTGAGAACTAGTTAAATGGCCCCTATATGATGCAGAAACTCCGGAAAATGCTGTTTGTCTATATGTCCAGAAACAGAAAAAAATGTTTGCTCAGCAATGATAGACTATGGCATGCTAGTTAATATCCCACCCAAGAAGCTGAGTACTAATAAGTAAAAACAAAAACGCAAAACAGCAGTGACGACGACGGGTATGTATATACATAGTCCTATAAATCCTCTATCCTGCTCAGCAATTTTGCCACATTTCTCCAGTTAGCTTGCACTTCTTTGTAATGCTATTTTTCTTTCAATTACCTTCTGACTTCTGGCCCCCTTTTTGCTTCTCTTGCTTTATCATAGAAAAAAGAGACCTCCAGGTAGAAATTTTATCTGTCTCTTGCCACCATATCTAAACACATTCCTGTATCCAATTCTTTCTTTCTCACTTTTAGTTCTGTTTGTACAAAGTCTCGCATGGTCATGCACTTTGGTAAACAGACATTCCCCATTAACATTCAGTTGTGCCAGCGACCCCCATCTGTAGGTGTCTGTATAACTCTCTCCCTTCTCTTTTCTCCCCTCCAAGGTGTCTTGAGAGGGTTATGTGTGTTGTTCCTGCTTCTTAATACCTCCAGTACTCTTCTGCTCACAACACTTGGAAGTTGGTCTTTTCAAGATTCTGTTGATTTTTGTCAAAAAACCCAACAGCAACTTTTAATTACATTTGTTATTCTACACTTTAACAATTTTCAATACATTTGAATATTCAATCCTATCTTAAACACTTTCCTAAACTCCTCTCATATTTTGCTCCCTTTTTCCACTTTACTTTCAGGTCCATTCTCAGGTCCCCTTTCTTTCTGGAACTTTCTGTATTGCAGCTCTTCAGATTCACCTTTAGTTTCTATTCAACTTTCCCCTCAAAGGCAGCTCAAACTGAATATATTCAACAATGAATTCATGATTTTCTCTTTTTCCTCCAAATCTGTACTCCCTCTATACTCTCCCATCACAGTATCTCAGTTACTCAAATCTGAAATCTGGGGATCATGAAGATTTGTCTTTCTCCATAAGCCACCAAATCAAACCAGTTATGAAGTCCTGTTCAGTGTAAAGTGATGTTTCTGGTTCCATAGAAGCCACCATCATTTTTTGCAGTGGCGCTCCAAAAATATGAAATCTTTCTGATTTTCTTGAATCTATTATTTATTGCCATTTTTTATCCCCAAGAACATTTGGAATGGTCTCCTTTAGTCACTAATCAGATCTTATCTTTCTCTTTTAAAAGTTTTTGCTTTTAAATTAAGGAGCCTGGGTGGCTCAGTGGGTTAAAGTGTCTGCCTTCGGCTTGGGTCATGATCCCGGGGTCCTGGGATTAACCCCCTCATCGGGCTCTCTGCTTGGCAGGGAGCTGGCTTTCCCCTCTCTCTGCCTGCCTCTCTGCCTACCTGTGATCTCTGTCTGTCAAATGAATAAATAAATCTTAAATTAAGGAGCATACCTATTTATCTTGGTCTGGAAGACCTTTAATTGAGTCTATCTTCTTCCAGTTTACGTTTGGCCATACTCCCTTCTCACCTCATTACTTCAGTCAAAATTGTTCTTATATGGTGCCTCAAATGTGTTCAGCTCCTTCTAGCCACCGGAGTTTCAGAACATTTAGTTCCACTTGGTCCAGCTTTCACCTACAAAATTGACCCTTATTTTCAGTTCTCAGTTAAATTTTCACTTTTCCAAGAAAAAGTACACACCCTTTACTTTGTATTTCATTAACTGATCCAAAAAGTTTCTCAGAACCAGCATCATATACTTGCATTTAGTCGTACTTTAAAGTCCCATGTATATCATGTGATTCAGAGCTGCTAATAGGTGGTTACCTACGTGAGCTTATGCTATTGTGTCCCCTCTGTTAAAGCAAACTATTCTTGAACAGTAAAATCAGTAATACTTTAAAAATATTTCCATATATATCTCCATTTCTGTTGTTACTCTATTCTGTTCTTCTGTCTAATGCCATTATATTTTTCTCACTACTCCAGATTAAGCAAGAAAGTATTTCTTATTGAATATTTTACATTTGTTAATTAGCAGGTTACATCACTGTTGGAAATGTATTACATTATAACACTTTAAACTATGATTACTTTATAAAATGTATTTTTTTCCTCTTAAGGTAGTTTCTGTGAAATAGAGTTTGAAGAATATGAAATAACACTAAATTCGCTAGTCTGATTTATTCTTATATAAAAGGAAATCTCTTGAGAGAACAATGGGAAAGTTCAGTAGAATTTGCTACAGATTACATGATAGCAGTTATTTCTTTACTTTAAGCCCTTTTAGTGCATTTGGCCGTCAATAGCAGATAAAATCTGAGTACTCAGTCCTTGCCACATGTGACTTCATTTCACCATTAAAAAAACCTTATGGATAGGTATCTTTATTACCATCTAATGAAGAAATTAGGGGCTAAAAAGAATATGTACCTTGCTTAAAGTCTCACAGCTACTAAATTGGGCTAGATGTGAAGCTAGACTATGTGGAGGTAGGACCCTGACTTCTAGTCAATAAGCTATGTGATATTTTGTTTTACTGTATAGAATATTCAGGTGGTATAATCTGGATAACTTTAAGGGGCTGATTTTACCTGACTTCCTTTATGCATTTAGCTTAATTTAATTTCATTTTTTTAAAAGATTTTATTTATTTATTTGTCAGAGAGAGAGAGCAAGAGAGAGCACAAGCAGGAGGAGGAGCAGGCAGAGGGAGAAGCAGGCTCCCCATGGAGCAAGGAGCCTGATGAGGGGATTAATCCCAGAACCCCGGGATCATAACCTGAGCTGAAGGCAGACAACTGAAGGCAGACAGCTGAAAGCAGCCAACTGAGCCACCCAGGTCCCCAGCTTAATTTTAGTTATACAATTAAGGGGATATGCAAACCCTAGAGATCTAAAGTAACAGTATCTGAAAAGGGTTTTTTATTTGGAATTTTATAAAAGTAATTTTAGGATTCATTGATATACCATAAACTTATTCTCAAAAAAGGAAGTTTACAAATTTATTATATGTTGTAGAGGAGCACTCTAAAGTTTATAAAGTTGCTTGTGATACCAGTTTCTAGGGTGCCCTCATTAAGAATCCCCTCCAGATCTTGGCTATGATTCATATTTATCTATCCTGCCCACAAACACTTTTTGTTATTTTGTTTCCTGGCCTGTATTATTCATCCCAGATAGTTATTAATAACTGTCTATCTCTCTAACCTAAAAACTCTATAGAGGTTCTGGGTGTTATATACTGTCTAGGAGTTTAAGGTTTCTGTGAGAGAGAGGGAGTGTATAATATCCCTCAGTTGGAAAAAAAAACAATTTCAAGATTAAAACAAAAACTGAAATATATTCCATTATTTATACCATGTCATTTATTTTTACTCATGTGGAAAACTGTTAAAGTTATAGCCTCCAATTTTTTTCTTCCCTGAATTATACCTCCTTGGATAGGTCCTCCGTCAACACATCCTAGATTTGTTTGGTTGGTTTTGTTTTTAACAAAAAACATTTATTTCTCACAGTTCTGGTGGCTGGGAAGTCTAAGATCAGGGCAGTACCAGTAGATTTGATTTCTGATAAAGACTCACTTTCTGCTTCTTAGACAACCATCTTGCTGTGTTCTCTCATGGTAAAAGAGGAAAGGGAACACTCCATGATTTCTTTCATAAGGGCACTAATCCCATTCATTAGTTTCCACTTTTATGACCTAGCCATCTCCCAAATACCCCACTTCCAAATACTATCACATTGATGATTAGGTTTAAACATATGAATTTTGGAAAGGGACATAAACATTCAGTCTCTAGCATTTTTTTTTAATAGTCCTTGGGTAAGTCTTCACTCATCCTAGTCTCGATAATGTGACTTGCTTTGGCCAAGGGTCTGGGATAGCAAATGTGACACAGAGACTTCATGATTATGCATCAGGACTTAATTTGTCTTGTTGCTCTTATACTTGAAATTGACCATGAGCAAGCCCATGCTAGCCTGCAGGATGGCACATGACCCAGTTTCTCCTGTGTCAGTACTAATCATTAGTCAAATGGAGAAGCAGAGCCATTGTGCTGAGTGGCTACTGATGACGGGTACAAAGGCGAACCCAGAAAAGGCCAATAGAAAGACTGCTCCTCTAAGCATAGCCTGCTTGTTGATCTACAGAATTTTAAGCTAAATAAGTGGTGGTGTTTTTGTTTAGTTTGGTGGTGTTTGTTTTGGTGTTTGGTTACACAGTAAAAGGTAACTGATCCAAGTATTCTCTCAGCCACAGAGTTTACGCTACAGAGTTTACTGGTTAATCACTGTTGGCCCTATAGCATGTACTTATGCCACTATATTTTCAAGTTAGTGATAATCATTTTATAGCCATCATAGCTGGAGGAGGAGCAGTACTTAGACAAACAGGAATAAGGAAAAACACATTAAAATTGAGTGCTCAGTCAGTGCCAAGCATTATATTATATGCCTATATCCATATTATAAAATGTATGTGTTTCTTTGAGATAGCTCAAATATCAGCAGGAGTCCAGAAATCAATTCTCTTGGTATGCGAAAAGAATGTGTCTTTTTTTGTGAGTTCTTCAATTAAGGGACTTACCTCTCAGTGCTGGTCATAATCGGCCTACATAATATATACATATCTAGATGCATAAGCAGAGACAGAAAAGTTAGAAAGAGGTAAATTTCATCAGAGACTCACCATCCTAATTTTTAGGAAAATGGTGAAGTTACAATTCTGTTCTGCTGAAATATCCCTGGTTTTGTAAGTATTGTAGAAAAGGGTATGTGACATTTAAGTATTTCTTTAGGTTTTAACACAATGACTGTGTTGTAATTGAATATACCCTAATGATAATTTCCAAGGTAATTATTCTCTTTTGAAGAGCTCTGTGACTTGCATTAATTAAAACCTGATTATTTCAGAGATCACCATGATGCATAGAAATATTTCTCTCCCACATCATACACCTTAGGAAAGAAAGTCTTACAATGGGCTAAAATTTCACAAATATACTTACATTCAAAATGTTCCCTAAAGTCATGCATACCATAGGAAGCTTCTCTTTCATTTATCACCCTGTTGTGGGAGGTTTTTCAACTCTATGCCAGAACTTCTCCAAGCAGAAGGAGTAGCAGCTAAAATAGAAAAGTTGTTAGTTGTATTCTTAAATAAATAGAATAATGAATCTTTGTAAATCATAATAACCTTAGGAAACTGAAAACAAACATGTCATACTTTTTGATATTTTAATAACATTTCTTTTTTTTCTTTAAGCAAGAGAAATGATAGTTTCCTATTACAAAACAACTGATACATATTTTGTTGTATACCCATATTGCATAACTTCAAAGGAGTAAATCCTGCAATATTAAATTATTTAATTTGATGAATTAGATGTGAGGTTATAAATGAAGAAGTTGGGATTAGTTGATAATTAATGTAAAAAATTGGGCTGTCCACACTTTTTAATAGAGAATTAGAGTAACTTCCAAATTGATGAAATGAGATTTGTTAATGTACCAGAAAGTATGAGTTTTTAGTCTATTAGCATAAATCATAGATTATCCTTTTAAAATGTATTCAAAATATAACAATGCTAAAATTTACCTTTTAGCAAGTAGATGAGATACTTGAAATTGCTTAGCATCTACACATATGAAAATAAAATATCACTGAATATTTGAAGTTAATTTTGGAGGCAGATATACTTTTACATTGCTTGCACTATATACCTCTGATTAATTTCTTCCTTCTTAAGATATTTAAATTTTTCCAAATTTGATTTTTCCCCAAGAAACATATTGTATAAACAAAATTATCTCAGTTTCTTTATATCAGCTATCTGTAGAAAGTTGGACAAAATTTCAATCGGGTGCACTCTCACTTACCATTATTTTTGTAATGAAACTTATTTTTCATGTTTTGAGGTTAAATTAAAAGATGAGACTATGGGACGCCTGGGTAGCTCAGTTGGTTAAGCGGCTGCCTTCGGCTCAGGTCATGATCCCAGCGTCCTGGGATCGAGTCCCACATCGGGCTCCTTGCTCGGCAGGGAGCCTGCTTCTCCCTCTGCCTCTGCCTGCCACTCTGTCTGCCTGTGCTTGCTCTCTCGCTCGCTCTCTCTCTCTGACAAATAAATAAATAAAATTAAAAAAAAAAAGATGAGACTACATTCTAAAATATTCTCTTCTTCTGATACAAGATAATTAAAAGATGAAATACGGGGGGGGGAAGTGTCAGCATTATTACTTCAGTTATCAAAAATGTATAGCCTATATATGAGTTTTAAAAGTTTCTACATAACAAACCTATATAACTGTTTATTTCATGATATATAAATATCAAGTTTAAATAGCTATTTTACAGGAATCTAGGTAGAATAGTATGTATTAATGTTGTAAAATAAAAGGTGATGATTTTTTTTTTCTATCATATGGCAACTAAAAGAACATAGAATTAGAAATCATGACAGTGGCATGATTATAGGCTTGAAAGACATGTTTAAATCTGATTTTTTATTCTTAAGGGAATAAAAATGATGTGGCAGTTTACCCACTTGTTGGTAAGAGCAAGTAAGATGATTGAGAGGAATGACAAATATTATTTTGACCAAATAGGTAATACTTGACCTGCAGTTAAAGTTTAAATGGTAAATATATGTATAATAGAGTCTTAACTTTTCAAAGAATGTGAGTTTTGATAGCATCGATAATGAAGAGATGGCTACTGACTACTGTTATATTGCTACTCAGGGTTATTATAGCATGGCATTGTCATACAGAATCAACTGAAAACATGGAACAGCCAAAAGATTTTCTCACACATGAGAAGATAGGGTACTGGAATAAGGTCAGAACTATTGAAATAGGAAGAATGGCTTAAATCTTTCAGACTTAGGGATAAGTAAACACTTGATCTCGTAAGTGAGTAGAAGAGGGTGAGCTGAATAGAAAACAGGGCTAAAAGGGTAGCTGAAGAAAAAACAAAACTGAGCTTGGGTGGCTCAGTGGGTTAAGCCTCTGTCTTCTGCTCAGGTCATGTTCTCAGACTCCTGGGATCGAGCCCCACATCGGGCACTCTGCTAAGCAGAGAGCTTACTTCCTCCCCGCCCCCCCGCCTGTCTTTCTTCCTACTTGTGATCTCTCTCTCTCTGTCAAATAAATAAATAATATCTTTAAAGCAAAACAAAGCCAGAGATATAAAGCATCCACTAAGTGGTGCAGGTTGTTAATGGAGATAGAGAAATTCAGAAGGATCATTCCTGAAATGGGAACGATAATAAATGTATTTCTAAGCAGAGAAATTATTAGGTAACAAGGAAAAAGAATAGAAGGGTGCTCTGCTGGAGATGCAAATACGGGAGTTATCCAGTAACTAATACCACCAGAGGTGCCTGGTAAAGCAGAACGGAGAGACGTCAGACACTGACAAAGAGAAGAAAGGAAACTAAAGAAAAATGCAAACAGTATCACAGAAGTCAAGAAAGGTGATTTGAGAAGGATAATAGGAATAGCAAATTTTAAAGATGAAATTAAATAAGGCAGTATCTAGTGGGAGAAAATCATAGGCAAAATTATAGACGTTGAAATGTGGTTATTAGGAAGGAAATCAAATTCTAGAGAGGGGGAGGGAATAGTGAATGAGAAATTGGAGTTGACAGTTAAAAAAAATCTTAAGAAGCTTAGATATAAAATATAAGAGAAATAACATAATATTTTGATAAATAAATGAAAGCTATTCTAATTCTTCATCTTATTTTACAATATAAAAAAAAGTAACTGGCAAATCTTTTCTTATAAAATGGGGAAAGGGGCACCTGGGTGGCTCAGTTGTTAAGCATCTGCCTTTGGCTCAGGTCATTATCCTAGGGTCCTGGGATTGAGCCCCATATCTGGCTCCCTGCTTGGCAGGAAGCCTGCTTCTCCATTTCCAACTCCCCCTGCTTGTGTTCCCTCTCTAGTTGTGTCTCTCTGTCAAATAAATAAATAAAATGCTTTTTAAAAAATGGAGGAAACATTTTGGAAAGTATGGGGAATTTTAAGAGGAAATCATGGAGAATACTATAGAAAAGGAAGAGAGGGAAGAGGAGAAAAAGAGAATCAGGGAGATGTCAAGTAAGGGAAGAGATACTAACTAAGTAAACTTTCACCTCTTAATGTGTACAGTCAAATCAAAGTAATGACAAATATGCTTGGTCTTAACAGGAAAAAAATCAGAGAGATGAAGAATAAGGCTATATAGCAATCACTTGAAAGGACACTTGTGACATCCTGGCTTTGGCTAGAGGAGAATTATCACTATTAATTCTAAAGCAGCAGTGAGTTAGAGCTAATGGATTCTCAGACTTCCTATAGCATTATTTTTAAGACATGTATAAAAAGCATTAAAATACTGAATTTGTCTAGAATTGAGGTTCATATGATGACAGAGACAGAAGTCTGTTGTCCTCAAATGGGGGTCAAGGCATCAAGGAGTAAATAAGGAGAGATTGCATGTAAGAGTTTCATGTATAGAGTGACAGTGGAAAAGTGAGAATTATTAGAATAGAGAATTTGGAGAAAATAATATTCATGACAAAAACTGTGCAGGAAGCTTTGGTCTATAAGGGAAAGTCTTATCTGGGGGTGATCCAGGGAAGAAGAAAAAAGTTACATAGCAGACATTCACACAGAAATTCATGTGGGGATAGATAAAAGGAGCAAAAATAAAAGAAATATTGCATAAACAAATATGTCCTAGTACGTAAGTATAAACAATTATGTTCACATGCCTTTGTAGGCAATAATATACAAGTGTGTACAAAAATGATGTTCCTGGAGATTCACAGACATGTACCCCTGGGGATAAAAATACATTATATGTTTATAAAAAAATGATGTTCGCTGGGGTTAGAGTTATTAAATAATACAGACTTTTAAAGACACCATACTGTTATTATCCATTATAGCTTTTGTCCTTCTATATCAAGATTTTTTTCAGGGATAATTTGCTTCATTTGGAAGTTTGGAAAACAAGTGCCACTAAATATGCAAAATTTCAACTCAGTAACTGGTGTCTTTTTAGCACATGTATCTGATACTATAAACAGCCTTATTTGGAAATACAACTAGGTCAAAATTTATTCAAAACTCTTCTTGTTACTCCTTATCAACATATTTTTCTACTGTGAGAATAGTTATTTTCTAACTCAAAACTGTACAAATTTTCATCAACTAGTTTTATTAAATTGTTATTACAAGTTACCAAACGACAGTAACATAGATAGTTTTTTTTTTAAAAAGATTTTATTCATTTATTTGACAGACAGAGATTACAAGTAGGCAAGAGAGGCAGGCAGGGAGAGAGAGGAGGAAGCAGGCTCTCCGCGGAGCAGAGAGCCCAATGTGGGGCTCAATCCCAGGACCCTGGGATCATGACCTGAGCGGAAAGCAGAGGCTTTAACCCACTGAGCCACCCAGGCACCCCTAACATAGATAGTTTTAATAATGTGATAGATATTGTTACTTGCTTGCCTAATAATGAGTCTTATTTTTCTTTTTCAAAAGAATTCCTCAGCCTTTTAGAGTTTTGTAGAGGGTATGAAATGTAATGAATATACAAAATATATTTCTTTGGATGATAGCTTCATAAAAACCTGTTGCTTCAGGCGTGCCTGGGTGGCTCATTCGGTTAAGCATCTGCCTTTGGCTTGGGTCACGATCTCAGGTTTCTGGGATCAAGCCCCACATTGGGCTCCCTGCTTAGGAGAAGTCTGCTTCTTCCTCTCCCACTCCCCCTGCTTGTGCTCTCTCTATGTCAAATAAATAAAATAGAATCTTAAAAAAAAAAAAGCTATTGCTTCATATTTATCCTGAAAAAAGCTATAAGGAGTGTATATCATTACTGATAGAATTTACATTAACAATGTAATTATATCAATGCATATAATATCAATGTATAACTATAAGGATATCAAAGTGGTAGCTCTCTCACGTTTCAGCTAATATGCATATTTTCCTTCTGTGTTTCTTCTTCTTCTTCTTGCCTTGAACACACTTGATACCAAAAGAGAGAGTACTAACCTATGACAATGGGTAAGCAAGCAAGAAAAACATAGAGTAGAGGGGACCTGGAGTGTAAGCACTTGTCCCAGCCATAGTTACTCATCCCCAAACTATAAATTATCTAAGAAAAATAAAACTTCCATTTGTTAAGCAACTGTTATACACAGCCAAATACAGTCATAATTGATACTTATTATTCTCGTTCAGAATCAAGTATATTTGTGAAGACTTCTGAATCCAAATATTGAGACACGATATTAAAAATAACATTAGCCTATCAATCAAACATTTTAACAGCTTTAAAAGAAATCAGTAAAACTAAAAACCAATCTGTCCAGTATTCTCGAAAGAAAAGTTATACTCTCTGACGTTTTAAAAGGTTTCTCTGCCTAAACTACTAGAAAGCACTGTATTTTATGGCAGGGTCATTGGACAAGATAAATAGGAAGATGAATTTTTAAAAAAGCAGCAATCTTATGTATTGGCTATTAAAACTGTATTGGATGGAAAAGATACTAAATTTCTCTTTTTGAACACCTCAGCACAGAATAAGCTCTAAAAACATTTGCATAAGCAAGAGCTCTTAGATCCTTCTTGCAGGGCATTCTTTGACTCCAGATAACCATTGATACTTACTACACATTAGATTCAGACTGTTAGGAGATAAACCCATCTACTGAGGAGTTTCCTGGTGCATCTACTATAACATAAATTGGATGACCATTTTCTTATCACTGACTGTTTTATGAATACTGAATGAGGTACATACAAAGAAGTGTAATATACCTGGAGAAAATTTTGTTGGGTTATTTCTGGAACTCTCGTGGTTTGCTTAGAGTTTAAGGTGAAATCCATGACTTTGACAATTATATAAATTCTATCATGCTCAGCTGATGCAGAACATGGTTTAAAGCCATTTTCCAAAGGCTTTAGGTACTTTAAAGTGAACAGAGCCTTTACTTCACAGCATGACTTCCTTATTCAAGAATAAAATAGAACTTGCAGAGCAGCAATAAAAATGATACCAAATAAAAGCCTGTGCTTTGTTGAGTGGGGTAAGAGCCCAGAGCAATATTTTAATTCAAGCAGAAAAGCAAAAGTTTCATATTATTGGTCCGACACACCACTTCATGCTCAAAGAGACACATCTCTCCTGTGATGAATATATGCATAGCAAAGAAGCATCTCTCTTATGTCCCAGCCTCAAAGGAGGATTTTTTTTTAAGATAGTGAGACTTTGAACATATATAGGTTCTCAAATGAAAGAGAGAAAGGGAGGCAGGGTTTGGATAAGATAAATTCTACAAATACCAAAATGGTATTCCTTTTAACTACCAGTAAATAAATCCACGGGGGCTCGGATATCAGTGTGTCTTCATAGGTTTAAACTCAATGGTTCTATTTCTGTCATATTACTTGGCAGGAGATTGGGGAGCAGGGATTGTTTACTTACAAAATATTTATTTCCTGAGCACTGACAAAAAATTTTCTACTAAACTGGCATCATTTCATACTGGTGCCTAAGAAAAGTTTTACTTACAGCCAAGCCAGACCCCAGCTCTAAATATTTACCTAAAATATTAAGAAAAATATCTGAAGGAGAGGAAGATTTTGGAATTAACCTTTTGATACATGCAGCATTGCAATTCAAATGTTAGAATAATTTCATAGTATAAATAGCTTCCTGAAGTCAGAAAAATTGGGGAAAGTCTAAAACTAGTATATCTTAGTAAAAGCTTTTGTTGCCATCTCTCTGGAATTATTGACAAGACCAATGTCACTTTTCCACTATGCTTTCTTCCAGATATTTTAGTTTCAGGTCTTACCATTAATTCTTTAATCCATCCTGTCATGGTGGCTATTATTTTTTTAAAGTGTTGGCAAGAATGTGGAGAAATTAGAATTCTTGTTTCATTTTTAAGTTATTGCTAAACTAAAACAGTCCCACACCAGCTGATGTGCAGCTAATATACCTAACTTTATATGGATAGCTGTGCCTACAATCAGGAATCTTGGATTTATTTGGGCTGAGACTGGGTTTTGTATATTTTCTTTTAATCCCTAATTTATATTCTATTCCAAATTATGAAAGCTGAGCAATTTAGATAGCATGGAGAGACCATGAATAGTCGCAGCTAAAATTAGTCAAGCCAGAGGATTTTCTTTTTCAATGTCTTTGATTGATCACATATACTATTTAACTTTCTGCCTTAAAAACCCTGTAGTCAAAAGGTGATCCCAAACCTTCTCGTCATGTGCTATATAAATGAGTTCTGAAAGTTAGCCCTTCCACATCCACATGAATAACAGTCAAATACATAATCCTAGCCCTATTTTCTAGCTTTTTAAAGAATCAACTTTAGAGGTCTACTTTGCAATTGGTAAAATTCAACAATACTAAGTATAAATTTTGATACACTTTGGCAGTTATATACAGTTATGCAGTTATGTAATCGCCACCAAAATTATGAAGTAGGGCTTTTCCATCAGCAAAAATGTTCATTTCTGTACCTTTGCAATAAATACTCTCTATACATCCCCCTGATCTCCATTTTGTAACCATAGGTTTATAACTTAAAAATAGAACTCTCCAATATGGGGTTTTCTGTACTTGTCTCTTTTCTCTTAGCACCATGCTTCTTAGATACATCTGTGTGAGGGTGCATCTGTGGTCTGCTCCATTTTATGGCAGAGTTGTATTCCATTGAATGGATAAACCAGAATTTGTTTATTCATGCACAAACTGATGGCCATTTGAGTTGTTTCAAGGTCTTGCTTATTATAAATAAAGCTGTTGTGACTATTTGAGTAAAAATCTTTGTGTGGGCATACGTTTTCATTTTACTTTATACTTAGGATTGGAATCATTAGGTCATATGGTAGGTATAAGCTTAATTTTATTTAAAAAAAAAACTGGCATCTGTTTTCCAAAGTAATTGTACTATTTTGATTTCAAACTAGCAAAGTATGAGTTCCAGTTTCTCTACATTCTTTCCAACACTTTTTATTTTCTGTGTTTTTTAGTTTAGCCACTTTAGTAGGGTACAGTGGCATATCATTGTAGTTTTAATTTGTATATCCCTAATTGTTAATTATGCTGGGCTCATATCTTCTTTGGTGTAGCACATGAACAATCCTTTATGATTTAATTTTTTTCTTAATTGAATTGTAAGCATCATAGCATCAGCAGGCAACAAAAAGAAATAAAACTATTTTAAGCCAAATTTAATTAACAAAGAAAAAGACAATGTTGAGCATCACACATTTTATAAGCCTATGAAATGCAAAGATGTTTTAGCATGTCTTCTAACCTTGTCCCTAATCATAATTCCTGTGAATTTGGACAAAAAGTGATCTGATTGGCATAGGATCCGGGAGAGGATAAGGAAAGTATAGTATAAATAGTAAAGTTTTAAGTATCCTGAAATGGAAACTCGAGAAAAGAAAACTGGGTAATCAGAGCTTGTCATTCCCCAGAACAATTGTTTTAAGATAGAGATTGTTTTAAGATATGGGAGGTTAGTATATTCCTGGATGAGTAAAGAAAGTCTTGTTATGGAACATCCAAGATGGCTTCAGGGGGAAAAAAAGGTAATATGGAACACCTTTGTGGCTCTGTTGGTTAAGCATCTGCCTTTGGCCCAGGTCGTGATCCCAGGGTCCTGGGATCAAGTCAGCATTGGGCTCCTTGCTCAGCAGGGAGCCTGCTTCTTGATCCTGCTGCTCCCCTGTACACTCTCTCTCTGTCTCTCTGACAAATAAATAAATAAATAAAAACTTTTAAAAAATGGTAATAATAAAATAAAATAGGAGAGCCCATGTTTGCTATCATATAGCATGAAGCATTAGGTCTATTACCTCCTTTCTTACAATGCAGATTCCAAACAGTGATTGAAAGCAACATCTAGACCTCAAATTACAGCTCTAAAGAAAAGAAATACAAGTCATAAGTAAAATGGAAGAGCAGAAATAAATTTCTCAAAAGGGGCAAGGAGAGGGGCGCCTGGATGTCTTAGTGGGTTAGGCCTCTGTCTTCAGCTAGGGTCATGATGTCAGGGTCCTGGAATCGAGCCCCACATTGGGCTCTCTGCTCAGCGGGGAGCGTGCTCCCCACCCCACCCCCGCTACTTGTGATCTCTCTATCTGTGTCAAATGAATAAGTAAAATCTTTAAAAAAAAAGAAAAACGAAGGGGGCAAGGAGAAAGGGTGGACAAGGGTGAAGAGAGATAGAAATAGAAGGGCATAACAGAAAGACCAGATGAAAATAGAGTGAGATTATTATAGGCAAAAGAAAAAAAACAATAGGGAACAAAATTAAACCATAATACACAAAACTTTTTTAAAAGTGGTTCAATATGTTACAAAAATAATTAACACATAAATTTATTAGAATAAGTGTTCAGACATTAAAGGATAAAATTACATAGAGAATTTAAGAGCCAAGGTAACAAACATAAATCAAAACTATAATTTAAACAGAAACAGCAAGAAGCAGAAATGACTCAGCCAAAAATTAATATTGGCATGAAGGTTTGGTTTGTAATAATTATAAAGAATGAAGAAACAAAATATATAACAAGATTAGAAATAGAGAGGCAATACATAGTTTTTTAAATCTATATTAATAATTATTAGCCATGATACAGCAGAATATATAAACTACTGAGATATATAAGAGGACAAATTTACATTGATATGAAAGAACATTTATTGGTTTTAAGGTTACATCATATAAGATGAAAACTGTTACCACGTGATTTATTCAGGACATGTTCTCTTTAAATTATGAAATTTCAGGGCATCTAGGTGGCTCAGTCAGTTAAATGTCTGCCTTTGGATCAGGTCATGATCCCAAGGTCCTGGAGTCAGCCCCATGTTGGGCTCCCTGCTCAGCGGGGAGTCTGTTTGTCCCTCTCCCTCCTGCCCTTCACCACTTCCCATGCACTTTCTCCCTCTCTCAAATGAATAAATTTTTTTTAAATCTTAGGAAAATAAATAAATAAATAATGATTTTCAAAAATGAAGACTACATCAGCTACCCTGGCAGAAAAGTAACAACACCTATATATATGAGGGAGGGGGTGAAAATATCCACTTAAGACTTCTCTACAAATTCTCGGCCAGAAAATACTGGTGTAATATTTTTTTAAAGATTTTATTTATTTTTTTGACAGAGAGAGAGACCACACGTAGGCAGAGAGGCAGGCAGAGAGAGATGGGGGAAAGCAGGCTCCCTGCTGAGCAGAGAGCCCGACGTGGGACTCAATCCCAGGACCCTGAGATCATGACCTGAGCCGAAGGCAGAGGCTTAAACCACTGAGCCACCCAGGCGCTCAATACTGGTGTAATTTTATAAAATGATTTGAAGAAACTTTGACACTTATAAAATTATACTGACTGAGGTTAATCATTTGATAAGTATTTCTACAAACATTTTATAAAAACTATTCTGCCTTCATGTTGAATAATGGAAATGAACTCACTAACTCCCTTGGGTTTGATTGAGGCCCTGTAGCTAGTTGTGACCAATAAATTGAGAGCAGAAATGCCTACTTCAGTCCTAGATGAGTGTTCCATTCGCACCCTTCTGCAGAACATTATCCAACAGAATCTTCCATGATGAGGGACAAAGGTGTGTCTTCCTATATAGTAGTCATTAGCCACATATGGCTGTTGTGGGTAGTATGACTCAGGAACTGAATTTTAAATTTTATTGAATGTAATTATCTTAAAACTGATAGTTGCATATAGCTAGTGATTGTCCTTTTCGACATTAGAGCCCAGAACATTCTTTTCCCTATGTTGTGTTGATCAGCCTCAATTTATTAGCCTGTGGGCTCAGAAACGAGTAGAATGGAAAGAACCCATGCTTGTTCTGTAATGGACATTTAGCATGAGAGGTAACAGAGGTGTGTCATTTTCAGTAACTGAGATTGTTTTCGTTTGTTTTGAATAATATAACCTATCCTGATTTAGATGCCCAAGTAAGATGATTTTAACAAACATTCACACAATTGAAAGAACTCACTTTATATAAATAATATATTCTTCTTGAAAAAACAATCTGTTTTGAGTGCTAAATCGAACAAAGGACTCAAGAATGTGTAAGATTGATAAAGACCTACTGATAGGCACTAAATCAACTAAGCATGGGAATTGGATTTTTACCACATATAATTAAAACACATAGGTACAAGGAACATGGCAATAAGTCTTTTTAAAAAATTCCCATATTCCACATTTTTCATCTTATGCTTCTTTTCCAGTTTTTACTTTATTTAGTATTGCTGATACGTCAAATCTTTTATTCTCTGGATTTAAACATTTGCCACCATCTTTCACTTGTTTCTACTGCTAATTTCTAATGCTAATTCATTTTCAATGTAATCAGTCCTGTGCTTGTTTTCTCAGAAAATCTCTAATGTTTTGTCTTTAATTTCCATCTCTCCCATTCCAGTTAAGCCTCATTCACTTATTCTCTCCATAATGGTCTGACATAGAAAGTAGATCTATAATTATTTGTCATGTGGATTAATGTTAAATGATAAACACCAATAGCCTCCTTCTTTCAGTAGTTATTATCACTCCGTTTTATTTTTCACAGTCTGAAAATAGGATTCAAATCTCCTTAATATAAGAGCTGTTCTTCAGCTGCTCACATGGCTCACATTTCTCTGCAAGAACTTAGAATTCACCTATTCTAATCTCATCCTTCTCTGTCATCCTTGAATGAGCCTCTGTTCTACCAGTTTTATGAGATAATCATTTTTATCCTCATTTAACCTATAAGAAGACAGGAGATTAGTGTCTCAATGCTTGTCACAGACTAGTTCATGGTAAAACAAGCCTTTAAGCCCAGGTGAGCCAACGGCAGAGACTCCCAATAAGCAAATTGCTAATGAAGACTATAAATGAATAAAAGCTAAATTTGCTTTATAGGGCTCCCTCAAGGCAGGAAATCACAAAACAAAGGCCCCTCCCCCCCAAAAAAACAAATTAGATACAAGAAATAGGACACTTGTAATTCAGACAAGAACTACCTTTCACTGCAAAAATGTAGAAGTGCTGAACACAATGTTACAAGGAAACAGTGCACCCAGCTAAGTATAGGAAATAGAGGAAATGTTTCTAGAAGCAAAAAGAAACCTGAAAGCCAAAAGGAGCAAGTCCCTAAGCAAATAGCACATTGTCCCTGCATGTTCGAGACAGAGACAATAGCAGAAATATATCTACATTGCTAGGTGACTGGATTTATTTTTATTTTAGTTTTTATAAATTTCAATTTTGATATAATTTTAGATGTTTAGAAATGTTGCCAAAAAAAGTAAAAATTTTCAAAAATAAAAATGTGAATATTTGCCAATTATCAACACTTTTGGCTACTTGATTTATCATTTTCTAGTTCTTTATGCACACATATGTAAATTTGTGAAAGTGTATGCATATATGTTTGTTTTTTCTGAAACATTTGAGAATAAGTTAGAGTCTTCATGATTATTATCCATAAATATGTTAGTGTGTGTTTCTTAAAAACAGGATATTCTCTTTTATGACTAAAGTACAAGTACCAAAATTTGGAAATTTAACATTGTTGACATTGATAACAACATCCACAGCCCCAGTCAGACTTTACCAATTGTTCTAATAATGTCCTTTTCAGCCTAGAATGGTTCTTTAACCATTTTTTTGTTCTTTTGGATTTGACATTTTTAGGAGTATTAGTAGACGATTTTGTAATCTGTCCTTCAATTTAAGTTTGTCTGATGTTTTCTTATTATATTTGGGTCAAACATAATTTAAAATTTCTTTTGGCAAGACTATTTGAGATGCGAAGTGATCTTGGTGCACCATTAACGGGAAGCATATGATGTCAGTTTGCCTCATTATTGATGATACTCAATTGATCACTTAATCAAGTTTATGAAAGCCATGTTCTTCCCCTGTAAAGTTACTATTTTCTCTTTCCAATTCATCATTTGTGCAGTTATGCTTTTGGGGCTCTGTAATATCTTGTTCATCAAATTTTCCTATTTTTAGCATCTATCCACTGATGATTTTCGTCTTAATCAACTATAACTGTGTTGGTAAAGAATAGGATTTTCAAACCCTCATTTTTGCTGTATTTATTCAAAATTTCATAATAAGGAAAAGGTCTTTCTTCTACCTCATTTAATTATGTGTGTACATATATATGCATTTATTTTTATTATTGACCGATTGAATTTTAATATCCTCTCAGGGATAGGACATGAAGTCTTGGGATTGTGTGAGGTTTTGACATTGGAACTGAAAATATATTTGAGACTCTCTAAGTACTGGATCTTTAATTTTAAGGAAACCAGAAAATCTGAATATTAGTCAGGGAAAATGGCCAAAATATTTTCTCTACCCAGGACTCTGTGTAAATAAGCTTTCTGTAACAAATAATAAGAATTAGAAATATGCATGCTTATGCTAGTTCCAGATTTGGGAATTTTGTATAATCTGCATTGTACAGAAATACCCAAAGTTCAAAAGTAACATATAATTGTTACTAGTCTAATGAAATCCCTGGATTCCCTGAAATATGCCAGTGGACAACACGCTTCCAAATTTATGGCAGTAGAGTGTCCCTAAAGGAACACAATAAAAATTGCAAAAACATTAGCAGTAAACAAACATAATGGAATCATAAAATACAACAGGAGTGTTAATAAGCCCCAAGAATGCCTTATAGTAAATAAATGTTTGAAGTAACTAAAGAGAGAAAGAATGGAGATGATGAACAAAACATTTTATGCCATGAGAAATATAAGCAATATGAAAAAGAGCTTCAAAAAAATGAAAAACAGAGCCATTTGAAGTAAAATGGCAAAGGACTGATTAGAAAATACATTATAAACATAGCAGACAACTAGAAGATAGATCAGAGGACATTAACCTTAATGAGCACAGATTGAAAAACGATGTTAAAATGTGAAAGAATTTAAGAGACAAAAAAAGAATTAGCAAAAGAGATCAGAGCTATAGGGAGAAAGAAAGGTTTTAATCATTCAGGTTAAACTAGAAATAGATGTATAACTTCGTGAAATAAAACAAATGTGGACTTAGGTAACAAGAGGCTTTAATGGAAAGAATGATGGCAATGGAGGAAAGGGTTGAAGAGGGAAAGGGGGATCACGGTAGCAGAGAGGATGTTCTGATCATGCAGTCTACAAGTGGTTCTTTTCTCTGACTGGGAGGATTAAACAATACTAAAAAGAACCAGGTATGAGGGAGTAGGTGGCATGATCAGACAGTTGATCAGAGGAAGTCTTAAGAGTAGCCAGTTCCCAAGATGGACTATTGAGGTGGGGCTGTGTGCTGGATCAGGCTGAGCTTAGGTCAGAATTCCCTGGGAGAAGTTTCATCAAAGTTAGTCTAGTCAGGAGTTTTGTCCAAATTGGTCAGTGGATACAAACTGTTAAACTAATTATTTTATGATACAAAGAATGTAGTTTGGAGGATATGTGTTTGGCTTTATCATATGCAAACAAGGGAAGACTCTTTGAGTCTTTCTAAATCATACTGGGAACATAAAGGATAGTAGCATTTCTTTAATCATCATTGGTGTCTAAGATCATAGGATTCTGATAACATTCAACATTGTAAATTTTTAAACCAGTTTAAGAAAAAAAATGAAATGCAGAAATACATTGTAGTTTATGCTTATGGCAGTGTGAGCAAGAAAGGCAAAACATAATGCAAAATTTCCTGTTCAATAAACTTTTATCTAGTGGAGGTTGTCCACTAGGTAACACTGAAAATCCATGAGTAGAATAGATAATGCCTATAACTTCAAAGGGCATCTCATCTTAAGTGGGATTTTTTTAGTCCTATTGCATAACTCCCATAATGTAGACATAAATTAAAAACTTTTGTAGTCCAGAGGGAAAAATAGTTTTCTTAGATGTAGGACACAGAAATACTTTCTGAATGAGGTATATTTGTGTTACCTCAATCTAGTAAAGCTTTGTTCTTTTCACATTGCTTTCATGTATGTAATCTCACTTGAAAATCACAAAACATCAAGACTTAATCAGAACAGGCATGGTTTTCCTCATTTTACAATTAGAAAAATATGGCCAATTACTGACAGAATTAATTCACCAGACTCCAGTTTGGTTGACTGCTAATATAGTAACTTTTCCCCTCCTGTCCTATATTATATTTTAAGGCCAGTCAGGAGATTAGTGAGTGCATGAAAGAAATAGATCTTACTTAGGATGGAAAGGAAAGGTAAGATGAGGAAGAAGAGAATAAAGAAATAAAAAGAGTTATGGTAAAAACATATTCCACTGAGCCTAAGGTTTAGGAAGAAAACTAATGAAAAAATCTTTAAGATGGAAATACCCCTAAATATGGCCTTCCCTGGAATACCAGAATTTACTCTTATGCAATGGAGTGTTTGAACATTTCTGGCAATTGTTTCTCTCAAAGCTGCCCCCAAATCAGTTTCTCTTTAGAAACTTTGATTTTCACCCTAGTTTGTCCACTTAATTTCTCTTTTGGTACATCATTAATTTGAGTTTTCTTTAATCTGAATTTTAATTTTATTCTGCTTTTTAGTCACTTGCATTCATTTTCTTTCCAGATTTTTGAGGTATAATTGACAAAGACTGTATGTTTAAGATGTGCAACATGATGATTTTATATACCCATATATTATGAATTGATTACCACCATCAAGCCAATGAACACATCCATCACTTCACATAGTTTGGGTTTTTTTTTACACATATGTGGTGAGAACACTTAAGATCCACTGTCAAAAGTTTCAAATATAAAATGAAAATATAACAAGTTTCAAATATAAAATGCAGTATTATTAACTATAGTCACCATGCTATCCATTAGATCCCCAAAATTGTCATTGTATAGCTGAAAGTTTGTACCTTTTCACCAATATCTTCCTATTCCCCCACACCCCAAAAAGAATTTGAACATGTGTATGTATATATAATTTATGCATTCATTTGTGTACATACATATATACCTATAAGGATATATTCAGAAATAATGCAAATAACCATGAAGGGCTTACAGTTGATACTGAGACACTTAACATGCTGATATTGTGCAGTTTTAATGGTTCATCAAAGTTACTACTAATAAAGGGAAATATAAATGCAACATTATTGACATAAAACAAAACATTGCAGATTTTATAGAAAATGAATCTTTTCCTTTGTTTTAAAGAATTCTTAAGTTTCATCTAATAATGAGATGATTTTCAGTGACTCGTGAAATTATTCAAGCTTGTGAGAACATCTCATCATTTACATGATTGCACCTTAAGGAAACAAATTTGATTAATAATATTCAAGGCTGGGCAGTGTCATTAGATTAAAAAAAAGGCATCATCTTTTGAAATAATCTTCTAGTTTATTTGTGTTTATTAGAATATGCTCTATTCAAGAAGGTAAGTTAGACATAAATTAATTGTGTATTGATAAAGATAGACTTGTAATAAAAAAGGAAATGCTTACTCAAAACATTGCATTTTTTCTGAATAAACATCAAATTCATTATATCCTTCTCACTATAGCTACAGTCATTATAGTAAAAGCCAAAAGAAAAGAGAAAAAAGTATTTTTTCAAAAAATCTATAGTATCGTATACAAAAATTTGAACAATATGCATAATAACTTTATTTGTCAGCATGTGAAGGACTTGAAGGAGTTATAATTGAAACATCCTGAAAAAGAGCTGATATTCTAATTTGCCAATAGTTTGTGGTAGACACACTAACTGGAAGAGACGGGATATCTGTCGTAAGGAATACACATAAAGGGGAGATCCTAAGTGATCCAAGAAAAGAGGCTGCTGAAGAGTGCCAAATACTTTATATGGTAAATTGAAAATGTTGGCAGTTATTTTCATAGAAATGCCCTGGGATTCTACTACGTAAGTGGGAAAATGAAACCCAAATGGACAAATAACAGTGTTTTCTTATATTACACAGTACTGTAATAATTTTAAAAACCTACTGCCTAACCTTTAACCTAAGCATAGTATCATATAAAAAACCTACTGCCTAACCTTTAACCTAAGCATAGTATCATATAAAAGGTAGGTGCTAATTTAAATACTGACAAAGCAATGCCTTTGTTCTATGATTACTACTTACTATGCATGTCCCAAAGACATAGAATGTAAAACATATCCACTGTCCAAATCTTACAAATATACAAATATACAAATAAACAGGAAAGGAATAAATGTGTTAAATGATTAACAGCACTGCTGTTAAAATGATATATGTGTAAAGACCTCTGTTGTGTTGTCCAGATCCCTTGCAATCTTTTTTTTTTTCCTTGCAATCTCTTTTAAAGTTGGTGTGTTTGTCCTCCATCCTTCAGGAGTCTGTTTCTGCTGGCTGGCCTCTTCCATCTTTGGGAGATTGCCCTTGTGCTTCTGAAGCTTCATGACTCAAAGAGAAACCTAGAGCCAAAAATACTGGGTGGCACATCTCACCCCCATGTTGATTCTACTCCCCCAGAGTACCCAGGTGTCACTAAACACCAAATGACTGCTACATTATTGTAGAAATTCATCTCATTTAATAGAGATGGGATAAACTCTACAGTATGTTTTCCATGCCAGGGATCCATAGGGGATCCAAGTGAAGCTGTGTGTTCATCTCCAATAACACTTTTGCTTGACTTCTTCCATTTTCATATATATATATATATATATATATATATATATATATATATATTTTTTTTTTTTTTTTTGGTCTCAGAAGCTGGTCTAAGAAAATAATTATGAGATATTATATATGGGATATTATATAATAGTATATGAGATATTATATAATAGTGTATGAGATATTATATAATAGTATATTATTAGTTGAAAATAAGTAAAAAATATATTGGTGCCTCAGAAGAGAGAGACATCATTGGGGACTGGAAGAATAGGCTAGTTTTCATAAGGGAGAGAGGCTTTTGTGC
This sequence comes from Mellivora capensis, assembly GCA_004024625.1. Lineage (NCBI taxonomy): Eukaryota > Metazoa > Chordata > Mammalia > Carnivora > Mustelidae > Mellivora > Mellivora capensis. The sequence goes on along the minus strand of PISX010000803.1, from coordinate 23,792 downwards.
TTGAAAATGGGTGGAGTCTGGACAAGTGGAGGAAGTGAGCTATTCTGGTACAGGAAGCAATGTAAGAAAGTCTTCACAACAGAGTGCTTAAGTGTTGTTTTTTTTTTTTTCAGAGTAGAGCAATTCTCCTAGTAAAAGTTGATAATACATGGTGATTTGCCTACAAATAGATTATAGAGCTTCTTAAATCAGAAAAAGTATTTGAGTTATGAAGACCAGCACTACATAACCTAAAATGCATTCTCTAGTCTTGAAGGAATTATGTAACACTTAGGAATAAAGGAGTGTTATAATTATAGCAGTATTTTAAGATTCATCTAGCAGTGGTGTGCTATATAATTTAAAAGAGAGGTGAGACAGAACAATTTGAAACCTAATACCAATGTACAAAGATAAAGTTACTGGTGGACCTAAACATGGCAGTTACACACTGGGAGTTGGGGGAGCATTCATGGGAATGAAAATGAAAGGTAGTTACAGTAACCAATGCTCTAAAATGTTATTTAGAATCACATACAAAATTCTGTGATTAATTTGATGGGAGATAGGGGAGGTGTGAACATGTTTTAAAAATAGGAGTAAAAATGAACCCAATGAGACACTTTGATTCTGAGGAACTAAGTAATTGATAGCACCATCATGAGAAATAGGCATACATAATGTCAGAGTTCTAACTAAAAGAACACAGAAATGGGATTTGAGATTATGCATGTTAGTGCTAATTTAGTACCAAAACCCTCAATGTAATCTAGGATAAATCATGAATTTTTTAGACTTTAAAAATCCATCCTTAGATAATTCTGAAGGCCATATTAGTTGTCAAATTATCTTCTAATTTTTATATTATGGAAAATATTAATAATTTTGACTTAGAACTTTCTGTTTGGTGAGGATGTTAGGGAATACATGTAGAATTGATCCAGAATGTAGTTGCAAAAATATGGAAGTGCTCCTGAGAAAGTTGTATTAGGGCCAGGGTTCTCCCACAGGATTTTGATAAAACTTGGAGACATTTTTGGTTGCTATAACTAGGGAACTGCTACTGGTATCTAGTGAGTAGTGACCAGAGATGCTGCTAAATATCCTATAAAGTATCTCACAGCCCTCACAACAAAGAATTTTCTGGTTCAAAATGTCAGTAGTGCTTAGGTTGAGAAACACTGGGCTAGATATCATCATCTTAGATTAGAAGCATTAAAGTTGCCTATATAGACAGACCAAACCAATGTAAGTTGACTCTGAAGAGTGGTGGTTTCAAATCTGCCTCATATTCTTTTCTTTATTACATAGGTTCTAATTATCTACTTAATCTTACTTGTATAGTTGTAAATCACTATTCATTAGCACACCAAATTATAATCCCCATGGATTCACTACTATCTACTCGGTGCTTAGCATAGTGTCTAACCAGTATTGCACAAGGAAAATATAGTTGTGAAGTGAATAAAAGAACAGAATTTTTATTATGATTAATATTACAATTATTTTTTATTTAAATTCAACTAGCCAACATATAGAACATCATTAGTTTCAGATGTAGTGTTCACTGATTCATCAGTTGCATATAACTGACATCCACATGCAGAAGAATGAGCCTGGACCATTCTCTTACACCATACACAACGATAAACTCAGAACTGATGAAAGACCTAAATGTGAGACAGCAATCTATCAAAATCCTGGAGGAGAAAAAAGGCAGCAACCCCTTCTATTACAGCCACAGTAACTTCTTCCAAGACATGTTGTTAAAGGCAAGAGAAACAAAAGCAAAAATGAACTGTTGGGACTTCATCAAGATCAAAAGCTTCTGCACAGCAAATGAAACAGTCAACAAAACTAAAAGGCAGCCTACAGAATGGAAGAAGATATTTGGAAATGACCCATCAGATAAAAGGCTGGTAACTAAGATCTATAAAGAACTTATCAAACTCAACACCCAAAAAACAAATAATGTGATCAAGAAATGGGGAGAAGACATGAACAGACATTTCTCCAAAGAAGACATACAAATGACCAACAGACACATGAAAAAATGCTCACATCACTTGTCATCAGAGAAATGCAAGTCAAAACCACAGTGAGACACCACCTCACATCAGTCAGAATGGCTAAATTTAACAAGACAGAAAGCCACAAATGTTGGTGAGAATGTGAAGGAGAACCCTCCCACACTGTTGGTGGGAATGCAAGCTAGTATAGATACTCTGGAAAACAGTATGAAGGTTCCTCAATATGTTAAAAATAGAGCTACTCTATGACCCAGCAATTGTACTGCTGGGTATTTACCCCAAAGATACAGATGTAATGAAACAAAGGGGTTCTTGCACCCCAATGTTCATAAGAGCAATGTCCACAATAGTCAAACTGTGGAAGGAGCTGAGATGTCCTTCAACAAATGATTGGATAAAGAAGATGTTGTTTATATATACAATGGAATATTACTCAGCCATCAGAAAGGATAAATACCTTTCATTTACATTGATGTAGATGGAACTGGAGGGTATTATGCTAAGTGAAATAAGTCAGTTAGGGAAAGACAATTATCATATGGTTTCACTCATATGTGAAATATAAGAAATAGTACAGAGGGTCATAGGGAAAGGGAGGGAAAACTGAATGGGAAGAAATCAAAAGAGAGACAAACCATGAGAGACTTCTGACTCTGGGAAACAAACTGAGGGTTGCAGAAGGGGAGGGAGTAACTGGATGATGGGCATTAAGGAGGACATGTGATATAATTATTTTAATTTACTTCCAAGATGGCGTACATGTTTTCAGGAATAGATATTAATTATTTATTTTAAAATTAGATATTTTTTCTTTTGAGATTAAAGTAAATTAATATAAGATATTTAGCATTGCATCTGGAAGATAGCAAATTCACAATAAAGAATAGATATTAATTGCTAATTAATGAGTGATGCATTGCACATATTGGATGTCCTCCATACATTTTTTTTAATGAATACTTATTGTATGGGACAGGTGGAGTAGGGGGCTTAAGGAATTATATTTTCATATGAAGACATTTAAAGAGTAAAAAGAAGAAATAATTAATATTAATGTCATTGTGTATCTTACTCCCAGTTTTGTTGAAATTATAGCATATTTAGCTATATACTATGAGCTTTTGTAGACATACATATTGATGGTAAAGGTGAAAATAAACTCATATAGCCAATATCTGTTTGATACTACTACTAAAATATTTAATAAGTATCTCAATCTTAGCATGCTTAAAATAGAACCCATGTTCTTACCCATTTGGGGACATAGCATCACCCAAGCTTCTTGGAGCTTAAGCTCAAACCTAAATATTATTTTACTCTTTCCCTCTACCTACGATCCAAAGAAATGATACTTTTTCTTTAAATACAGAAGGAATCAATTTGCTTCTCTTGCTAATCTCCACATTAAGATACTACTGTCTACACTGTACAGTACTACATTATTAACTGGCCTCCCTGATTTCACACTCAGTGCCAACTCCCCATTCTCTGTACAGCAGCCTATACAATTTAGAAAAATCACAACTTAATTTATGGCATTTCTGCTTAAAGATCTACAACTCTTGGGGCACCTGGGTGGCTCAGTAGGTTGAGCCTCTGCCTTCAGCTCAGGTCATGATCTTAGGGTCCTGGGATCAAGCCCCACATCGGGCTCTCTGCTCAGCAGGGAGCCTGCTTCCCCCCTCTCTCTCTCTGCCTACTTGTGATCTCTGTCAAATAAATAAATGAATAAATCTAAAAAAAAAAAAAAAGATCTACAACTCTTTGGATTTACTTAGTGCAAACTCATTAGTACAGCACAATGGATTTTTTGGCTGCCTTACTGGGATTATTTCCTATCTTTTCCATGGAGGATTCCTACAGTTTTGGAAAAAGTGACTCTACCAGGGAAGGATCATGAAACTAAAAAGCAAAAGATCTTGCCAGCGCATGTTACATCCATGAGCACAAGGATTATTGAGGGGACAGTATACTATAAACCTATTTAATCAAAGTGAAGTTATGATCGAGACTATTCTAAAGAAGTAGGCATTAAATACTTTTATCTTAGGATGCCTTTGTACTCTTAAAAAGTGTTGGTCATGGGTTGCCTGGGTGGCTGAGTCATGTAAGCTTCCAACTCTTGGTTTAGGCCTAGGTCAATATCTCAGCATCATAAGATCAGCCCTACCTCATGCTCTGGACTCCATGCTCAGCACAGACTGTGCTTGAGATTCTCTCCTTTTCCCTCTTCCTCTCTTCCTCTGCCCCTCTCCCACCTCACATGCATACTCTTTCTCTCTAAAATAAATAAATAGTATCATTTTAAGAAAAATAAAGTATTGGGTACGCCACAAAGCTTTTGCTTATGTGACTAAATCTATCAATATGTTAATTATTTTCAAATAGCATTAGTAAGCTAATGACTTGTTAACATGAATAATTTATAAAAGTAACCATTTTCTAAGAGAATATACTGAGTGAAAGAATAGTATTGTTTCACATTTTTGCAAATCTCTATAACATTTGGCTGATGTTAGACAAATTCTCATATCTGCTTCTGTAGTCAATCTGCTGCAATTTTTTTTAACTTCATGAGGAAAATCTGAGCTAACCAGAATTTGCAATTAGTAAAAGAATGAATATGTCAATAGCCTTTCATATACTTGTGTATAGTCTGTCGATACTACACCAAAACTCAACCAGTGGTCATTTCTTAAGGGTTAATTGCAATGTGGAATCTAAAAGCATATCAATAAATTTTTCATTATCTTTTCTTATATTTAAAAATCCAGTGGTGGAATGCTTGGGTAGCTCAGTTAGTTAAGTGTCTACCTTCCGCTCGGGTCATGATTCTAGGGTCCAGATACTGAGTCCCTCATCGGGTTCATTGCTCAGAAAGGAGCATGCGTCTCCCTCTGCCTGCTACTACCCCTATTTGTGTGCTCGCTCGCTTACTTACTGCCTCTGACAAATAAATAAATAAATAAAATCTTTTAAAAATAAATAGTGGAGGGGGTGGGAGGATGGGTGAGGCTGGTGGTGGGTATTAAGGAGGGCACGTATTACATGGAGCACTGGGTGTTATATGTAAACAATGAATCTAGGAACACTACATGAAAAACTAATGATGCATTGTATTGTGACAAACAGCACAATAAAAATAAAATAAAATAGTAAAGTAAAATAAAACAAAAATCCAGTGGTCTATATAGCACCTGGATTAGAGCTGTTAATCATACAAGATTTTGTAATATTATGCATTAATCATATAGGAAATAGTGGCTTACTGGTTTTTGCAGATTTTCCAAAAGTTAGTTTATTTTATTACAATTTTAAAAATTGCATATGTTAATATTATCACCGATTTTAGAAATGGCTCTCTGTGGAAGTTTCACTCTAGTTGTGGCAGATACAAATTTTTAAAATTTACTTGAAAGTGTGAGTTTTACCTTTGGCCACAAATACTGCTAATTTTTTAAATATATATAGTTTCACTTAGGTTCATATTCTGAATAAGCATAGTTTTTCTGCCAGTCATTCTTTCAATTAAAAATTGTGTTCCATGGGGTGCCTGGGTGGCTCAGTGGGTTAAAGCCTCTGCCTTCAGCTCAGGTCATGATCCCAGAGTCCGGGATCAAGCCCAGCATCCGGCTCTCTGCTCAGTGGAGAGCCCGCTTCCCCAACCCCCGCCCTCTCTGCCTAGCTCTCTGCCTACTTGTGATCTCTGTCTGTGAAATAAATAAATAAAATCTTTTTAAAAAAAATTGTGTTCCATGATAAAAGAGGAAGTTCAATTAAAAAATTTAAATATCCCTCAAGTGCTTTTCCTGTCATACTTTGGTTTACAACAGAAGAGTTTTAAGAATATTTTCCTTATTTAAACAAACAGAATATTTTTTAAAGTTACATAGACAGGGGTTGAGATTTAAGAAAATTAGTAATTTTTTACTACGTCATGGACATTCTTAATGGAAACTGGCACTTTATGTTACCACAGTTGCATGGCACTGACGAATACAAGGACTATTTATACAGTTTGATTTTACTGCCTTGATTTTTACAAAAACACCAGCAAATTTGCCCACTATTATTTCTGTGTCATTAGTGCAAATGTCAAAATAGTGAAAAGGGAAAATAGTTGTCTTTGTATCGTTTAAAAAATCTTTTTGACTGCATGTTCCCTTAAATGTCTTGGGGATTCCCAGAGCCTGGGAAAAGCTATCCTAACCATTCCAATAGACTACATAGCCCTATATTAGCCACTTACTGCTTTATCTCCTCTATTCAGGACAGATTTTAACTACGTTCATCTAATACTTAACCATTGCACATGTTGTTCCAACTTTCTAATACTCTGTCTACTGAGCTTTTATATTGTTTTCTACTCATAAATTAATTCTCAAGCCAAATGCTTCATCTTCAGGAGATCCCCCTTGATGGCCATACCTTCTATTCCCCTTCATATTTACAAAGCATTTTTCTATGACTTTAATAACTTTTTCTCCCAACATTTGGAATAAGATTTGGCACATAGTGGGTACATAATTAGCACTTATTGAATAAGGTAACAAATTTGTATTAAGAACCATTTTATAGTAGCTCCTCTATTTTAATAAATATATAATTTTTATACAATTTAACTAGTTAACACTTATTTTGGGACCAAACAAACAAACAAACAAACAAAAAAAAGATATCCCTCTCACTCTCTATTCACCCCTTTTAAGGATTATTTCAATTGTTCTCTTACACCCCATCTTTATTCCTAAAAATAGAGTTTCCAACTGACCAGAAGTAATACTTTCTTATAACTAGAAGAAACATTTTTTATTGCTACCTCTGTTGGTTTATTTGTTAAATAGATGGCGGGGGGGGGAGATTTTTAAATGTACTTGACACCTGCCACAAAATTTTGATGTAGAGGGTGATGAATTTTGTGCTGGGAAAAAGTAGAAATTATATCCTCCTATACAAAATATTGTAATAAAATAGACATTTTCCTTAGCTGTTAAAATAATTTGCTTCTATCAGCATGTAAGAGAAACAAGCTTACTCTAATAGTGGTGGGTATAAGATATGATTTACTTCAATGTTACTATTAAATTGATTTTTTTTCTTCCATTTGATTTACCTTGTTAGTTAACTGAAGGGTAACTGGATGGATCAGGTAATACAAAAAAGAATTGAAAACAGAAGTTCTAGCCACATTAAAAAATGGTTTGTGACTGTCACAAACTGCTAGGGGAAAAAAAATGTAGTCTGACACAAATTACATCCAACACACTAATTTGCAGTCATTGTAATGGCATATAGGTCCTAGGCTCTATTGGATCTGAATAAGAGGAACGATATCTCACCACTCACTATTGTTTTATGGCAGTTGTCCTATTCTCATGAGAGTAGAAGTTATTGTTATTTTTGCTAGATAAGGTAGGACAATGCAAATCAACATCTGCGTCTTACCTCAGTCATGTGTGGCTTGTTAGAGAAGAAATAATGCTGCTAGTACTCTACAATTCCCACCTCTGCTGCAAAAGGCACAGTGATTTTTTTTTGCTGTACAAAAATAGTTGCTCTTAGTCTTGTCATACAAAACCATTTAACACAGCTGATTTGGTATTATGTCCCCAAAATTTCAAATAGAATAATTAACTCTATTCTCGTGCCAGCATCAGGCTGCATTGTGAATTTCTTTTCTAGCTTTTATTGTTTTACACTCATGAAAGAAGGGTGGGAAGAAGAGGAAATATGTATGTACACACACACACACACACACACACACACACACCAAATACTTCTAAATAATTCAGAAAGCTAAAAATCTTGTGTTTGCTAGCAAACAAGCAATGCTAACACTTACATACTCTATTTTCTCTGCTTCACTTTATCAGATAAAACCAAACTGGACACTGGGTTATATTTTATGTGCACTGCATAGGGAATTACCCCTGCAGTTTCCAGGGACAACAGCAAAAATTGTGTACTGGATTTCTTTTGTGTGATGCGAAGTGACTCTTAAATATTTCCAAGTAAGCTGGTTTAGGGAAACTGAAATATTTCTTAAGAGGTTAAAAGGGGGTAAGACATTGTTTTGGGTCATTTCATAATAATCTTCTGTTAGGACCTTTGTTTTCCAGAATGATTCTTTTTTCTATTTGTAGTTTCAAACTCAAAATAATTATTGCAAATACATAGCTATATGCCCAAAGAGAACAAATAATTTTCCCTTTATGATGTTTAAGCAGTTAGAACAAGTTGAGTGCTGATAATGTGCAAGATTTTTTTCTTTATAATTTGATGTTTAGAAGACATTTGTATGTGCTTTTTTTTTTTTAACTTTTTTTTCTTTTTTTAAAGATTTTATTTATTTGACAGACAGAGATTACAAGTAGGCAAGAGAGGCAGGCAGGGAGAGAGAGGAGGAAGCAGGCTCTCCACGGAGCAGAGAGCCCGATGTGGGGCTCAATCCCAGGACCCTGGGATCATGACCTGAGCGGAAAGCAGAGGCTTTAACCCACTGAGCCACCCAGGTGCCCCTTGTATGTGCTTTTTATAAGCATTGTGATTTTCCTTTTTAAAAAAAACTAAGTCTAAAATTGCCTATATTGAAGGAAATAAAAGTAGCTAATGTAAATTGATTGCCTATAAGGCAATAAATTTTACATTGGTGAGGTCTTGTATGAAACAGGCATATTTCTTTCATTTCACAGTTGAAGAATTAAGTTCAAAAGAGTAAAATGTTACTGACCATGGTAGGGCTGAGTCTGCTCTGACCTCAAAGTACCTGCTCAATGACTTACCCAGTCTTTTCTCTCTTTGGAATACGATTAGTGATTCATAAATGCTCTCTCTCTTCATTACCAAAGTATTCCTGAAGTAAAGAATGAAAAGGATAATGAAGATAATTATAAATTACAAAAAAAGTCATAATAAGAAATCTAACATAATGGGGTAAGGTTTAGCAAGAGGGTTAAGAATTTAAAACAAAACAAAAGTGACTGCTGGTATAGTATTTAAAACCACGTGTAACTATTACAGGAGAGAGAAGGAAAGAGAAAATAATATATACAAATATTTTACTTAGTATATACAAGTGTGTAAGTATATAATACATATATAAGATTATAAATTAGACTTCCATAGACTACTGGAGAATGTTTGCTCCTTTTGTTTAATTTTGTAGATTTTACAAATTTTGTCATACAAAGTTTGATTTGTGTTTTTTGGTAGCCTTCCAGGTTTAGATATTGTTAGGCTTTCTTTATTTAACCACATATATTTCTCTGTAGCAACACTGCTTTACGTGTTTCAATTTTGCATCTCTTTTTGCCCTAATTAAAAAATATGTATATACTTACTTCATTCTAAAAACTCTTTTTTAAATAAAGCAGATTAAAATAATATGGCTTTTAAAAATATATTTTTTCCAAATGTATTCACATTTAGAGAGCAATCCTTAGTAATCTGAGTATATACTTAGTGCCATTTTGCATACAGTGTTAATGATCCCAGATAACTTTATGATGTCAGGTTGTAGCATTACCAGTCAGACCTAGTTTTGATTATGTCTTTTTCCATTTTTACCAGAATTTCTGAGTTTGATTTTGGTTTTGATCTCAAATCAACAGCAGACAATAAGAATAGATATAGAGCTATGGCAGTTACTAAGGGCGATCTGAGGATGAAGAGTATGACAAACTTTGTACAAGCCATGAATTTACCTAGAATCTACTTTGTTTAAAAACAGCATAATTTATCACTGCCCTAATAACCAGATAATATAGAAACTTCTTCAGTGCTGAAAAAATACATTTTTTGAATATAGACACTAATTTCTGTTTAACTATACATTGAATAATGAGAATCTAAAGCTTAGGATTAGTACAATAAAATAAATAATGAATTTATTTAAATGATAAATAAAAACTCTTGAATTTTACCTAAATAATCAAACCACTGTGAAGGTATTTGAAAAGGCATAAAAATTATGAAATATGTTATTCTTTAATGATCTCTCAGAACTGCTCTAAATAAAATTAAGTAAGTCATATTAAATAGCTGTAAACTGAATTGTTGGATTTTAGAAAAATGGGGCAAGTGTTTCCTTAGATTGTTATTAATCATATTGTGTGTCAAAATAAAGTATTGGCATTTTTCAATGATATTTTGTATCTCCTACTGAGTATAAAACTTTTATTTGAATTGTATTTAACTATGATAATCAGTTTAATACTTGTATCTAAAATATCTACAAATTTTCCTGCACTGTTGGTGGGAATGCAAACTGGTGAAGCCACTCTGGAAAACAGTATGGAGTTTCCTCAAAAAGTTTAAAGAAAAAAACTACCCTATGATCCAGCAATTGTACTACTGTATTTACCCAAAGAATACAGAAATACTAACTCAAAGGGTTACATGCACCCTGATGTTTATAAGCAGCATTATCTATATAGCCAAATGATTGAAACAGCCCAAGCATCCATTGGATGATAAGTGGATAAAGAAGTGGAGTGGAATATTACTCAGCCCTTAAAAAGAACACAATTTTGCCATTTACAATGACATGGCTTGAATTAGAGCGTATTATGCTAAACAAAATAAGTCATAGAAGGGAAATACCATATGATTTCCTCATATATGTTATTTAAGAAACAAAACAAATGAGCATAGACTAAAAAAAGAGAGCGAGGGGCAAACCAAGAAACAGACTTAAATATAGAGAACTAATAGATGGTTATCAGAGGGGAGGTGGATGGGGGGATGGGAGAAGCAGGTGATGGGAGTAAGGAGCGCACTTTCTGTGATGAGCACCAGGTGTTGTATGGAAGTGTTGTATACCTGAAACTAAGATTACACTGTATGTTAATTAACTGGAATTTAAATTAAAGCTTTTTTGAAAACCTACAAATTCCATGAATATTAGCATAAATAAGTGGATAGTTTCTGAATGATCTACCTTATAAACAAGCAGAAAATATATATTTTCTTATTAGAAAAAAAATGGGTATAATAATTCTAGAATATTGGACCATTTGTTGATTTAACAAAGTATATCTACAGTCTACTATACACAAAGGTGCTGGATTTTGCCTGGTGTTACTTAAGTTCTTCCCTATGAAGCTCTGATATGGGGTCCAAAATGAAAACAAACACAAAGTAAAATGAAGCATATTACTGAAATAAATGAATTTTGTCTTTCTCTTAGAGTTTCAAATGTATTCATATTTATGTTGCTCCTATACACAAAGTGTAATTTCAAACTATTTTCACCTAATTAGGGTGAACAAAGATATAATCATTTAAAGATATTTTATTTTGATATTAAATTATTATGTTTAATTCTGCACTAAACTCAATTTAAAAAATTAATAAGTTAGTTCACTGAAGTAGAAGGATACCAATTTAGTAGGGAAAAAAATCAGAAAAAAAAAACAACAGCAACAACAAAACCCCCCATATATCAGGAAATATGAGTTAGAAAATGTGAATAAAAATCCCCTCAACAATAATGACAAAAATTAAATCCCTAAAATTCAGTATAACAATAGATACATGAGACTTATGTTAAGGAAATAAAAATATTTTTGTGGAATACAAAATAAGTCTTGCACATAGGAAAAACAGAACATGTTTCCCTTACAGCAGAACTGTAGCAAATAAGAAAGCTTCCCCAGATAAAAATCACTCAAACAAAGCAGAGAGACATTTATTCAAATTGCATGAAGAATGATGATAAAGTATCAATTCTCCTGAACAGTATGATATACAATAGGAATGACCTACTCTTTGTCCTTAGGAATTGTCAATTGCAAATTATATTTTAAAAAATATCTTTAAAGCTCTCCCTTTTTTCTCATCAGAAAACATTAGAATTATAAGACATATTCTTACTGATGATGTTTTGATGTGAACCATTCATCATTTATGATGATATCACAACTTGGGCAAGAATTTTTATTTGAAAACTCAGGAAAAATATCTTTTGGAAAGAAAAAAATCTGTCAGGCTTGGAAGGATAAACCTACATTATCTGGCAATTCCTACTGCAAACACAAGCTTCTATAATGTACAGTAAATGGTCTGCATTAGATTTCTCTTTCATTATAATATTAAGCTTTATTTTATTTAAATGTAAATGTAGAAATAGAAATAGAAATATATAATTATCCTCGATATTGCCCAAGTACTTTCATTCTAATGGTGTTGAATTATGGGTATTATTTCACTTTAAAAGAGCTGCATGCCAATGGAGTTGAGACTGTGAACAATGAATGATAGGACTCAGTGTGCGGAGATATGTTAACTGTGCCAGTTACTGCTTCAAAAAGCCTGGAGAATCCAGTAGGGCTCTAAGGTTCTGTGAGTTTCATATTAATAGGACATTCCTGCTACAATTGAGAGGTTGAGTAAGATCTTGGACAAGTCTACGAAAGAGAGTAAAGAAAGGAAATTTAATTGACCAGCTCCCTCCAACCTCCTATTTTTGGTTGGTTAAGGTTGATTCTGCCCTGCCATGCTCTTCATCTGGCCCTGACTGGCCACTTAGGAAGTTAGATTCCATGTTTCCCAGTGTGGTGTTTCATCTAAATCAAATATGGAAGGGCATGCTGTGGTGGGTGCTAACCTTGATAGAGAAAGTAGAAGGCAATCTCAGCACATGTGAGAAAGCATACCATGTCTATATATAATATAAAATTTGTCTCAATATTGTAAATAAAATCATTACATAGATACCGTTTCTGTGATCAATATTTTTCCAAATATAAACTTGAAATTTTGCAGAAACATTATCAATTGCTAAAAGCAAAGTAAAACAAGCTCCCTCTAGTGAAATATTCTTTCCATTTTGATCAAAATAATGACAATTTAATCATATTAAATATAAATCATTAGCATTTTATGTTTATACTCCATTGTATGAATTCTGATTGAAAAATAGTTAATAATATGAAAGTGAAAAAAGCCAGATATTAATAAACTCTAATAAAAAAGAGTTTATTAGGAAATTATGCTTTCAGGTAAAATTTTATGAACATTTTTATCTCACTCTTTGTCTTTGCCCATCTATCTGTCTCTGTATGTCTCTCTTTCTTAGTCATCTGTCTCATGTGTGTGTTTGTATATCTCTATATATATTGACTTTGAATTTAACAGTTTTAAAAAAAATTCTCACGGTTCCATCTATAATCTCTTTCAAATATCTAAAATACTCAAGTACTCGTATCACTAAACTGAAAAAAAAGGCCTATGACTCTCTGGTGATTTTTATATACTTCAACAGAAAGAACATTGTCCTGGGAAATGGGATAATCAATGCTTTCCCCACCCTCCTCTTTAATTCAATGACTCATTTTGAATAGGTATCTTAACTTCTCCTAGAAAAATGGCTCAGGATAAAATAAGCACAGTTATTTTTCTTCAGGATTCAAGATTGTATTCAACTGTATTTTGCTCTTGATATAAACCACAGGATCTATTTCCATTTCAGGTCTGAAATCCTAAATGAAATGCAGAAAAGGTCAGGTATAAACTTCTCAGATGCCAAGTTTATTCTACTGATTGATACTAATAAGAACCAATTTCACTTTAGATAATGATAAAAAGTGTGAAACCTCAAAAATATATAATAATTTATTGGCTAAGTGCTGTGGATACATAATTTCACAAAAACTACAGTACTTTTCCTTTTTCTTCTTGTAAAATATATTTTATTCAAATGAGCATTAGTGGTAATATAGAATCTAGTGGGTATTTTTCTTCATATCTACAGAATATATGGTGAGAGAATAACTAGGTATGCGTGGATTTATCTCTGCTTCTGAGATGCTTTGGTCCAAAGTTCTCCAAATATTTGGTCATGGATCCCTTAATCAAAGAAAAAAAAAAGCATCAGCAATTCCACCTTTATTTATGAGTTACACAATTATTTATATACTGCTTATTAACATATCAAGTAGATAAGCCATAAAAAGCATACATCTACATATAAATAATTAGAATTATAAATTATGCTCATTTCCCATATTTAATTAAATCATTTCACACAAAATCTCAAATCACATATTCCAGTTTAGACATTGGTGCTCTGGAGTGATTATAAACCCCATATATTTATACATTCATTCATTGAATAAATAGTTATTTCCTGAGAACCTATAGGAAAGGCATAATGATGAACACCAATTACCCATATATTCTAATACTCATATAAGAATATGATTTGGGGGACGCCTGGGTGACTCAGTGGGTTAAAGCCTCTGCCTTCAGCTCAGGTCATGATCCCAGGGTCCTGGGATCGAGCCCTGCATTGGGCTCTCTGCTCAGCGAGGAGCCTGCTTCCCCCTCTCTCTCTGCCTGCCTCTCTGCCTACTTGTGATCTCTGTCTGTCAAATAAATAAACAAAATCTTAAAAAAAAAAGAATATGATTTGGGGGGCACCTGGGTGGTAAGTTGGTTAAGCATCTGACTTTTTTTTTTAAGATTTTATTTATTTATTTGACAGAGAGATTACAAGCAGGCAGAGAGGCAGGCAGAGAGAGATGGGGAAGCAGGCTCCCTGCTGAGCAGCAAGCCTGCTGCAGGGCTAGATCCCAGGACCTTGAGATCATGACCTGAGCCGAGGGCAGAGGCTTAACCCACTGAGCACCCAGGCGCCCAAGCATCTGACTCTTGATTTTGTTTCAGCTCATGATCTCAGAGTCAGGAAATCAAGTCGAACATTGGGCTCCTCACTCAGCATGGAGTCTGCTTGAGAATTCTCTCCGTCTGCCCCTTCCCATCCTCTTGCGTGAGCATGCTCACTCTCTCTGTCTTTCTCTCTCTCTCTAAAATAAATAAATCTTAAGAAGAATATGATTCTCATATTATCATACTCTCTGTCATTACATTGTGTGAGCAAGGAAGAATACCTCTGACACTCAAGTAATCTATTCTGTCAAATCTTGGTACTTCCCCACTAAATTTTGAAAACAAATGCAACAGTGACAAACTGAGAAGGCCATGGTGGCTAGAGGTCCAGATGTCACAGAGACAGATATCTTGGTCACCCCACCAGACTTACATATAAGAATAATATTAAAATCAACATTATAACAGATGAAGAAATGGAAGTTAAGTAACTTACCTCAAAATTACTTTGGAATAAGTACAAGTCTTGGGAAATATACCCAAATAGTTGTATCCTAGAATATCCGTCTTTAACCACTATCCAGCTTCCAGAGGATGCTTTGACATCCGCCTGTGATCATAGTACATGTGACCAACCTGTTAGTTCATTCCTGGAACACATTGTCCAATGTGAGTTCTACATTTGGATTAAAAACCCTTTATGTCAATTCTAGTTAAAAAAAATACAGCCAAAACAAACAAACAAACAACAAAACAACTGCCTTAAATGTTCTAAAAGCTAGACAATTCCTAACAGTTAATGTCTTCGTGGATATGCAATCATGGGCTTTTCACTGACTAACCTATTTGACAACCAACTGAACTTCTATCATGGCCCAGGGGCTGTTAGCAATCTAATTTTCACTCTGAAAGGAAAACAGATTCCACCAAAGACAATAGGAAATGAACCATAATGATCCTGCCTATATGAGAATTTCCCTATGATTAGTATGCACATATTTTAGAAAAATATCACTAGATAGAACAGGTTTTCTGAACAATAGAAACATACTATTTTTCTCTAGGAGTAAATTGTATCCATGAGGATTATATTTCTATAATAAGAATAGGGTACATAAAGACGAACATCAGTTTATCTGAGTGCTATTTATACCAAGGTTTCAGGGTGCCTGGAGGCCCAGTTTTGCCATGTATCAAACTTGAGAAGATAATCTAATGCACTTTGGGTAGAAAGCTTTACTAAAAGGGCAGATGGTCAGAATTCTCAGAAGGCATAGACCCGGGCATGCAGGGCACACTCTTGCAAGCAATAAAGACTCATTGCCAATGAAACCAGATGTCCCAGCATCTGTGTGTGCTTCCACTGAATGACAAAGATGAGAAAATGACAGTGTTGAACTCTCAGATTCCATGGTTCTGCAGCAAACAATGCTAGAATTATGACGTTAGGCCTCTTCCCTTTGAATCCTTCTTTTTAATGCCTATTACCAGAAATCTCAGGGAAGACAGGATGTTCAGGAAATTCTTTAAATTCCCTGTGACCCAATTTATGAGACTTTTCCTACACCTAGGAGAGGTGGTCTAAAGCCTAGAATATAGTATTCTATCCTTTTTGTATCAATCTACCTATCTATCCTATCTATCTATCTATCTATCTATCTATCTATTTATCACAGAAATGCTCAATCCAATTAATGCATTATAGTTCTAATCTTCTGGTTTACCAGGCCTGGAGAGATCCAGGGGCTCTACAGAAGAACCCTTGAATAAGTCCTTAGTGCTCAGAAGCATAGCAGAATACCAGGGAAACTCTCAAAACTCTGTCTTTAACCAGCCTCCCATGTTGTTCTTGCCCAATGCACAGGCTGTCTCAAAATAAGCAAAGTCAATGGAGATCATGGAGTTTCCCACTTGAAATCAGTGATCAATGATGAGTCATTCTTGACAGTCCAGGAATTCATACCATAGCAATCTGGTATCATTCACAGAATAGGATATGGCCTTGGGAATGGGGTTCGGAGGCTGGGATCTTGAGCTTAGAATTTCAGGTTAGAACAAAATGTTGACTAGAACACAAAAGAATGGCAAACATTCATTTGAAAGAATAAGGTCATTAATTTAGAGTTAGACTAGCAAAAAATATTATTTTATGCTAAAACCTAGTGAAATTAATAGAACTTCTAAATAATTTCCCCACTGAGGTTAGATTCTAGTATGTCCTAGTAAGCCAAGATATGACTAAACTTGTTTTTTATCAATTGGCAATCTTAGAAGAAATAGAATGTAGAAATAAGACAAAAATAACCCATAATAAAAGTAACAGGACCTGGCAAAGTCCTAACCCATTTGTACTTTCTCCTCAGTACTAATTTGAAGAGTCCCATCTTTTCATTGCTTTTATTTCCTTACAACCAGTCTTACAGATTCTAAATGAAGTCCTTGAGCTAAGTTACAAAAAAATATCTGACCTAGCAACATTCATAGGGTCAATGGTTTTCAACAGCCATTATTCCTGGTAGTGACTTTGGCCCTGGACTGTGGGGCAGATGAGGATGACAAAGAGTCACAGTGATGGCAAAAAACTAAAACCCCAGATCCTTGAGAAAAAGATGGAAAGCCCCCACTTCATTCAGACAACCCACCATGGTATAATTTGTTTGTGCAGTAATTATTGTGTTAATTTTTATTTGGGTTGTGTTGGAAAGGTCTGTTTTGACATTGACATGGCAGTTAACAGCTATTCAATAAACATGCATTGAGCCCAAGTTTTTCAGTAGTAGATGAGTGAGACAACAAAGTAGTATGAGGTATAATTAGTGTGCATGTTTTATACTTCCTCTGCATTTTTTTTCATGTTTGTTTTATCTTCTCTGCATCAGGCTAAAATGACATTGAGTTAGTATGACATTCAATTTTGCATCCTTCAAATGGTAGGACAGTATTTTTGTCTATGGTCTATGTATTTGTGTGGATAAATGCATGAATAGTTGTACAGATGATTAGAATAATGGATGGATGGATGGCTAGATATATGATAGATAGATACCACAAGTAAAAATAATAACTTGTGTCACAGGAAAAAAAATTAATTAAAACAAGATGATTAATACAGACACTACCTAAAAACCATATGCTAAAGAACTTGGCCAAGATAACAGCTGCATTTATTTCTCAAGAGTTTTTCACAGTTACCAGGATTACACTAATATTCTATTAAGACCAATGTTTAATTTCTCTTAAGCCACCTGGAGTGATATTAAAAATTAGATGTATGGATTAGTGGTCCATGGACACTATGTTGTCATATAATTATTCTACTCATATAACAACATGTCAGCTTATATCAGTCTAGATTTTCATTATACATACACACACATACACATTTAAAAAATAAGTGTACTTACTGGGACATAAAAAATATCACCAGTTTTGGGGCACCTGGATGGCTCAGTGGGTTAAAGCCTCTGCCTTCGGCTCAGGTCATGATCCCAGGGTTCTGGGATCAAGCCCCGCATCGGGCTTTCTGCTCAGCAGGAGCCTGCTTCCTCCTCTCTCTCTCTGCCTGCCTCTCTGCCTACTTGTGATCTCTGTCAAGTAAATAAATAAAATATTAAAAAAAATATCTTCAGTTTTACAAATGCTCATTTAAATTGTCAATTAATGTCATGTTACTACATTTTTCAAAATCATCCATGCAGAGTAGCTTCCTGATTTTTGTTGGTACTCGAGAATGATTTAGCTATTAAAGTAAATTATGAATGATTTATTTATTTTCTACACAAAACTGGAACCATCCATTTTGAAAGAGGAGCATAAGAAAATCACTAACTTTTTCAGTGAAAGATTTTTAGGGGCAACCTGGGTAGCTCAGTTAGTTAAGCATCCAGCTCTTGGTTTCAGTTCAAGTCATGATCTCAGGGTCATGAGAGGAAGCCCCAGGTGGGGCTTAGGGCAGAGTTCTTCCTCCCCTTCTCCTCTGTCCCTCCTTCTGCTTATGCACTCTCTCTGTCTCTCAGACTAGGACTTACTTGTCATTTAATAAATTT
The DNA here is from genome assembly GCA_004024625.1 of Mellivora capensis. Lineage (NCBI taxonomy): Eukaryota > Metazoa > Chordata > Mammalia > Carnivora > Mustelidae > Mellivora > Mellivora capensis. The sequence goes on along the minus strand of PISX010000803.1, from coordinate 5,128 downwards.
TCAATTATATAGGAAGAGAACTACCTAAGAATCTTTGATACATTAATACTATGGTTGCTTTTGTAGACCAATAAAATTATTATTTTATTATTCTTTATCTTTATTAATAATTACTGATTTTATTATATTTATTATTTATATATTAATATATTTATATATTTTATATATTATATTTTATATATTTATATATACTAAAATATATTAATATATTTTTAAGTTAAAATATTATTTTAAAAAGTAAGTCTGATGGAAACTGATATAATGGGATTTTATTTCTCAAGTCAGGCATATTAAAGGTGAAGCACAATGATATCATTAAAGCAAGAATTCTGGAGGTTATCTATCTGACTTAAAGTCCTAGATGGATCACTTTCTAGCCATGTGACATTGAATAGAGCACTTGTCATTTTAGTCCCTCGGTCTTCATATCTGTAAAATCTGATTACTAGTGAGGTTGTTTTGAGGATTAGAGGGATTAATATGTATGTAGCATGGCATTAGGAAGTTTTGGATTATTCTGACTGTTATAGGGCGGAAGGACTCTAAACTCTTCTTATATAGGCATTAGTTTAAGTAACACAAAATCTCATACTAGTGTCATTAAATGTAGTAAGTGCATAGTCAGTGCTCAGTATGTCAGACTTGGCACACAATTCAGATTATTTTCTTTTCCATAAATGTTGGTTTAAAGTGTGAAAAAGGAAAATAAAATAAAATGCTAATAAAAAGGAATTTTTTAAATAAAAAGCCAACTTCAATATTAGTATACACTGTATTATTTTGATTTTCTTAACCATTCTAAGTATTGATTTCTTCACCTGCAAACAGGGATAATAATGCACCTTACCTTGTAGGATTTCTGTGGGAATTAAATAATAGACTTAAAGCCCTGAACAGAGAGCCTGATATATGTAAAGTTTCCAAATAAAGCCTGTTTTTATTATAAGCACAGTTGCATAACATGCTACTTTCCTAAACACAGCAAAGAACTATTATGAGATATCAGTTATGTGACTTTTGAGAGCTCAGAATAATCTCAAAGTACTAATACCCTGATTATTGCTCTTAGCTCTAAATGAGATATGTTTTTTCCTGTGACTATTACAGATGTTCAGCCAAAGGCCTTGATTATCCACAAGGCCAGCATATTGGTGTACCTACAGTCTTTAGGGAAAGAGAGTGAGTTTCTATTGATAATGTAAAGAATGCCTCTGTGACAAAATCTGTTCGGTACAAGAATGTATACGCATATGTGCATTAGCACACATGTATGTTTCTACTTCCTAAATGTGCATATCTATTTTTATACTGACTATTTAAAACACAAGGAACATTATATCTTTATATAATTATATTGTAGCTTTATATGTTTCTTTATGATTTAAATAGTTAATATAAGAATAAAAATTATTTACCCCTACTTCCTCTTCTTAAAATAAGACCATGTTAAAAGAGAAATTTTCAATTAAAGGTATTGAGTATTGTGAATGTAAGTATTTGGCAACATCTAGATATCTGATTATTTCTATTCCATATTATTTCCATTCCATATTTTTTATACTCTTATGTAACCTTTTTATTTTTCCCCTGGAGAAATTTGCATCATAAAATGAAGGAAAATCAAATGTGTCACTTTTAACTGAATAATGAAGGAGAGATGCAGCATACAGAAATTTGGTTTTGTCATTAAATGATTTGTACAAATAATATTCTGCTTGTTTTTCTGTAATTGACAATCATGATCCAACACTTTTTCATCACACATGACCAAAACATGGGAATTTATTCAGCCTTCCATTCTAAATACAGATCTTTATAAATAATAAAATAAATTTTAATGTAATAAGCTATACTAGAATATTTAACACTTTATTTTTTTAAAGATTTTATTGATTTGAGAGAGAGCATGAGAGAGAGAGAAGGAGTGGGGTTGGTGAGGGAGAAGCAGACTCCCCACAGAGTGGGGAGCCTGAGTGGGGGTCAATCCCATTACCTGAGCTGAAGGCAGATGCCTAACTGACTGAGCCAGCCCGGCACCCCAGTATTTGATACTTTTTAAAGATAACACAAAGTTCTTCTGGATGCTCTAGCCTTTTTACATGTAGCCTGTTTAAGATATTAGTCAAAGTGACTAATATATATTTAGATCATGCTCAAAAATCCTTCTGCTATAGGACACAGAATATACCATTCTTATTCTTGAGAAGATATTAATAATATCTCAATCTGTCTCCATATTCTTATAAGATTTTACTGATCCTCTTAGCTTCTTCGTAAGGTGGATAGAATATAGAGTAAACCAATAAAGACATTGTCGATCAGAGAGATAAAATAACTTAGGTGCCCAAGTTCACACAGGAGCCAGGAAGCAGTGTAAAGATATGAACTTATTTGGGTCCACAATCCCAGAACTCTGTTCATTATAACAAATGCTCTCTGTTTATTGGTGATAAACTGACTGCATTGTGGAGGACTGCACTGATAGCCAAAGTTCATGTATAATAACTTAGAATGTAATTTATTTCCTAAATATTATACTCATTTAAAGAAAAAACATCTTGCTAAGAATATGACAGTTGTGCTAATAGTGAGAAATCCTACCATTTCAACCAAATGTGTTCTGTAAACAAAAAAATAAATGATTTAAAGTTGGCTAAGAGATTTAGATTAAGAGAAATAACATTTTAAACATAAAGGAAATTCTAAAATTTTTTTAAATTTTTTTTTAAATTTATTTATTTGTCAGAGAGAGAGGGAGAGAGAGAGCAAGCACAGGCAGAGAGAGTGGCAGGCAGAGGCAGAGGGAGAAGCAGGCTCCCTGCCAAGCAAGGAGCCCTATGTGGGACTCGATCCCAGGACGCTGGGATCATGACCTGAGCCGAAGGCAGCCGGTTAACCAACTGAGCCACCCAGGCGTCCCCTAAAATGTTTTATTAAACAAGGCTGGGGGAATGAAAAAAAGGAGTTGTGGTTGAGTTCTCTTGTACTAAAGACAAAGACTCCAGAGAAACTTCATTTTGTTTTTAAAACTCTTTCATGTTGCTCTTGGGTATACAAATAGTCTTGTGTGAAAGGAATGTGTTTCTTCTGCATAGAAAGAAATGAGGAGGGTAAGAAAATTACTTTTTCATTTGGATATAAATTCAGTAGTGGTATCACTTACCAGGTAAAAGAAAATAAAGCTACAGGTGTTTCCCCGAAAATCTGATCTCTGGGCCTAAGCAATGAAATCATAAGTACACAAGAATATAGTGAAACCAAACTAGAGCAGCCTTCCTCATAAAGCAGAGTGGTAACTCAGAAAGGAAGTATAAATCTTTAGAAGCTCAAATATGAAACAAAGCATGATGGGGAAGCTCTGAGACCTATGCTCAACATTCACATAAACCATATTTGCAAGCAGCTATTTTGTATATTCAAGTACTATCACAAGTATATCAGACAGGATTCTTTATGTGGCCATTTAACATTTTTTTTTTTTAATGGGGAAGTCTGATGTTCAGGGGAAAGGCCAGCCACAGCCGGAGTACCTGAGAAGTCACTGAAGCCAGAACATAAAGTAGATTGGAAAGACTACTTTCCATTACAATGACTTAGTCAGAAAGCCAACAGTGATTTTATTCTGCACACAGCCTCTTTTCTACTCTGTAGGCTGCTGGGTCATTAAATAATTGTTTCAAAAGTTTAACAACATGCAAGAAAGAGAAAATTTCCATTTTCCTCTATATTGAAAATAAAGGAATGAAGCAAAACTTTTTTCTAAAAACTACAATATCAATCTTAATCATCATTTATTTTAAAATATTAAGTATGAATCTATAAAAATTTTACATAATAAACAGAGTAGTATGGAGAGATGTTTTATTTTTGTATGTAAGGGAAAACAAAGTAATATTTAGCTAGAATTTTAAAGAACAAAATAAACATAAACCAAAAAATTTTATAAAGCAAACTTGAATAGTTCAATACCTTCCAAGGAAAGACCATTAGGACACACACAAAGTCATACAAATTTAGGGCATTTACTTATTGAATAAGGAGAGACAACACAACATGGAGAACCGTAGAGTAAGAAAGTGTTAGGAGGGAATTGTAGTTTGATTTGGCTTACATAGGTAATTTGGAGGAGGATTCAAGGAAGCAGGGATTTGGGTTTGTCTGTGTGGAAATAATTCGGTGATTAAATGTGTTATTATTTTTTTTTAATTTAGGAGGCAGGAAAATTTGAACATGCTAATCACATTTCCTGGCAAAAAGGAGGGAATTTGGTCCTCTTTGTGATGTGCACAATGTTCTTGTTTTAGTAGGTTTATTCCTATAATTATGGAGTGCACTTTCTTTTTTTTTTTAACCTATTTTTTTTTAATTTTTTATTTCTTTTCAGCGTAACAGTATTCATTGTTTTTGCACCACACCCAGTGCTCCATGCAATACGTGCCCTCCCTAATACCCACCACCAGGCTCCCCTAACCTCCCACCCCCCGGCCCCTTCAAAATCCCTCAGGTTGTTTTTCAGAATCCATAGTCTTTCATGGTTCACCTCCCCTTCCAATTTCCCTCAACTCCCTTCTCTCCATCTCCCCATGTCCCTTCTTATGTACTTGATCTTGGGCACATAATGACCTTACAGAGAAACAACAGACCCTAGCTGTGAGCACAATGCCAACTCCTCCCAGGGGAAATCTGCCTGGGCTGCTTTTTTTTCTGTCTTAAGAACTACTCCAGAATGTGAAACTACAGAGAAAAAGTACAAAAAAGATGAAAACAATGAGAGGGAATTATGGCTATTGAGGGCTCAGAACAGAGATTTATCTTCTAGTAAAGAAAACTGGAGTGAAAACAATTATCAAACTTATATTAAGGCAAAATTTATGGCCCTGAAAGAATAATAAAATCAGCATTAAAATGGTTATACTTAAAAACAAAAATTGTTTGAAAGATACAACATAAAGTTTTACTTAAGTAGGTATTAGAATTGCAGAAACAAAAACCTCTTTATAGCTACAAAAGAAGAAAAGATATAAATAGCTTTCATTATCTGCTCTGCAAAATAGCATTCAGAAAAATGAACCTCATCACAGACGATTAGGAACATATTCAATATATGGCTCAAAATGTGAAAAATATT
>PISX010000802.1:0-236969 GCA_004024625.1 Mellivora capensis | reverse complement strand
AGATGAACCATGAGAGACTATGGACTCTGAAAAACAACCTGAGGGTTTTGAAGGGGCGGGGGGTGGGAGGTTGGGGGAGCCAGGTGGTGGGTATTGTGGAGGGCACGCATTGCATGGAGCACTGGGTGTGATGTAAAACTATGAACTCTGTTACGCTGAAAAGAAAAAAAAAATGGTTTTATAATAAGACCTTGTTTATAACTTTTCCAATATTGATACTAATTTCAAATATAGAGTAATAATAACAATAATAAAAAAAAAAAAGATAGGTACTATTATTGCACCCACCTTCAAAATGAGTAAACTGAGGTATATAGCAAAGTTAAGTCCTTGCTCTGAGTCAACAGCTAGGTAAATCACAGGTCCAGCATTTGGACGCAGGCAGCTCTGTTCCTGAGGGTGTGCTCACAAGATTGCAGGGCTGCTGTGGGAACCCAGTGGGTCAGCTACCTCCTGGCTCTTAGGGCTCTGTGCTCTACTTCTGAGGAAGCTGAGTTCCTGCCAGCCTTGTTCTCTACCAGCCAAAAGAGCAAGGGGACTGGTTTCGGTTGGTTGCAGAATAGGTAAGCCATAGCTTCCTAAAGAGAAGTCTGTAGTTGGGAGTGACCCAGATCTGAAACACAGGGTAGCAGAACAGAGAAGGGAGAGGCATCGTTACAATTAAGCTCAGTGATGCTTTTGAAAAGGCATATATTTAGTTAACTACAGGGGAAGTTTGCTGGGGGCTGGGAAGAAAAAACAGAAGCAGGGATCCAGGTAGATTTAAAGAGACGGAAAAATTAACAGGCAAAGTTTTTACTTCGTGGCGGAAATAGTAAAGATAAACTGGAGGGAAGGAGTCCTGGCGCTGGCCCAGAGAGGGTGCGAGGTAGACAGGAGCCAATGGGCTGACAGTGAGCGTCGTTAAACCGTTGCTCTCAGTGGAAATTTCTTCATCAAGTGACCTAATTGTCTCCCTGAAGAAAACAAGAGCCCTTGTTCCTAACTGGGTGACAGGCAAAGTTGGGTGGAGCACAGAGTAGACGTAGAGGGGACTGAGACCGGCAAGAATGAAAACCCAAGTAGGCTGAAGAAGCCAGCCACGATCTGGGCAGGCAGGCTTGTGGAAATGGAGTGTAAAAATGAGAATAAATAGTTGTGGCTGTCTGTTTTGAGGGGTTGAATGAATACATCTACTCTGGGGTAGAAGCTGAGCCCCAGGGCCTCAGTACCAGGCAGCCCATGCTTCCTGGCAGGGGGGCAGAAGAATTTGGCAGTGGGGAGAATGCGGGGGGGTACTGGGAAGGAGAGAGAAAGGGAGCCCTGAAGGCCAGAGCCAGCAGGTGACCGATTTCAGGGGAGGGCCTCAGTGCCTGGGGCGGGGGTGGGGGTCGCTGAATTGTCCCTGCACAGGGAGCTAGGCGATCCTCCTCCTCCGGGCTGAGGTCCTCAGAAAGGACTGCCCTGCATACTCACTAGCGGGCCTGTGTCTGCGCCGGTCACATGGTCACATGCCTGGGCCCTGGGGTCACAGCCCCACTCCACTAGCTAGCGTGGGACCTGGCAGTGCAGGGGAGTTCATAACGCCGGCCAGCAGAGGTGACGGGCCTGCTGGGAACAATGCTCCGGAGGCCGGCTGCGGGGTTCCTAGAAGCCCTTCCAGAAGGGAGGAGCCCTGGGGGCTGCAGCAGGGACCCCAACCCGAAGCACAGCCCACTGACCTTCCTTCCCTCAGCCACTCCCACTCCTACTCCCTGGGCCTGCTTCCCGAGAGCACCTGCCAGGTGGGCTCCCGACACTCAAGTCTTGTCTTGGTTTGCTTTGGGGAAAAGCCCAAACGAAACCGGTCTCCACTGCTTTTGTGTGAGCGGAATGCAAAGACTTCGCAGCAGGAAAGTCTGCCCTGAGTTCAGCCTGACAAAAACACAAGAAAGTGCCTCCCCGGATGCCGGGTGCCGGATGACGAGTCCCACGCAAAGGAGGAGGGCTACCCCAGGGGCTCTGGGACTCTCAGTCAAAGATGCTTGTGTCCCACTGCCTGAGGCTCCCTTTCTTTCATTCTCTTTATCTCTCCATCAGAGTGTCTGGCTGCCCCTCTCCTCTGTGTCCTGCCAGCAATGATACCAACTGCACAAACAGTCCAGTTAAAAAAAAAAAAAAAAAAAAAAAAAAAAAACGGGCAAAAGGATTTGAATAGACGCTTCCCAGAGAAAGACATGTATGTGGCCAGTAAGCACAGAAGGGGTTCTCAACATCACTAGTCATGGGGGAAATGGATCCACATGGGGGAAAGGGGAAGACCCTACGTGCTCACCCAAGTGGCTAAAATTCAAAAGAGTAATGGAAGTTGGTAGGAGTATAAATAGTACAACCCCTTTGCAAGGAATTAGCAGTTTTATACAAGCTGAACAACACTCATGGCTCAGCAGTTCCACCCAAGAATTCCTCCCCAGTGAAAGACGTATGACCACCAGGAGATTTACACAAAGGTGTTCTTACTGGCTTTACTCGGAATAGGCAAAATGTAGAAGCCATCCAGGTGGCCATAAGTAAGAGAATAGGTAAATAGATGCTAGCGTATTTCCATAAAGTAATAAACATGGATGGACGTGAAAATATTAGGCTGAGCAAGAGGCGACTTCTCAAAAGAGAATGTAGTAAATTCTACATGAATTTTTAGGACACACAAAATTAATCTGTGTAATTGAGAAACGAAAAAGAATGATTGCCTTGTTGGAGGTGAGAATAATGATTGGAAAGGGGTAAGAGAGAATTTTCTGTGTATGAAGGAAAAGTTCTGTATTTTGACCAGCTTTGGGTTCCACAACTTTATGCATCTTTCAAAACTGACAGAATAAAATAAATTAATTAATTAATTAATTTTAAAAAAACTGACAGAATAATATATTTCAGATATGTGCATTTCATTCTTTGTAAATTTTACCTCGGAGGGAAAAAGAAGAACCATAAACACATATTGAACTCTAATTAATGATACATATAACAAAGTATTTAGTGGGAAATGTACTAAAGTCCATAACTTACCATAAGTACATTAAAAAATGGATTAATGTATGCATAGACTTACTTTAGTAAATGTGGGAAAATGTGACTTGCAAGATCTAGGACTTGGTATATGGTGCTCACTGTGTCCTCTTTTCAGTGGCTTTGAAATTCTCCATAAAGTAATGTTCAGAAAATCAGTAATGACAACCAAAAAAGAAAAGCTGCTTTTATTGATAAATTATTTTGTGCCAAGCTCTCTGTTATCCCTATAATACCTTATTCTTTAATTCTCTCAAAAACTCTGGGGTAGATATTATTATCCCCATTATCCTCAGAAGAGAAAACTAACACTCTAAGAAGTTAAATTTACTCCTCCAAGATCAAATGGCATCAAGATAAAATGATGCACCTACTTTGGAAACATTTTGACAGTTTTACATAAAACTAAATGAATATTATGGTGCAGAAATTCCTCTCAAGAAATCTTTCCCAAGAGAAATGGAAACATATGTCCATGAGAAGATCTGTACAAGAATGCTTCTAGCAGCTTTATTTATAATATAGAAATCAAATACAGGTCTTTCCCAGTTTATGCTCTTAACTTGCATGATATTCTGGTGTTAAAAAATATATATATATGAGCATATTCCCTGTCCTCAGGCAGCTCTTGTTTAGGTGGGCAACCAGGTGTATATTTAAAAACCAATCTGCTTTTCTTGGTTCTCAATATCTCTCTTGATCATGACTGCCAGACAATGCTAAGATAGGAGACTAAAGGTGAGGAGTCAGAGCCAAGAAGATGAGACGCTGTCTGAGAGTCAGGAAAGGGTGAGAAGGGCAGGCTGGTAGCACAGTTCCCACGTGTCTGAGGACACCAGGGAAAGGCTGAGCACAGGCCCCTGGGGGTACCTGAGTCAGAAGGGCCACACATCCACACACAGTGGCCAGCAGAGAATTCCAGTGCCCTGAGACCAGAAGAAAACCACGCCAAGAGGACATTATTAAATCCCAGGCCAATATAAAGTCTAAGGCAAAAGTATGGGCCAAAAAAGAAATGGATTTATATCCATAGGACCTAGTTGTTGTTGCTGTCATTGAATAGATTTTATTTTTTTAGAGCGGTTTTAGGCTCAACATGAAATTGAGCAGAAAATACAGAGACTTCCCATATATCCCTTGCCCCAACACAGGTACAGCCTTTCCCACTATCAAAATCCCCTACCAGAGCGGTACATTTGTCACAATTGATGAACCTACATTGATTGACACACCATTATCGCCCAAAGCCCATAGGGTACGTTAGGGTTCAGTCTTAATGTTGGATTTTCTATGGATTTTGACAAATGTATAATGGCATGTGTCCACCATAATAGTATCATACAGAGTAGCTCCACTGTCCTAAAAATCCCTGTGTTCTACCTGTCCCTCCCTCCTTCAACCCCAATTCCTGGCAACAACTGATTTTTTTTTAATTAATTTTTTTAACATATAATGTATTATTTGCCCCAGGGGTATGGGTCTGTGAATCATCAGGCTTACACATTTCACAGCACTCACCATAGCCCATACCCTCCCCATCCACTGATCTTTTTAATGCCTCTATAATTTTGCTTTTCCAGAATCCCTATGGTTGAAATCCTACAGTAGGTAGCCCCTTTAGATTGGTTTCTTTTAACTACAACATGCATTTAAGATTCCTTCATGTCTTTTCATGGTGTGATTTCTCATTTCATTTTAGTGCTAATTAATATTCCATTGTCTGGGCAAACACAGTATTTTTAGCCATTCACCTACTGAAGGACATCTTGATTGCTTCCAGGTTTTGGCACTTATGAATAAATGTTCTATGAACGCCCATGCACAGGTTTCTTTGTGGACATAATTTTCTAACTCATTTGGGTAGATAGGAGCATGATGACTGGATCATACTGTAAGAATATATTTAGTTTTGCAAGAAAGTGCCAAACTGTTTTCCCAAAATGGATGTACCATTTTCCATTCCCACCAGCAAAGAATGAGACCTCATATCGTTCCACATCCTCACCAGCATTTGAAGTTGTCAGTTTTCCAGAATTTGCCTATTCTAATAGGTGCATAGTAGTATCTTGTTGTTTTAATTAGTATATGCCTAAAGATATGTGATCTTGAGCATCTTTTCATGTGCCTATTTGTCATCTGCATAGTGTTAGGGAGGAAGAATTTCTTCTACCCTTCAAGAACCTTCTAACTGGACTAAGAATCAAATTGACATGAGACAGATTAACAGGAGAAAATCTAATTTAATAGCGTTTGTACAGGGAGTCCACACAGACATGGACATTTCAAAGACAGGCAGGCAATGTGATGCTTATACAAGCTAAGGAGAGGGGTAAGGCCTGAGGTTATAAAGGGGAGAAAGACTGTTAGCACAAAGTGAAAGGAGATGTTTGGAAAACAAAAGTTGCTCTATTAGGTAGATAAGTTTCTGAGGTAAAGGGGAGTCTCTGATCATAGCCCTCTTCCTGGTACAAGCAGGCAGTTGAGAAGGAGGCAAAGAGCTTTTCTTGAATCTGCTGGGTTTGGATTTCTTTTAACTCAAAATGATGTTCATACCAAAGTGGCCCATCTTGAGGAGTCCTGCCCTTAGCCCCTACAATATCTTCTGTGGTGAGGCATCCATTCAGGTCCTTGGTCCATTTTTTAATCAGGTTGCTTCTTTTCTTATTGTTGAGGTTTAAGCGTTCTATGTACATTTCAGGTAACAATCCTCTACCAGATATGCATTTGAAAACATTTTCTCCCTCACAGTCTGTGGCTTGTCTTTTCATTCTTTCATTCTTTTGACAGTGTCTTCTGCAGGCAGAAGTTTTTGATTTTAATGAAGGTCAGCTTATCATTTTTTTCTCAGAGATCACGCCTTTGATGTTGTCTTCTTTTTTAAGATTTTATTTATTTATTTGACAGACAGAGATCAGAAGTAGGCAGAGAGGCAGGCAGAGAGAGAGGAGGAAGCAGGCTCCGATCCCAGTGTTATGCCCGAGTTTTCATATCCGAGAGACCACCAAGGAGCCAAGCACCAATGCAATCACACAATGGTTTATTTGACAAGCTTAAGCTTGGGCCCAAGTATACCTGACACGGCGGAGTAGGGACTTAGACCCTGAGCCAGATTACAGTGTTTTTAAAGGGGTGGACTTGGTGGTAGGTGAGGACAAAGGGGATTAGGGATGGTGTAAGTCTCCAAGGAATCTTGGAAGCAAGGTCTCCAGGACCTTGAGGGGCTAGCTATTGTTACGAGAAAGGTCATTTATTACCAATAATAAAAATCTTCTCGTGAGACCCTTTAGATGTATATCAGTGGGCCATATACTTGGGACTGATTCTCGACACTATTTTGGTGGTTTAGAAATAAAGTTTCCTAAAGTTGACTTACAGGATCCTGGTCGGACCTGTTGGAGCAGGGGGTTGGTCAGGCTAGGATTGTCCTTAGCAAAACCTCAAGGTAAGGGCAGTTGAGTCCCCAGGGGAGAGCCACTCTGTCTATTTCAAGGACTTGTCAGTAGGTAAGGAATTTTAATTATTTTCTTCTGCCTCTCTTTCCCACATCAGCCAAACTTCAGGTGGGATGGCCTTAATTTTCTCAGCCTCCACACCAGGACCCTGAGACCATGACCTGAGCCAAGGGCAGAGACTTTAACCCACTGAGCCACCCAGGCGCCCCTGATGTTGTATTTTAAAACTCATCAGCACATCCAAGGTCTTCTCCATAGGGCTGAGGATACCAGAGTATGCCATCCCCAAATATGTTTCTTTGACATATGGATTTAAGCAAAAGGTCACTGAGCACCAGCAGATAAAAGAAAAGCTCTAAAAGCAGGCCAGGGTTTCCTTTTCTGGAGGAAAGGTGCATTTAAAAGGAAGTTTCCATTTGTCTCTCTCTCTTTCTCTCTCTCTCTCTCCCTTACCAGGAAGCAGACTCCTACTTTCATCAATGGAGAGGCAGTGACTTCAATCTGCAAAACAAACATGACCAAATAATGTCTACTTACCATACTTTCCCAGCTCACCTTCTATAGCTTGCTGCCCCAGCCCAGAAGACCCAAATCCTGATTCCTTGGTTTTAGCTGAAAATGACAGATAATCCCAAATTCTAGCCCCTTAGGGTTACCCATCTCTGGATGTTGCCTTGTATAAGCACAATGCACGTGCTAATAAACTTCTGTTTGTTTTGTTCTTGTCCATCTGTCTCTGGCCAGTCTCATCTCAAGGATGCCTGCTAGAGAACCTACGATGGTAGAAGAAAAAAAAATTTCATCCCCTACAGGACCGAATTCTGAGGACCAGTTTTCCAATATACCCAGTGACCAAATATGAGTTACCTGAATTCACCAAAACTCTCCATTTAAAATGGGTGAAATAGGGACATCTGGGTGGCTCAGTCATTAGGCATCTGCCTTAGGCTCAGGTCCTGATCCCAGGGTCCTGGGATCCAGCCATACAACAAGTCTGGCATGGGGCTCCCTGCTCAGCAAGAAGCTTGTTTCTCCCTCTCCCACTCCCCCTGCTAGTGTTCCCTCTCACTGTGTCTCTCTCTTGTCAAGTAAATAAGTAAAATCTTTCTAAAAATAAATAAATAAATAAATAAAATGGGTGAAATAATAGTTTATATAAAGTTTTTTAGGGAGACTAAGTGAGGTAATGAATATAAGGGATCTCTCTATACATTAAAAATTTAAGAAACTTATTATAAGGGTTTTAAAGCACCAAGAATATCATTACGGAACTATATTAAAAAACAGCAATCAAAGCTAAAAAGACTGTAACCATTTCCACCAGTGGGGGAGCAAAATACACCTCACCAAAATTTACCTCTGACATATTGATTATTTTGAGCTGCTTATTTTTATGAAACTGCAGGCACAGGGAAAGCTCTGAAAACCTTATAAAAGTTACCCTTTTGTAGGAGACATTTACATTTTTAAAGGAAGTCTCCATTTGTAAGGTGTCTCCCTCTCTGCACCAAGAAGAGAAGGACTCATAAATCTTTAGAAACTCTTATCAATGGAAAAGGTGAGAATTTAAATCTCATAACAATCTTACCCTTGTTGATGCTTTTCCTGGTAACTTCCCATAACTAGACTCCCCTCCACATCTTCTTTAGTCTTAAGCTACTGGTTAAGGTAACTTAACTGCTACTGGTTAAGGTGGCAGCGTGGGCATTTCTGAGAGTTAGTTTTTGTGTTTTTTTAATATCTCCCATGTACACAGGAGGTATACGTGTTAGTAAACTTTGTCTTTCTCCTATTAATCTGTCTTTTTATTACAGTGGTATTGTTGGCCAGCCCTCTTGCTCAACTAGATTCCAACAATTAAAACCAAAAATAGATAAGACTGCTTAACTCATGCTCTAACTAAAACCCACTGTGTTTATTTCTAATTGCACTTTCTTGAGGAATTGAGGAAGGTGTTTTGCAATGACATGGAACATCCCAATCACCAGACCAGAAAAGCCCTATAGCAATGGAATGCCTAGAAGACTACATCCCACAAGTTCCCTTCCCTGCCCATGATCATGGGTTGAACACATGGCTGACCCCCCCACCCATGATCTTTTGCCTGCTCTCTGTGACCCACCCCTCTGAACCTCTCCTTATAAAGCTCTAGGAGTCCGTCTTGCCAGGAAAGAAGTTAGTTGTTAAGGTTCGGGCCTGCCACCTCCCCTGGCTGCCAGCATCCAAAATAAATTTCTCCCTTTCTCTTTTCCAAACTCTTGTCTCTTGAGTTATTGAAGTTACTAGTTTATCTTGCAAGGAGTCATCTGAGTGTGTTCGGCAACAGCGTTGGTAAACCCAGCCAGGAACTATGCTTTTGTCCAGCATCCTCAAGAACTCCAGGGTGGAGCAGGTGGCTGTGGCAATGTACCAAGGCTTATTAATTCATTTTGTTCATTTCTTGAGTTAGCAGCTTGGATAGATGGTTCAGTAACAGTATCTCAGCCAAGAACCTAGAAGATTAGAGGGAAAATTATTTTTCCTCCCTGACACACCTCACCTGTTTTTTGAGTGGTGTGAGAAAATTCTAGCAGAAGTTAATTTGGGACTTGTAAACAGATACACATGTCCTTACTGTTGTGAAGACTTGGACAAATAGAGTAATCTCTCTGCCTTAGTTTCCTTGTCTGTAATGGGAATAATGATAGTTTTGTAGGCAGAAAGAGTTAGGGGTTCCTAGAAAAAGACAGACATAGCTCTCTTGAGATAAGAAAAGTCATTTTAGGCCCCCATCCATCTTGTGGAAGAATGTAACAACAAATAGCCACTGTCAGGCCAGGAGATAGCCTAATCATACGAAGGACAGTAAGTCAGTGGTAAAACTCCCAGTGCTGATTCAAAAGTGAAGACTGATCCAAGGCACCTTCTTGAGTTATCTTTGCAGGATCTAAACCCCTTTGAGCACTCAGACATGGATCAGTAGGAGCCAGAGAACTGATGATTCTGACCCTGGCTACCTGCATGACCTTGACCTGGACTCAGACACCTTTATATGACTTCTGCCCCAATTCCATGCTTATTCCCCAATGTGCAAGCCCATTCGTGAATATGCATGCACCCTTAGCTTAAAGCTTCCCCAGTTTTGTTGTTCAGAGGGGGACACTGTTTTGGGAAAGATCCCCGGTGTTCTCCATTACTTGTTGTAAATAAGTAAAATAAGTAAACCATTCCTTTTCTTACCCTTTGGCTTGATTGTGTCTTTAGACTCAACTCTGCCACAAGGCAAACCCCATTTACCATAATAGTTCTAAGGCTTGGAATTGTTGTTAGTATTGCCCAATGACAAAACTGAAACAATTTAGTGACCTGTGTGATGTCCTTTATGCAAGGAAAAACAGTCCATGTACTGGGGGAGTACAGTGCCTCACAAGCAGCGGAGCACTGATCCGGAGCACTGGGGGGCAAGAGCCAGTTTTATAGAATGGTAGAAGTGACAACATGGAGACACACATGACTGACTAGGAGGTGGGGGGGTTCCTTATAAGGCCAGCAAGTTCTATTTCCCAGGGCGGGGTGAGCGAGCTAAAGCTGATTTGGGGGATTATGACTGGTGTTTGTTAGATGTCCATGACAGGTGTTTCTTGTAACTTCTGGCTGACTTAAGTTAGATTTGTGATGTAGGCTGAGCCACTGAGGAGCCCTCCATTTTGTGGACCCCAATATGAATTACCTTTATCAGCATTAAATGACTTAACACAGAGACAAGGTCCTGGCATGTAACAAGAAGTCATTGAAGGTTAGATATTATTGGTAATGATGGCTCTTATTAGCCAATCATAGATGTCTGAGCTGTAAGGTCTTAGGAGCTTCTAGTTAGCCACTTCTGACACTCTTTTTCTGTCAGCCTCTGGCTCTGTGTGTCTTTGCCTCAACTAATCAGAATATGGAGCTCAAGTATGTATGAGTGCGTGTGTGTGTATTTTAATTTGTGCTTTGTTGTATATATAATTTATTGCACAAATAATAGTTTCTTGTTCCTAGCCTCTTCTATGAGTTATAATCCTTTTAATGTCTCTCTGTCAACATACCTTCTCCTCATCCTTACTCCCCAACTGTTATCAAACTCAAACAAACTAAACTTAGCTTAAATGGCTTTTTATTGGGATGCCTGGATGCCTCAGTCAGTTAAGCATCTGCCTTCAGCTCAGGTTGCATGCATGTGGGGCTCCTTGCTCAGCGGGGAGTCTGCTTCTCCCTCTGCCTCTCCCCCTCCTTGTGCTCTCTCTCTCTTTGACAAATGAATATATACAATCTTTTTTCTTTTCTTTTCTTTTCTTTTTTTTTCAGAAATAGCTTTTTACTGTGAATTGCCCATGCTGGACCAATAGCCTTCAACAGGCCAAAAACCTTATCCCTCCTCTAAAATTTCTGCTTGCTTTTGTTCCCATACTCATTGCATTGCTGAGAAAACAATCTCATTTTAAGATTAAACGGATTTACAGAGATATTCAAAACCACCAAGTTTGACTAGTTCTCAAAACCAATGCCAGTGTGGCATTTCTAGACATTAAAAAAAAAAAAAAACCCAAAACAATGCCACCAATGATGTAGCAAGTAAGAAGTCTCTAACTATAGAAAACGCATATCATAGATGATACAGAACTGCTGAAAGGGCAGGTTTGGAACCCTGACCTGCTACAATTTGCTGCGTGACACTGAGCACAGGTAAGCTTGCTTGCTGAGCCTCAGTTTCCTTAATTATAAAATGAGAATAATACTATGTACCTCTTGTGAAGATTAAATGAGATATTTACCTTAAAATGCTCACAAGACTGGCCTTATAAAATACTAACCAATTTTTTGAGTCAAATGGTTTTAAATTTGAATTTTCATGTTTATACACAGCTGAACCTTGGGCAGTACCAAAGTTTTTCTAAAAAATCTTCAACTCATGAGACGTGCGTAATATTGTTCTAAACTATTTCATGTGACTCACAGCCACAGACTCAACTTGTTTGTGTGTATGACTCATTTGATCTGGGAGCTGGTGTGTCCCTGAACTGGGACAAGGATTTTGAGCCCTATTATCATGCATGACCAGGAAGAGATCAAAGTAGCCTTTATTTTTCTTTCTGAAACTTAATACAAACTGACAGACCATAAGCCGCCATTTCTTCATCCTATGACAGTTCCAAGGAGTACACCCCACTGCCTGACCTTTCCCTGACCTCTATCATTCCTCCAGGCTCACAAGGAATCTACTTTCGAGAGAGATCGATCGCTCCAAGATCTGCCAACTAAAAAGTGTCCAACTTCCAGGCTCCTTTCGAAACATCATACTATACTTGTTTGTTTGAAAAAAAAGAAAAGAAGAAGGAAAGCTACACTTGGTTCCTGCCATGAAGGGGCTGAAGAGGCTGACAGGAAGGACCACCACACAATTCAGCAGGAAGTATGCAACTTTTAGGAAGGCGAGGAGCTGAAGATGATTTGGGATTTGGTTGGGACCATAGGACCCCTAAAATGTATGTAATTATTCCAATCTTAAGTGGCTACTGAACCGATGAGGTGGAGGAGAAACTTGAGATTTCATCTCTGATAAACCTTTTGGCGGCTGTGTGAGTTTGGACAGATTTTATATGAAAGCCAATAGTGGGGATAGAACCGGCTCTCACCTAATAATGTTTGTATAAACTCTTTGGGAACTTAAAAAGTTTTTTGTTTTATTTTTTTTCAAAACTCAGGATACAAAAGACAATTAGATAAAGTGAATCTTGAATGTCTCATAATCTACTTTAAAATTCACACCTTTGGTGTTAAATTCAATGTTAAATCTCACATTTGTAGTTTAATAATACTGAATTCAGTGTGGAATTAAGTATGATTGATGTTTTTGTGTTCAGAAGCTATGTACCCTACCTGAAAATTTCTAAAAGCCAGTTATTCTTTTCCATTATTAAAAGAATAATTAGAGTAGAGCTAACAGACTTAGCAAATGAAGGCATAAAACTCATGTATTCTGAAATTCAAATTTAACCAGGCATCTTGTATTTATCTGGTACCACTAAATTAGTGAAAAATCCCCAAGAAAAAAAGAAAGAAATTCAGAATTAAAATGTTGACAATCACATAAAACTAGTCTGGGCAAGGGCTGGTATCAAATTCACTGATAGCAGAAAATGAGTATATGAGGCAGGCACAGATACTGGACCCTGATTCTGCATAATAAAGATATCTAGATAAAACCAGAGAAATTGCTTTTAATATAGACAACAACTAAAAGTTTAATGTCTATAATTAATGTAAGGTGGTTGAAAATGTAAAGGAAATATCAATAACCTATTAGAAAAATTAAGAATAGTTATGAAATAAAATTCACAGAAAACCAAGTCCAAATTCTAAGAAACATGAAATAAATGGGAAAATGCACAAAAGTAATTGAGATATTTTTATACTTATCAGGATATCACTCTCAAATGCCCAACTAGAAAAGGGACAGCATTTTATCCATTTAAAATGCCTTTTACAGGACCACTATCTTATACCCTACACAAAAATTAACTCAAAAATGGATTAAAGACTTGAATACAAGCATTGAAACCATAAAACTCAAAGAAAACATTGGTGGTAGGCTACTTGTCATTAGTCTTGGCAATGGTTTTTTCAGTTTGATTCCAAAAGCAAAAATAAACAAATGAGACTACATCAAACTAAAAAGCTTCTGCACAGCAATGAAATCATCAATAAAATGAAAAGGCAAAACATGGAATGGAAGAAAATATTTGCAAATCTTTTATTCAATAAGGAATTAATATCCAAAATATATATGGAACTCATGCAACTCAATGATAGAAAACAAATAATTCAACTAAAAATGGGCAGTATTTTTAGTGACTGGGTGCCTGGGCAGCTCAGTCAGTTAAGTGTCCAACTCTTGATTTCAGCTCAGGTCATGATCTCAGGGTTATGAGACAGAGTTCTGCAGCAGCCTCCCCGCTGGGTGTGGAGCCTGCTTATATTTTTAAATTTTTTTATTTAAATTCAATCTCTCTCTCCCTTTCCCTCTGTCCCTCCCCCTATCTCTCTCTGTCTCTCTCTCTAATTTAAAAAAAAATGGACAGAGGATCTGAATAGTCATTTCTTCAAAGAAGACATACAGAGAGCCAAATGGTACATGAAAAGATGCTCATTATCACTGATCATAAGGCAAATGCAAATCAAAACCACAATGAGATATCACCTCACACCTGATAGAGTGGTTATTATCAAAAAGGCAAGACTCAACCCAGTGTTAACAAGGATAAGAAGAAAAGGGGACACTTGTGTGCTGTTGGTAGACATGTCAGTTGGTGCAGCCACTATGGAAAACAATTGGAGATTACTCAAAAAATTTATTTATTTATTTATTATTTATTTATTTATTTATCATTTTTTTTTTTTTTTAAGATTTCATTCACAAGTAGGCAAGAGAGGCAGGCAGGAAGAGAGAGGAGGAAGCAGGCTCTCTGAGGAGCAGAGAACCTGATGCAGGGCTCGATCCCAGGACCCTGGGATCATGACCCGAGCCGAAAGCAGAGGCTTTAACCCACTGAGCCACCCAGGCGCCCCTACTCAAAAAATTTAAAACAGAGCTACAATATGATCCATTATTTCTGCTTCTGAGCATTTATCCAAAGAAAATGAAAAGACTAATTTGAAAAGATATAGTCACCTCCATATTTATTGTAGCATTATTTACAATAGTCAAGATATGGAAACAACCACATGTCCATCAATGGAAGAATGCATAAAAAATTGTAAAAATACATAAAAATATGTAAAAATTATGAAAATATATATATATATAAATCTCATATTTATATATAAGGAATGGAATCTTGTCATTTGTGACAACATGGATAGAATCTGGAGGGCATTATGTTGAGTGAGATAAGTCGAACAGAGAAAGACAAAAAATACTATATAATCTCACTTACATGTGGAATCTAAACAAAACAAAACAAACAAAGATACAAAAAAACACAAGCTCATAGGTACAGAGAGAAGATTGGTAGTTGCCAGGGAGGGATGGGGCGGGGTGGTAAGGGGTGAATAAAATTGGCAAAGGAGCTCAAAATGTATAAACTTCCACTTATGAAATAAGATGAAAACAGAGACAGAGGCAAACCATAAGAGACTCTTAACTCTAGGAAAGAAACTGAGGGTTGCTGGAGGGGAGTGGGGTGGGGAGATGGGGTAACTGGGTGATGGGTATTAAGGAGGGCACTTGATGTAATGAGCACTGGGTGTTGTGTGCAACTGATGTGCAACTAAATTCTACCCCTGAAACTAATAATATAGCATATATTTACTAAATTGAATTTAAATAAAAATTTTTAAAAATTAAGTGAATCATGGGGAGGTTATGTACAGAATGATGTCTGTAGTTGATAATGCTCTGTTGCAGAGTTTAAAAAGCTCAGAGAGTAAGTCTTAAAAGTCCTTATCACCCCCAAAATCATTTTTATAACTATGTATGTTGACTGATGTTACCTAGACTTATTTTGGCGATTATTTCTTAACATACCCAAATATTAAATCATTGAGTTGCCCCTGAAATAACATAATGTTATATATCAATATTAACTCAATAAAATAAAATATTGACAACAACAAAAAATTTAAATAAATATATTTATAAAATGACTTTCAGTGGCTTTATGTGGACCTTGATAATGTTTGTGTCAAGGATTTCGTCCTGAGCATGAGTGCCCTCACTTTAGACACCAGCCACAATTTCAAGGGGTCCCCACACCACCAACACTTCTAGTCAACTGTCTACAATTGTGAAGGTTCCCACAAACCCCTTCAGTTTCAATAATTCAACAAAACAACTCACAGGATTTAAGAAATCAGTATACTTATTGATGGGGGAAACAAAGGCAGAAGAAAAAATATTAAATTTCCTTACTACCTACAACCCACTGACAACTCCTTGAAACAGGCAGAGTGACACTCCTCTAGGGACTCAAATGTCTTGATGTTAACACTTTGCTGAGGTAAAAGGCAATCCTAGCCTGAACCTCCACTGTCCACCGCACACCTCCCCCAGGATCCTGTAAGTCTACTTTAACATATAAAAATTCCTTTGGAAACTTGCTTTATCTCTAAATCCCCCAAGATACGTCTTGGCAGTCATCCCCCAAGCATATGGTCCACCGATACACATCTGAAGGGTCTCACGACTAAAGTTTTATTAGACGGTAATAAATGACCTTTTTCCAACAATAGCAAGCCTCCTCAAGGTCCTGGAAACCTTGCTTCCAAAATTCCTTAGACATTTAAACCATCCCAAACTCTCTTCCAACTTGAAAGTATATAATGGGCCACTTCTCATAACCCTGGCGCAGCTCTTTCTGCCCACAGGTCCTGTCCTTGTGCTTTAATAAAATCACCTTTTTGCACCAAAAACATCTCAAGAATTCTTTCTTGAATTGTTGTTTTTTTTAAGATTTTATTTATTTATTTGACAGAGAGAGAGATAATAAGTAGGCAGAGAGGCAGGCGGGGCGGGGGGAGGCAGGCTCCCCACTAAGTGGAGAGCCCAATGTGAAGCTCGATTCCAGGACCCTGTGACCATGACATGAGCCGAAGGCAGAGGATTAACCCACTGAGCCACCCAGGCGCCCCTCTTTCTTGAATTCTTATGTCTTATGTCCTAATGTCTTTTCTACATCACTCATGATTAGAGTTTTA
This sequence comes from Mellivora capensis, assembly GCA_004024625.1. Lineage (NCBI taxonomy): Eukaryota > Metazoa > Chordata > Mammalia > Carnivora > Mustelidae > Mellivora > Mellivora capensis. The sequence goes on along the minus strand of PISX010000802.1, from coordinate 220,779 downwards.
TTTTATAAAGGACACAACTCAGAGATAGTCAAACAATGAGCTAGGACTGGGGGGGTTACAAACATGAAAGCTTGTGTCCTCGCCTCAAAGAATTAAGGTATATCACTCTCCCAGCACATCGATGGGTTCACCAACTGGTAACTTTACTAAGCTGCAATGTTCAGAATTGTTTCATTAAATGGGTGTAATTCATTAAATCATTGCCCAAGTAACTGAACTCTATCTCCAGCCACCTTCCCTTCTCCAAAGTTTAGTCAGCTGAAAAATCCCAGCCCTGTGTTTGGTCTTTCTGGTGACTGACCCCCAGTCTACAGATCTAAGGGTGAATCATTAGCATCAACTCAGTGATCCAAGGGGCTCATGAATAACAAAGACACTTTTTTTTTAAGATGTTATTTATTCATTTGACAGACAGAGATCACAAGTAGGCAGAGAGGCAGGCAGAGAGAGAGGAGGAAGCAGGCTCCCTGCTGAGCAGAGAGCCTGATGCAGGCCTAGATCCCAGGACCCTGAGATCATGACCTGAGCCAATGGCAGAGGCTTTAACCCACTGAGCCACCCAGGCGCCCCAACAAAGACACTTCTACTTGAGAAATTCCAAAGGTTTTAGAAGCTCTCTACCAGAGGGTATTATGCTTAGCGAAATAAGTCAATCAGAGAAAGACAACTATTATATGATCTCCCTGATATGAGGAAGTGGAGATGCAATGTGGGGGGTTTGGGAGGTACGAAAAGAATAAACGAAACAAGATGGGATTGGGAGGGAGACAAACCATAAGTGACTCTTAATCTCACAAAACAAACTGAGGGTTGCTGGGGGGAGGGGGGTGGGGTTATGGACATTGGGGAGGGTATGTGCTATGGTGAGTGCTATGAAGTGTGTAAACCTGGCGATTCACAGACCTGTACCCCTGGGGCTAATAATACATTATATGTTTATAAAAAAATAAAAAAAATTATTAAAAAAAACAAAAACAAAAAACCTCTCTACCAGGAAACCAGGGACAAAGACCAGACAAATTTTTACACAACAAAGGGTGAAGGAGGAGAGAAGTAAGCAGCAAGCATTTGAAAAGGTGATGTACTCTAGATGAGTGTTTTTCAAACTTGAGGTTATGACCCATTCATGAATAGAAAAAAACAATTTAGTTCCCTGGGAACCAGTATTGCTGATAATGGAACAGAACAGAAAATATCAGATCATACCATGTCTAGTAAGGAAAAGTTATTTTCTGAAATTTTTCTTTAGATAGATACAGATATACAGTTAGACACAGATGTAGTCCATTAGACATGTATACACAGATAAACATGCCTACCTATGAATTTATGTAAACATAAGATGGATTTTTACTATGGTTTAAGATCAGAAAACTTTAAGGCCAATGCCCCAAATGGACAAATAACATCTGAGATAACATTTAATATCGTTTTTAAAGATTTTATTTCTTTATTTGAGAGAGAGAGAGAGCATGAGCAGGGGGAGGGGCAAAGAGACAAGCAGACTCCCCACTGAGCAAGGATCCCAATGTGGGACTGGATGTGGGGCTCCATCCTAGGACCCCGGGATCATGACCTGAGCTGAAGGCAGACACTTAACCCAGGAGCCATCCAGGTGCCCCTACATTAGATATTTTGAAGGTGTCTTTTGAGTTGCAGTGTCATATCATTTTATTCATATTTTCTTTTCAGTATCAATTACTATTAGAACTTTAATAAACATTTTAGTTAGCATATCCATTATTTGAAAATAATTCAGTGCGTATGATGAACTGTCCTTATTTCTCTTGTTAAAGCAAACACTTACTACAATATCTATGTTAATTTTTGGTTTTATAACCCAGTCAAGGAGCTGAAAGTTATGAATTCACTCTGCTCCATGGAAATGTAGCCACTCAATCATCAGAACAAGAAATTTTCAGCCAAGAATTCTCCCAAGAAAGAGTTCCTATTGAATTATAGTGCTATGATGGAATAAATTTTCAGATTTCCTATATTAATTGAATCCCTTTCACAGCTGCTTGGTCTCAGGAACATTAATTCAATATGTTATAGGTATTTATTATTCCAGGCCCCGTGCTGAGTTCTGGAGATACAGCAGCAAAAAGGCAGATGTGGTATCTTGGAAGTTTTATAAACAGAGGCAACAAAGCTGACCATGGCAGTGAGAGAGGACACCCTGAAGAAGCAATGGTTGACATCTGAAGTATGGCCATGCAGAAGGAGCAGCACTGGGTCTCCAAGACAAGAGAGAGCCAAAGAAATGGAAAGGGCCACAGTATAACTAAAGGGGTAGGTAACAAGAAGAGAGGCAGTAAGAGATGAGGCCCAAGACTGACAGGAACCAGGTTTTAAAGAATGTAGATGGCACCTTATATATTCTAGACATTATTTAAAAGCCCATTCCTATAGAGTGGTTAGATCTTTCACTTGATAATTTTTCTAAATAGCACCATGGGGCAAAGTATAGAATTCTGCAGATTATTATTGACCTTGAGTTTCACATGTATGAACACTCACAGTCTAGTGGAAGATGGCCAAGCTAACTCCCACAGGTTAGGGCTCTGGGAAAAGAACTGGAAGAATTTTGAAGATGGATTGAAGGACACCTTCAGAAGGCTGGTTCTTCTAGAAATAAAAACCGAGCAGAACACTTCAATTCAAAGGTGGACAAGGGAGACAATGAAATCAGAAAGCAGAAGATAGAGAAATTCCATTTTATTTTTTTTAAGATTTATTCATTTTATTTTATTTTAAGATTCTATTTATTTATTGGACACAGAGAGATCACAAGTAGGCAGAGAAGCAGGCAGAGAGAGAAGAGGAAGCAGGCTCCCCACCGAGCAGAGAGCCCAATGTGGGGCTCCATCCCAGGACCCTGGGATCATGACCTGAGCCAAAGGTAGAGGCTTTAACCCACTGAGCTATCCGGGTGCCCCAGATTTATTCATTTTAGAGAGAGAGTGAGCATGAGCAGGATTGGGAGCAGAGGAAGAAGGAGAGAATCTCCAGCAGACTCCCACTGAGCATGGGAACCTACATGGCACACAATCCCAGCATCCTGAGATCAAGATGGGAGCCAAAATCAAGAGTAGGATGTTTAATCAATTGAGCCACCCAGGCGCCTCCAAATTACATTTTAAAAGTTACAGCAGCTGCCACTGTTTCAGAAGTTGATGTTTATCCTTTCATTTGAGGTCCACAAAGTACACATACCAAAATTTCAGCTCCATTTTACATTTTAGCACAAGGTAATATTTAACTTGAGACTGGTATAATTAATTTAGGCTGAGGGATTGCAAGTTTAAAATGTCTTTTTCTCACACCTGTTTTGCTTCAACTATCATAATCATAGTATTTTTAAAAAGGACCAACATGTGGAACTGAATCATTTCTTAACACTACAAAAATAGAACTAGTATTTGGAGAAAAGAGTTGTAGACCCCAAATTTGACCTAAAATAAAATTCCCACTTTTAAATCTAAGAGATTTATTTATATTTTGTATTCTATTATATAGGTTTTTGGAGAACTTTCTGATGTTTAAACAGATTTTAAATGAATTCTGATGATGTGCCTTTTGCCTTGAGATACTTATGTCATTCATAGCCATTTATTTCCATTTTTAAAATAGCTTCTTATTTTCATTTTGCCTTTTCTCCAAAAGTTAGAAATAATTTTATTCCTAGAAAAATTCTAACCTAAAAATATTATGCCATTTATATATTCTGTTGAATTATATGGGACTCCTTTGATTGTATTGAGTGAAACAAAGCTCAAACTAATTTGAGCAGAAAAGGGGGATTTTATTGGCTCAGATCCCTACACCCCATGAGCTCAGGTATGACAAGAATTAAAGTATAATCTTTCTGACAGTTACTTCTGTCTCTTGTTTCTGATTCCCTCTCCTAGTTCTCTGAAGCTTCAGGTGTCTTCAGAGGACAGGGGATGTGGCAGAGACCCATGACAGTCCGTATCCTAATAGTTTTGCAACCAGGGAGGAAAGTACTCTCTCCCCAGATCAGCTGTGAAAAGCTCCCTAGGTGGGAATTCTGATTGGCCCACCCTTTGTCACGTGATAATCTCTGGTCCAATTACTGTACAGGACAAGGGGCTGTCCTTCCATGACCGGTGGTCACTAATAGACCTAAATGGATTGAAGAAATGCTTGTGGTGGGGGGAGTTATATTATAAGTAAAAATAAATGTTAATAGAAGTTACAGATGACAAAATGTAAACAGAAACCTGTTTGAGAATAAAACTCATTAAACGTTTTTTTGTTTTTTTTTTAATGTATTTGACAGACAGAGATCACAAGTAGGCAGAGAGACAGAGAGGGTGAAGGAGGCTCCCTACTGAGCAGAGAGCCGGATGTGGGGCTTGATCCCAAGACCCTGGGATCATGACCTAAGCTGAAGGCAGAGGCTTTAACCCACTGAGCCACCCAGGTGCCCCAAAACTCATTATTTTAAATCGAATGTATCTTCTTCCATCAAAAAGTCCCTTTAACATACCACAGTACTTTGACATCACCTTTTTATGTTAGTCTCTTCCACTGAGTGGCAAACTCTCCAAAGAAGAATTATATGATATTCTGATTCATAATGCTGGTGTCTAACTTTGTACCTAGCACACAGCAGATGATCAAGTAATGTTTTTGAACCAAACAGATAAATATTCATTAAAATCACTTGCAGATAGCAAGAAAAGCATGGGTTACTCACAACCATTGGCCTGTTCACAACTGCAATCCTGGACACCCCCAAGACACACACACACACACACACACACAATACTCCCTTACTGTTCTTCAAGATTTTTTAAATTATAGAATAGTAGGTAGTAGTAGAAACTACAATGATTACCCAACAAATCTATTCATTATTCACCCCTTCTTCCTGGATCCTTTGCTAGATCACTTTTCTCAGACTCCCTTATATTTGAATGTGGTCATGTGAGTAAGATCTGACAAGTGGAAGTTGCATATCTGCTGGTAAGAGCATCCTCAGTATTCTTTTTTTTTTAAATTTTTTATTTTTTTATAAACAATTTTTCCCCCACGGGTACATGTCTGTGAATCGCCAGGTTTACACACTTCACAGCACTAACCATAACACATACCCTCCCCAATGTCCATTACCCCACCCACCTTTCCCGACCCCCTCCCCCCTAGAGCCTCCTCAGTATTCTGTTCCTCCTTTCTGTCTACTGGAATCCAGATTAACCAATCATGCCGATGATGACATTGCCTCAGGAGGAAGCCTGGATGGCTGAATGACCACACTGAAAATGAAAACACATAGTAGAGGAAAGAGAACGTAGATTTTAAACTGCAGGGAACTGCCTGGAGAGAATGAGCTTGCATTGGAACTGAGAAATAGATGTTTCAGGGTTAGAGAAGCAGCTTGGCATTTGTAGAATGTGTAGGAGACAGAGAACTGGGGGAGGTGCACTTAAGGATTCATTGGTTTTGATTACATTTCCTTTGGACTTTTCTTTGACAATTTAATATTTAAAATATTTTAAAATCATTTGTGGCCACTGTAGTTGTATTAACTTAAAATGTGATGGCAAGTAAATGGATAGATCCTGGCAGTAGTCAAATTAAATCAGCTTATACTTATTACCATAAATGTTGAATGAATATCTTTTTTTCCACTGCAATTGATATTACTAAATTGCTCTTGAAGTTTAAGTTTTACTCTACTGGCAAAGAAGTTGGGTTTTTTGGTTTTGAGGGGGTTGGTTTTGGTTTTTGTTTGATTGTTTTGTTTTTGTTTTTGTTTGGCAAAGAAGATTTTAAAGCCAGTTATTGGGCAAAGTGTAGTAATACTGGTATTGAACAAACATGTTTCCAAATATCTATAGAAGTGCATCGGACTAGGAAGTAATTTAGAAAATGAGAATACTATATCTTTTTATTGTCATTGATCACAATCTTTTTATTTTGCTTCAAAATTTTATTTTGAAACATTTCCAACCATCAAAAGTTGTAAAATAGTTCAGTAAACACTAATATGTCCTCTATCTAGATTCTTCCTTGGTCAACATCGTAGTGCTTTCACTGGCTCTTCCTCTCTCTCTCAAAAATATTCTCATGCAGTGTCTGTTTTCTTCTAGAGGATTACATTTTTTCCTTTTATAATTAAATTAAAAACCTACCTTACATTGATTTTTTGTGTATAATGTGTTAGGGTTCAAAATCCATTTTTTAGTGTAGATATCAGTGCTCTCTTGCTTAATGCTATTTTCTGGACTATAAACCTTCCTGTTTCTATCTGCTTTGTGATGCTGGATTGGGGGAGGGGGAGATACTCAATAAACCCCTGTCTCCTTTGCCACCCTGCTCCCTGTCACATCTCCCCAGTAGGAAACCATAGAGGGAGACCAGAAGTTTGAGATGGGCCAGGAACATGCTCCCTTCTGTTATCTCTGTTAGTGTCACCCCAGCAATGACCCTCAGCACAATGGCCTTGTTTTCAGTAGTAGTTGTTCTGGTTTGTAGTTATTTCTATACCACCAGAAGCAGCCTCCTTGTGCCTCTTCAGGGAAATCAGACCCCTAGCTGGCACCCATCCCCTGAAATGTGGGGTCCCACTCTGATGGACCTCTTCTCCAAGCTTCTGGGTGCTAATAATCACAAGCCCTTCCTCTTGGACTGCTCAGCTCTGACAATGGCGGCTGCCTCCTGCATATACTCTGTTACCTAACTGTGTCCTCTCTGCCACTGCAGTGCCCCAACACTGGGGAACCACAGTCCCCACCTCAGCTCTCTCTGTTAAGATAAATGGTGTGATTTCTCGTTTCCTCACTGGACCTTGACTGAAACAGTATCCAAGGACCCAGCAGCATGTCCTAAAAGTCCATTCTTTCTCTTCCAATGTACTGTAATACCATTTTGCATGAATCAATTGAATCCACTGGATCTCTTGGTATATTTGCCCATCCTTAGGCCAATATCTAACTGTCTTTGCTACTTGGCTTGATAATAAATCTTGACATCCAATGGTGTTAATCTTCTCATCTTGTTCATTTTCTTCAAGATTAAGTTTTGAGAGTGCCCAGCGATCAGTTCTTTTAGGGTATCCCTCGACTATAGAGCCCATTTGCTCTTCCTGAAACAGCCTGCATCCCATGCCCGAGACATGGAAATCCAGAAAGATGAGGCCATCTCAGCCAGTGCAGGATGAACTGATGGGCTCTACTCACCCCTGAGCTCCCTACCAGGATAGCTGAGGTTTGGCTAAACTGTAGGCTGGTTTGACATCTCCCTCTGCCCATCCTTTCATAGATGTTGGTCCCTAATAAGCATCTCACTCCCCAATATCCATCTCTTCATCTGCCTCTGGAGACCCCAAATTGCATCAAAACCTTATCTCTGACACCCACTGCTCTCCTGGCTTCAGTGCTAAGAACTGAAACTGAGATCCAAGGGTCAATTTGCTGGCTGGGGTAATGGGAAGTGAGTCATGAGCACTGCGGTTAAAAAAAAAAAAAAAACAAAATCCATGAACTCATAAATATAAAACATGGCTTTGTTACTAATAACATCAATGCAGGAAGAAAAGAAAGATGGATTCAAGAGCTAGAAGCAGGGGACCACCACACAGACCATAAGACTCCAGTTATTTCATACTATTGTGTCAAGTCTGCTCTCTTCTCTGGATCAGTGTTTCCAGAGATTGGCCTAGTTTAGTAAGTTTTTACAGAACCAACTTGAACTTGTCGATGGCCATCCCTATCTTTGTTTTCCACTGTACCGATTTCTGCTCTAATTTTTCTCTTTCACTCTATTCTTTGGGTTTATTCTGTTGTTCATTGTTTAGCTTCTACAGATGGACACTTGGATCATTAATTTTGATGATTAAGTCTTCTCCAGTAGAAGTATTTAAAGCTGTGAATTTCCCTCAAGCCATCATTTTTATACAGTATTTTCATTCCTCACTCTGTAAGTGGGCTCTCCATTGTGACTTCTTTGACAGAATACACTACAGAGAGGGGGAAAAATGTAACTTCAGAGTGGAGAAACTTGACAAAAACTACCTCAGTCAAGCAAGCAAGGTCAACCTCAACCTCAAGTGATAAATCATGTTGATAGTAATTACCACTGAAACAATGTGATGAAAATGGTACTTTGCCTGTGTGGTCTTCCTCCCAAATATCATAACCCCAGGCTAATCATAAGAAAACATCAGACGAATTCTAAGAATGGGGCATCCTGCAAAATATCTGATCAGTGCTCCTCAGCAAAATCAAGGAGGGTCTGTGAAACGGTTGCAGCCAAGAGGAGCTTAAGAGACATGACTAATAAATATAATGTGGTATTTGAACATTAGGGAAAAACCTAGAAAATATGGATAAAGTATAGGTTTAGATAACAACAATGTATTATTTGGTTTATTAGTAGAGGCAATTATACCATACCAATGTAAGAAGTTAATAAGGGAAAATGGGTGTTGGGTATGTGGAAATTCTCTGTATTATTGTCCCTTCATATTACAGTGGGTACAGGGGGTGGGGTGGCAACAGGGGGGACACTAGTGTAAATCCTAGAGTCAAAAGGCCTGAAAACCAGGAGCTCTGATGTCCAAGGGCCAAAGAAAATGGATGTTTCAGTTCAAGAAGAGAGAGAAAATTTGTCCTTTCTGTACTTTTGTTCTATTCAGCCCCTCACAAGATTGGATGATGCCCGCTCACATTGTTGGGGGTGGATCTCTTTATTCAGTCTACTGGTTCAAATGCAAATCTCTTCTGGAAACATAATCTCTCAGACATACCCAGAAATAATATTTTATCAGCTTTGCAGATATCCTTGAGCCCAGCTAAGTTGATACATAAAAATAACCATTATGCTCTTCTTAAAATATAATAACAATACATTGATATTATCAGGTGATTCTAGGTATTCTAAATTTTCCATTTTAGTTCCCTTTGTAACTCATGTGTTATTCAATGGTGTTATTTTTTTCCAAATATTTGGGAATTTTTAATTTATCTTTTTTGTTATTAACTTCTGCCTTATTTGCCCTGTGGTTAAATAGCCAATATAGTAGGTCTATATTAAGATATTGGAGGCTTATTTTATATGTAGTATATGATCAACTTTTATAAATGTTTTATGTTTGCTGGGAAAATACATATATTCTGGACTTGTTAGAAGCAGAGCTCCTAACTAAGCGTCCACTGGATCAAACCCATGATTCTTAGCGTTTTGATCTTCTATTGACTTGCTGATTTTTGTGTTCTTAGCCTTCAGTCATTATGAGAGGTGAGTTGAAGCCTCCCCTTTGGATGCTGAATTCTTCATTGTTTTCCTATTGTTTTGGGTCAGCTGTGAGCTCACATATTCTGAAGGTCTTACTAGAGATTTAATGACTTGGATCTTTTCTCCATTGCCATTACAGTCTTCCGTTCTTTGCCTTAAAAGCTCTGTGAAAATGAGTACACCAACTCTTTTTTTAGTCAGTAACTTTCTTTTTTTCTTTTTTGGATTTTATTTATTTATTTGACAGACAGAGATCACAAGTAGGCAGAGAGGCAGGCAGAGAGAGAGAGAGAGGAGGAAGCAGGGTCCCTGCTGAGCAGAGAGCCCGATGTGGGGCTCGATCTCAGGACCCTGGGATCATGACCTGAGCCGAAGGGAGAGGCTTTAACCCACTGAGCCACCCAGGTGCCCCTCTGACATGTTTTTAAAATACTTTTACTTTCAACCTTTGGATCCAATACGTTTCAGTATATCTTCTGCAAACAGCACATATCTGTCAATATTTGCCTTTCAACTGGCACATTTCATTTGTTTGATTTTTCTGTAATAATTGATACAGATTTCTCCTTCTGCTATACTTATTTATTATTTCAATTTGTCCTCACTCTTTTTGTTTCTTTCTTCCTTTCTTTCTTTCTTTTTTTTTTTCTTTTTGGCTTCATTTTAATCAGCTCTAAAGATGAGAATTTTTCATGTTCTCACATCCCTGGGCCTACTAGACCCCCAGTACTCATCAGGCTAATTCTGTGCAAACCTGTTCTGGGAGGTGATAGCAATCTGTTAGGACAGCAAACGGTATCAACATATTTGATCACCTTTCCTTCAGACTTATCTCTTACAACATCTCCTCGATTTTTCTTTTAATACTTTACAGAAAACTCTTCTCTGTGAGGTGCAAGGTGTCCAAAGTTTTACATTCCTGAGAATATTTTTTTCATGCCCTCATATTTATTTTTTAATTTTTATTAACATATAATTATTATTTGTTTCAGGGGTACAGGTCTGTGATTCATCAATCTTACACAATTCACAGCACTCACCATAGCACATACCCTCCCCAATGTCCATAACCCAGGTACCCCATCCCTCCCCTGCACCCTCCCCTCCAGCAACCCTCAGTTTGTTTCCTGAGATTAAGAGTCTTTTACGGGCTTGTCTCCCTCTCTGGTTTCATCTTGTTTAGTTTTTCCCTCCCTTCCCCTCTATCTTGTTTCTCTAATTCCTCTTATTAGTGAGATCATGATAATTGTCTTTCTCTGATTGACTTATTTCATTTACCATAATACCCTCTAGTTCCATCCATGTCATTGCAAACGGCAAGATACTGTTTTTGGTGTTTTCTTTTCTTTTGTTTTAAAGATTTTATTTATTTATTTGACAGACAGAGACCACAAGTAGGCAGAGAGCAAGCAGAGAGAGAGAGGGGAAGGGAAGCAGGCTCCCGGCTGAGCAGAGAGCCCCATGCGATGCGGGGCTCAAGACCAGGACCCTGGGATCACGACCTGAGCCAAAGGAATAGGCTTTAGCCCACTGAGCCACCCAGGCACCCCTGTTTGTTGTTGTTGTTGTTGTTGTTTTGTTTTGTTTTGTTTTTTTATCATGCCCTTATATTTAAATGACAGTTTGCCTGGATACAAAATTCCTTGTTCTGAGTTTTTTCTTTAGTACCTTTAAAACATGACTTCACTCTCTGTAGTAATCTGATTTTTATTCTTTTTTTTTAAGATTTTTAAAAAAATTTATTTGACAGACAGAGATCATAAGTAGGCAGATAGGGAGAGAGGAGGAAGCAGCATCGCCGCTGAGCAGAGAGCCTGATGCGGGCTCGATCCCAGGACCCTGAGATCATGACCTGAGCTGAAGGCAGAGGCTTTAACCCACTGAGCCACCCAGGCGCCCCTGATTTTTATTCTTCTGTATTCTCTCTAGATATGCAGTTTTTAGGATTTCCTCTTTGTTCTTGGTGTAATTAAATTTCACTGCAAAGTGTGGATGTTTTTTCTTACCTGTCCTGTTTAGTACTCTGTGTGTCTTTTCAACCAAGTCCTATTTTTTTAATTAATTCTATAAAATGTATTAATTATCTATAAATACACAAGTAAAATAAATTTATAGAATTTAATAAATTTTATTTATGTTTATATCTAAATTTTTAAATATTTAGAATGTATTTATATACCTTCCCCTATAGCTGTTTTGTTGTGTTTTTTGTCTTTGTTTTTGTTTATCGGGCTAACTTGGCCCCCTGTTTTAAGAGTTTGACTCCAATGAGGATTGTAATACAGTGTGTTTTTCTTTTGAAATGCTCTTCACATGTCTTGTGATTTTGTTTGGTGAACTCCTCTTGGCCTGGAAGCTACAGGCCAGTACATCGGGTGAGAACCCAGACAGCACGAGCCTTAAGAGCTCAGAGGAGATGAGCGGTGGGTGGGAAGCCCCAACCACTCTCCCGCGTCAACCAACCAGTCCTCAGGCCTCAGAAGGGCTTCTTCACCCTTGTTCTCCAGACCCGCCCCACCTGCTCTAAGCAGCACGGTGTGAGGACTGGGACCCTGGATTATAATTCCCCAGCTGGGGTCCGCGGACACACAGGACTGGGCAGAACACTGCCCCCATGTCAGTCCCCACTTGTTTTTCTCCGCTCCTCTTAAGCTATGGGTCCTCTATGCTGCCCCGATTGTCCTCAGCCGCCCCTGGAACTGGAACTCCAGCTTTCCGCGGGTGTCCAGGCAGGTGCTGCCTGGCCCGAGGCGCCAGCAAGCAGAAGTGCCGCGGACTCCACGGCGAGCCTCTCTCTGCTTCACAGCTCCCCCACTCACGTGCCGCGCCAGTTCTTGCCCGCTCTGTGGTTTCTTAATGGATTTGTAACGTTTGCCTTCTATCATTGCTCCAGGGGGTGATCTCTTGTGGAGGATATAGAAAATCCGCACCAGGGCGCCTGGGAGGCTCAGTCGGTTAAGTGTCTGCCTTCGGCTCAGGTCATGATCCCGGGGTCCTAGAATCACGCCCCACCTCGGGCTCCCTGCCCTGCGGGGAGTCTGCTTCTCCCTCTCCTTCTCCCTGCTGCTCTCGCTGCTTGTTCTCCCTCTTTCTCGCGGTCAAATAATAAAAATAAAGTCTTAAAGAAAAGAAAAAGAAGAAACTCAGCATCTGGGGAGAAACTGGAAACTGATCCCTCCAGTTCCTTAACATCCAAAGGGAAGGCTGTCTTTTAAACACAAGTATACAACACAAGTATAGTGTTTAAACACAAGTATAGTGTAACCCCCTCCCCTAAAAGATCCGTGTTTGCCCAGTAAAACTTGAAGGGCCCACCACTGTTTGGAAACATTTAACTTTCTTTCTAGAAATACCATCTGCACTCTGTTATTTCAGGAGCGTATAGGAAAGAAAAGAAAACTTTTTTTTTTTTTTTTCCTTTTTTTAAAGCAATACAGCTGCAGGATGTCAGATGGCGCCACAGGTCAGCACCCAGAAGAAATGAGGAGCTGCACTGAGAGCCGCCACGGTGTCTGAGGCCCTGTAGATCAGGTTAAGTACAACCAGGGAGGCAGTGTCCTTGATTTTAGGAACAGGGAGGTTATGGAATTCAGAATGCTGGAAGCAGAAAGTAAAATTGAATTAGGGATGAAGTGATAGAGAGGCAGCGAGTTGTGGGCAACTCCTCCAAGAGGTAGGTTGTAGAGTGGAGGAGATGGGGAGATGAGAGGGGGTGGGGTGCACTCATGCATTGGGCCTGTTCAACTGACTAAGGCACTAGATCATCCAATGGCCGCCAAGTAATGCCTCCTGGGAAGCTTTGCAAAATACCGTGGCCAGACCTGCCCAGGGATGCTGTGATTTAATTGGTCTGGAGTGTGGCCCAGGGGTGGGTTCTTTTCTGGAAGCTCCCTGGGTAAGTCTAACGCACCACCAGATTTGGAGCCACGGGTCTAAGGGAAGGACTCGGGACAGAGGGAGAGAGAGAAAAATGTAAGAGAGGAAAAAAGATCTTTATGGGAGTAAAAGGGCTCCAGCGGGGGCTGAGGAGTTGGTCTTAAACAGGAGAGACATTTCTTCTACTGGGGAAAGGGGGAGGGAGGAAAGAACGTTTCCCAAAGCAGGCGGGTGTATGGCCGAGATAAAAAAGTCCTGTGTGACAGGCTGCATTTTGTCTGTGAAGTAGGGAGAAAAACCATCTGCTGAGGGGCGTGGGGAAAGCTGGAGAAGAGATTAAGGACAGCAGAGAAGGGTTGGAATGGTTGCCCTAACAGCAGCCCGAAACATCAGGTTTCTGACATAGCTGAGGACCCGTCTGAGGCTGGAGCGGAAGCCCCTGAGTTCTTGGGCGGCTTCTCTGGCCGTGTTAAGACTACAGGTTTGCCCACACCAGCAAAGTGGACGTTTATGGTTATATTGGCTCGTGATTGGGAGCTCAAGAGACACCATTAAAAAATGGTGGTTGAGGGCACCTGGGTGGCTCAGCAGGTTAAAAGCCTCTGCCTTTGGCTCAGGTCATGATCCAGGGTCCTGGGATCGAGCCCCACATCGGGCTCTCTGCTCAGCGGGGAATCTGCTTCCTCCTCTCTCTCTCTCTCTCTCTGCCTGCCTCTCTGCCTACTTGTGATCTCTGTCAAATAAATAAATAAAATCTTAAAAAAAAATGGTGGTTGAGGGCACCTGGGTGGCTCAGTCGGTTAAGTGTCTGCTTTTGGCTTGGATTGTGATCTCAGGGTCCTGGGATTGAGTCCTGCATCTAGCTCCTTGCTCATCTGGGAGCCTGCTTCTCCCTCTCCCTCTGTGTGCTGCTCCCTCTGCTTGTGCTCGCTCTCTCTCTGTCAAATAAATAAATAAATAAAATCTTAAAAAAAAAACCTGCTATGAAGGGACTCACAGGTGTGGATTGGAGAATCTGGGCAAGATGGAGAAGGAACTGAGGAGAACCGGTGGGAAGAAAACCGAGAGTTCACCACCCAGAAAGGATGGATGAGATTGAAGAGTGATACAGCAAGAGAAGCCAAGGAATAAGGGGGAGATCACAACATTGGAAACAGAGAGTAGATATAGGAATTCGAGTCTTCAGACGTGGGCAGAGCTGGCTGGCAACCAGGTCTATGTACAGTTAAGGGTGTGCACAGCTAGATCAACATCGGAGAAAAAGCATCCATCAGAACATTCCGTTTTGTAGAATACCCGCTTTCCCAAATATTTTAATTAAGTCTTATTTACCATTTATAATTATACTACATAATTACACTATAAAGAGTGTGTATTGTAACTGTTCCTCAGAACAATGTATTACTTAAAATATAACCCATGGGACATTTTACCGGTTACCAAGCACGTTTAGATATAGCCTTAAGAAAAACACATACTGGCAACAGGCCTCTGGGGGAGAGGACGATATACCACGGCCTTGAAGCGGAGCAGCTGGGAACGCCCGGCCGGCTCAGGGCGGAAGGCCTCCTGCTTCAGAAGCACCTGTGGCTAATTAGTTAAGTGTTTTGAATGTGCTCGTTCAACTATAAACTTTATACTGCTTGACCAGACATATTTTGCCTTCCTTCTTATTTATCTGCAAGGCATATGACTAATGTTTGGCCTTATTCGGCTCTTCTGTTGATGGCTGTCTATACCTAATAAAAGTGGGACTGAGGAGTTGTTCGGGGCAACAGTCTTTTCTCCCGTTGTCCCCTGCTTCCTTTCTCTCGCAGCTGACTTGTTTGTGCCTCAGTCTTCTCCCGTGCACCATCAGAAAACGGCAGCATATAAATATACACTATATATAACGTAGTTATATAGATTGGCTAGCATACCCAGCATGTTTTTAAAAGCATAAAAAGGAGGAAGAAAAGGAAAACTTCCCATATGTATATGTAGATAAAAAGGACTAGATGAATATAAGCCAAAATGTTAACAGTGAGATCATGTTTAATATTTTTTCTTTTATGTTCTGAATATTGTACAACAGTCAAATAATATTTCTATAATTTTAAAAGCAAATCGTTTTATATTTTAAAAGAAAATGGGTTACCCCAAATGAACTTCGCTCTTTCAGGATATTTAAGTCTTGAAAGGAAGTAATATTCTGAACCATGGAACATATTGTCATGTATTAGTATACAGTTCCTAATGCAAATAGTGATTCCAATGAGTCATTTTCTTTCCGGCTCATTTTAAACTATGAGATAGCAATCAGGCCTAATTATTTCAATTTATAAATATTTACTTTCAACACAAGTTCCTTATGTTCATAATGTTGACTTAATAAATGTAGGTTGGCATTGATATATTACAAGACTTCCTTTTCCAAGGGTGATGTATTATGTTGAAAGATCTTCACAAAGGAGAAAAAGAATAGAGCAGGCAAAACCTTCTCTGACTACCCCGTTTTAACTTGCAACCTCTCCAATAAGCACATACATTCATTTCCTACTCTCCTTTCAAGTTCACTTCCCTCCATGGTACTTATTAACTTACTAACATCCTATTGCTACCACTGGCATATGTGAAATCAGATATATAGATATACACATATGTATTCATGTATCTTCGGTATCTCTTGAACTGGAAATTCCAATTTACCTGGTCTGTGGGCATTTCTATTTTTTAAAGCTGCCAAGGTGATTTTTACAAGCAGCCAGTATTCCATGTAATCAAGTCAGTTAAATCAAAATGGAATTTTTGTAGCCTTTCTCCTTTGTTCCATGAATATCAAGACAGATTCTTTTTTTTTTAAGATTTTATTTATTTATTTGAGAGAGACCGTGTGGTGTGGGGCGGAGGAGGAGTAGAGGGGGAGAGAGAGGGACAAGCCAACTATGAACTGAGTGCAAAGCCTGACCCCAGGACTCTGAGATCATGACCTGACCTGAAACCAAGGGTCAGATGCTCAAGTGACTGAGCCAACCAGGTGCCCCTCAAGACACCCTCTTGGCTGTTAATGTGCCTGCCAGCATTGGTACCCCAGCCTTCTTGAATACCTGGTTGTTCCTTTCACAGTTCATCACCAACGGGTAGAACCCAGATACACCTTAGTGTCTGCCTTTTTGTCTCTCCTTGGGAAATTTCACTAAACCGATCAATTGAAAATGAGGAAAATTGCTGCTTAAGCTCCTTTGGAAAAAAATTAAGTACCTCTTAGGTACTTCAAACCGAAAACTAAAATGGCACCTTCAATGGCAAAGG
This sequence comes from Mellivora capensis, assembly GCA_004024625.1. Lineage (NCBI taxonomy): Eukaryota > Metazoa > Chordata > Mammalia > Carnivora > Mustelidae > Mellivora > Mellivora capensis. The sequence continues at coordinate 204,348 of PISX010000802.1, read as the reverse complement.
CACACCAGCAATAACTTGTCAAGGGCTGCTTGGAAATGTTTAATGGTGAGCATAGAGCCACAGCTGGCAAGGGTGCTGTAGCGAGGTGTCCCAGAAACCCTGGGGCAACAGCTGGCAGAGCTCACAGAAACCTCTCTGAAGAAGTTCATGGGGATCACGAAGCAGCAGCTGGCAGGGCTACCACTGGCAAAATCCACTCAGAGATGTAAACCATACTTCCAAAAAATCACTTTCTCAACTCACATTGTCCTTTTTTTTTCCCCCAAGCTTTGCCTTTGAAATAATTATTTTCTTATAAAAATCGCAACGATAATATGGGTACCCTTCACTCAGCTTCTCCCCATGGCAGCACCTTGTGTCATGACGGGAAACTGGCATCAGTGCAAGGTGTGTGATGGCTCTATGCCATTTTGGTCCTGTGAGGAGACTCACATAACCTTCACTGCAGTTGAGATAGGGAACGATTCTAGCTCTCATTTCTCTGGGAAAAATGCCCAGGAGAGTGATTGTAAGGTCTTCCCAGCAGGCTGATTTTTTTACTGGTATGGTCCCCTCTGTATCTGGTGATCTTCTTTACTCCGAAGCCTAGCTTTCCTGATTTTTTTTATGACTAATGTTTGCATGATGCATCTTTCCTCCTTCTTTTACTTTCAGCCTATCTCTAGAGTGATAGCTGAACTGGATTTCTTCTTTTTATAATCTTTTTTTTAAAAAAAGATTTTATTTATTTGACAGAGATCACAAGTAGACAGAGAGGCAGGCAGAGAGAGAGGAGGAAGCAGGTTCCCTGCTGAGCAGAGAGCCCAATGCGGGGCTCGATTCCAGGACCCTGGGATCATGACCTGAGCCAAAGGCAGAGGCTTTAATCCACTGAGCCACCCAGGCGCCCCGGAACTGGATTTCTTATAGACAGCTCATCATTGTATCATTTTTTTAACCTTAAAACAAATCAATAGACCTTATTATTTAGAGATTTTAGGTTTACAGAAAAACTGAGCAAGTGGAGAGTTTCCATATACTTCCCTCTCCTTCCCCCGCCCCCTTCCCTATTACTCCCATCTCACCCTAGTGCAGAACATTTGTTACAATTGATGAGCCTATATTGAGACACTATTATTAACAAATTCCATCATTTATGTTAGGGTTCACTCTACATATTGTATATTCTATGGGTTTGGACGAATGCATAATGTCATGTATTTGCCATTGCAGTGTCACATAGAACAAACAGTTTCTCTGCCTTAAAAATCCCCTGTGCTCTGCCTATTCAGTCTTGCCTTTCTGGCCTGCAAATCCTTAGCAACCACCAATTTTTACTGTCTCTGAATGGTCTCTGCAATTTTGCCTACTGCAGATTGTCATATAGTTGGAATCATACAATATGTAGCCTTTTCAGACTGACTTCCTCTACTTAGCAATATACATTAAAGTTCCCCATAGTTCTCTGTGTGCCTTTTGTGGTTCATTTCTTTTTAGGACTGAATACTGTTTCATTGTATGGATATGTCACAGTTTAACCATTCACTGTTGAAGGGCATCTTGATTTCTTCCAAGTTTTGGTAATTATGAATAAAGCTCCTCTAAACATTCCTCTGCAGGTTTTTTGTGTATACATAAATTTTCAACTCGTTTAGGTAAATGCATCTTAGGAAAATTGCATCTATTCCATCTTTCTGGAAAAGGAAGTCTGCGAGCCAGCACTATTTGAGAAGAAATCAATTGTATTTTTAATCTGTAGCAGACTGACATTTTAGTTGTTGTTTTTTTTTTTACTCTGACCATAACTTCTTTTAATCATCATTACATTAACCCATCAAGCCTGCTGTCTTTAACCAAAGGATGAAGAAAGGGGTAGCCCAGAAAGACAGAGTATCTTTTTTAGGATTAGCAATCACCCAACATTAATTGGAACATTATCTGACCCAGAGTGCTAAGCTAAATATGTTTAAAACTTGAAGATAGTCTCTGTATAAGGATTTCTCACGTTCAAAACAAATAAGTAGAAACTACCACTCAATATAACTTCTACATAACTCATTGCACTATACCTATGTTTATATTTTGGTGTTAGAAATGAAGAGATTTTAAAAAGTATGATCTGAATAGCACAGGAAGTCACAACCCACTTACCTGTAAAAGAAAATTCAGAAAATTAAATGAAGTTAACTGAAAAATAGTTCAAGTGGGATCCAATTTCAAAAAGCTAAATTAGTTTAACCAATGATTAGTTCATAGTATATGAAAATATTACTGTACTTTTAAGCTCATCCTGAATTTGACATGTTTTTGCTTAATGATTATCCTTTAAACCATGAATTTTTTCTTCAACTAGATGTCCGTGGTTTCTGTTTGCCAAATTACAGAGGGACAGTAGATATTCCTAACATGGGGATCGAGTATGCTTCGAATGGGTTAATGTTTATCTCAGGAAAAGGTGATTTTGTTACTTCTTATATAATTTAGGTCTATGCTGTTTTCAGCTACTAATATTTTGTACAACTGGGGATGAAACACAACTTTCATTTTTTAAAATAAACACTGGCAATGTAAATATTCTACATCCATCTTGAAAGTGATAGAAACTTTAATAAAAAAGGGAAGAATAAAATCTGCTTGGTTGTATAACACAATGCAAAAGTTATTCAGTGAAATATGCAAACCCCACCCATCAGGCTCAACAACCTTCAGTTTATTGGTAGGATGTGATATCTACCATAACTATTTACTGAGGATCCACTGTGTGCCACACATTGTTTTCAGTGTTGGTGAGACAGCCACGAACAAAATTCTGAGATTCTCTGCTCTTGTGGAGGTTATATTCCCATGTGGAAGATAGATAATGAAGAGACATGTAGGTAGAAAGATATACATATATAGAATGTCATGCCATAATGATACATGGCATGGAGAAAAGTGAAGCTGAATAAGAAAACAGAGACTGGCATGATGAGGGGCCATAGATGCGTCAGGGAAGACCTCTGTGTGGTGGTGACCTCTGAGTGGAGACCTAAGGAAGAAAGGAGAAAGGTCTTATGGATATGTAGAAAAATAAGAGTCCCAGGCAAGTGCAAAGGTCCTGAGGTAGGATCATGTTTGTCACATTCAAAAAGACAAAAAGTTGTCATGGATGAATAAGAGTGAGTAAGCAGGAGGTGGAGAGAAGGAGGGAAGCCAGGGACCAGATCATGTGTAGCTTTAGAGTCCATGAACAGAATATTGGATTTATTCTAAGTCAGGTAGAAAGTTACTGAAAGATTTTTGCTGTTTGTTTAGATCTGGCTTATCTTCTCCAGCAATCCCCTGGTTGCTGAGGGAAGGGCATTCTACAGGGCCACGGTAGAAACTGGATCATGTATGAGGTTTTTCCAGGAAAGGAGGATAATTTGGGAATAAGTAACTGTGGTAGAAGTGACAAAAAGAAACATGCTATAAAATATATTTTCAATTTAAAGTCCAAAGATTTTGCTGGGGAATTGAATACATGATGTGAGCAAAACAGAAGGGTCCAGGGAGATGATAAGTTTTTGAGGCTGAGCAATTAGGTAAATGGGGAACACTGAGGGAAGAGCAGGTCTCCAGAGAGAATTCAGGTAACTCCCCTGTAGAAGATGCTTGAACCTAACATTGTTTTTTTGAAACAGGTGTATGCCCTTCAGGAATCCCCCAAATTCATAAATACCACCATAAGCTTTAATATTCCCCATAAAATACAGTAAAGTGGCCTTTTTCTTTTTTAATCCCTTAAAAATCTCTCCCTTGCTTGGAACAATTATGGCGAGGCCAGAAGACTCTCTTGAAATGGGGTCACAAATATCTTTCTCTTGTTTTGCTATGGAACCCCCTAATGTACCCATCTAGGGTATGTCTGTTCCACAGATAAATCTGACACTTCACTCTGGTTTATCCAGACCTCTTCATTTTCAGCTAAAAATTATTTCAGGCATTACACTTCCATCATCAACATTAGCGGTTAGTTTCCTTTTTGGATGCTTTTCAAAAAGAAATAGAATTGGTTTCACCTTATGAGTGTTTCCAAATATGGGACAATGACTCAGCATGAGAAAGTCAAGTCAAGGAAGGGCTGCTAAATGAGCTATGAGCATCTCTTATTGGCTAAGTAGATCATTCAGGAACATCAACATGCCCATCCCTGAACTATTCAGCTGTATGAATCAGTAAAATTTGAAATTCTTTCAAGTTAAGAACCAGCAAGTCTCACAAACGATTAAAACCATGAATTTGAGATCCAGGAATGTCAGTGATCTACTGTCTGAATTCATCACATTCAGTTTCTGCTGATTTGTTTTACATCCTATATGCTATTGATGAAGTTATGCCGTCAGAGGCTTTTCCCTTTCTGCCCTGTGGTAATGCAGAACTTTTCCTGCCTACTTTTAAGAATGTATTAAGAGCCTCAAATGGGTTTTAGATATCCTGGAGAGGAGATGTTTGAAACAAACAGAAAGACCTTGAAGCAAGTCCCGTCTCTGCCATTGAGCAACTGTGTGACTTCTGGAAAGTTGCTTGCCCTCTCTGAGCACGTATCTCTGACTTTAAGTAGGGATAGTGACACCTAACTTGTGAGATGGTTGAAAATGGCCCAGAATAAATGTCTGCGGTGGTCACGAAGATGCACTACAGATTGTCCTTCAAGAGATCCTACTGTGAGGAGCTCACTGAGTTGGCCAATAGCTTCACTTCTTTGAATTCCCTGAGCCCTTATAATATCTAAAATTGTTTTGCCTCCAAGAACCAGTTTTCACCTCAATGGGGGCAACATTGCCCTTGCCGAGAAGGCATGCTGGAAGGCAGCCTGAATCCTAGTTCTGCATTGACTGATTGTTCAACCTTTGACAAGCTGCTCTCCCTCTTTGAGACTCGGTGTTTTTCATTTGTAAAATGAAGAGGTTGAGTAGCATGGGCTTGAAATCTCACAGCCCTGGAGCCCAGTGACTTCTGTGTGGTGCTGGTGGACACAGTGTAGCTGACTTCTCCGGCCCTCCCGGCTCCCCTGAACCCCACTCCCCACCTGTGAAGGCAGGAGAAGGCAACTCTCTGTAGTTGTATCTCATCCTGATTGTTAGTCTTCATGCTAGTCTCCTTCCAAAACAATCTGAACTGCTTGAAGACAAAGTCCGCAGGCATTTGATATGGTAGTTAGCAGGAAGGAGGCCCTTGGTCAATGTTTGTAGAATGGGCTGCACAGTGTACTTACAGACTGAACTAGATGAAACTGCCCAGGTGAGATCTTTTGATGGCAAATATACGGGCTAACTCAGGCACTATGGAATCAAAAGACAGCTGTCTTGTTCTGTAGCCCACAGGGCAGCATCTGACATGCTAAGCAGTCAAGAAATGTTTAAGGAAGGAAAGTTGAGAGTAAGGCAGGGGGAAGATGGACAGGTCATATGGTTACCAATTTTGCATTTCTTCAAAAATACCTGGTAATTTGTAAAAGGATTTCAATCTGAAATGAAACCTGAGGATACAAAATGGAGAGTCTCATACAGGCATCTCTTAGAAGAATGGAACCTATGAACAGAGAGATGGAGTTCTCATAAATGTCTGATGTACAGAAGACCAAGACTTACCTCCTGACCAGTGAACACCTGCCAAGAATCTTTTCCCATCCTCAAGACATTGAACTCACTGCTTGGACTCTGGCTGGATATCCCCCTCTTTGCACTCCTTGCCTCTAAATACAGCCTGCTCCAGACCCTCAACAGACTCACCTACAGCTTCCAACATCACGCATTCATGGAATTGAAGTTCATCTGCTATTCCCAAATAAAATCAATTTCTGGTCATTTGAGCTTGCCTCAGTTTACCTCTTTATTTAAGCTGATAAGCTTTTAGCTATAGCAGATTGTTCTGCCACAGGTCCAGCAGGTTAGCTAATGAGTTTGGTCAAAGTTGTAGATGTAAGCATATTGCCATTGAATTGTTTTGCTCTTTGTAGTGTAACTCAAATGTCATAAAAATTAAGAAGGAAATAGTGTTTACATTTGTATAGCTCTTTCTAGTTTCCAAAGGACTTTCTTATCAATTGTTTCAATGTAGGCTCCAGAAAATTTTCATATAGTGCAAAGGGCATTCAAACTCATTAAATTCACTGAACCAGTAATAGGATCATTGTCAACCACATTTTCATCTTATGTAGATATCTTAAGCACTCTTTTCACAGACTGGTTGATAGTATTCAAAGTTGCTATGGATACCAGATATCATATAACTCATTTGCCGTTCCTCATCATCAGCCACCAACTCTGTGAATAGACTAAGAAAATATAAGAAATCATGCCCATTAACAGCTAAGACTTAACATCATAGAATGCAAGAGAAAGAAGGAACTTTATTTTCTGGAGCAGACATTCTTAATCTTAGATGCACGAGTCCCTACGATTGACTACCAAACTTTTAGGCTATGGGAGTGTTTCCCCTGATATTCCATAGTTTTCATTAGATTATGAAGGCCGATGGACTCCATGATGACAGCCTACCATTTACATAGGTGATAGCAGATCCTGGAGAGGCCAAGTGAATTTCTTGGTGTTCCACAGCATGACTACTTGGAGGCAGAATTTGATTCATGGTACTACTAGTTAAATGCTGTTTTCCCCTGTACCCAAGTGCACTTCAGAGCCCTAAATTTTCGATCCCAATCAGAGTATAGGTCTATCCCTGTGTTTCTGAAGTTAGAATATGGAAGCGTCTTCACACACCCCTGCCTAGTTTATGCTAAGTTTCCAGCATTTAATTGGGATGATTTAGTGTTGTCTGAATTATACAATCTCAGCAGTGAAGTATACAGGAAATGAGTCATTTCGCACTGTGAAAATTTGGTGGGTGCGCATTAAAATTTGAATAGAACTGGTAAATGTTCTATGATTACTGATTAACACATATATTCAGTTTCCTTGGAAATAGCTAGGGCAGAGGAGATTATTTAAGAATTAAGGAATTGGGGGCACCTGGGTGGCTCAGTGGGTTAAGCCGCTGCCTTCAGTTCAGGTCATGATCTCAGGGTCCTGGGATCGAGTCCCGCATCGGGCTCTCTGCTCAGCGGGGAGCCTGCTTCCTCCTCTCTCTCTCTGCCTGCCTCTCTGTCTACTTGTGATCTCTCTCTCTGTCAAATAAATAAATAAATAAAATTTAAAAAAAAAGAATTAAGGAATTGGCAGCAAATCTCATTTGTAACCCGGAACATCCTTAACTCATATTGTGATATTATGATCTATAAGAAAAAAATATGTATTTGGTCAGTCAGGTGACAAGAGTATATTTCTCATATATATTTGGTTTTCATCTGAAGTTCCTGGCTCACAGCTCACAAAATCCTAGGGATTTCCTAAGGATGAGAGTGATACAGGTGTCTCTTGTTATGTTAGCCAGGTGACTTTGGGAAAGTACCTAAAGATAGGAGCTGGTTGCCGGTGGAGTCAATCATGTGATTAGCGGTCAGTCTCTCCCTTGACCTCTGGAGGGAGGAGAGGGAATGGAGGTTGAATCAATCACCAGTAGCCAATGCTTTGGTCAACCATGCCTACGTAATGAAGCCTCCTAAAAAACCCAAAAGAATGGGGTCAAGAGTTCCCATGATGAACACATGGAGATGTGGGTAGATTGGGGCACTCAGAGAGCATGGAATCTCTGTACCCTTTCCCACTTAACTTGATCTATGCATCTCTTCCATGTGGCTCTTCCTGAGTCATTATCTAGTAAACACAGCAAAATGTTTCCCTGAGTTCTGTGAGCCGCTGTGGCCAATGAATCAGACCCAAGGTGGGGTTTGTCAGTCTGGAACCCTGACATACATAAAAGACAGCAGAAAAAGCTTATAATCATGGAAATCTCAAGAACCAGTTTTTAAAAGGCAACAATATTGAAGTTGTAAGTGGGGAAAAAACCGAAAATGTTCGTTGAATTACATGAAATAAGATTTCCTTTAGTTTTTGTAGGTGGTCATTTGCCCAAGTTATTTGAGTATTACTTTGAAAAATATATGGTTATCTTATGGGCAAGAATATAATCTAAGGATGAACATTAATGGTACCCAATATATGTAAGAATAGGAAACAGTTTTTAAAAAGTAGCACTTTACACTTCTTCTGTCCTCACCTTCCTCCATTCTGATCTTTAGATGCTATACATTGTTCCCCCATCACAGCTAGCTCGCAAGAAAAAGATCACGATACCAAAAAATGAAGCCAAGACAATATTGTTATGTCTATGTGAGAAACACTGCCAAAAAGCTCAAAAACTGCAGTGGGGGAAACTGGAAAAACAAAAGCCCTATGGGCAATGTCCAGATATTTTCTGGTCTGACGTATTCCTGAAAATAGAGTGTGGATCCGAGGAAAGGAAGCACCAGCCTCAGAATGAGGAGCACACAATGACTGCATTCTCTGGTACCAGGCAGCCAACAAAGTTCCCCTGAGTGGGTGGGATGCCCTGAGGGGAGGATGGTGAGAGGAAGGTGGAGGAGAGGGAGGCAGGCCTGGGACACCAAGCTTCCCAACCGAGGGAGAGATGGCAATGGGGCAGTGAGCTGGCCCTCGGTGCTCCTGGACTGTCTGGTCCCTGTCTCTCTGGTAGAGAGGTTTGATAGTGGTAGCAGCCCAAAGATACACAGATGAAGGCATGGACCTCTGGAAACCTTTCTAATCCCAACCATATTGGGGCTCTCTGAGGGAGACTAGTCGAAGATCAGGAAGGAAGCAGTTGGCGGGGAGGGTCTGATGCAGCTTGGGGTAGCCAACCATAGTCAATATCGGGGGTCTGATGCTGTAGATAGGGGAGGAAATGCTATTTCCCCATCTTGGTTAATCGCTCCAGCTTTTAGCCATTCGGAAGAGAGTTGGGAGACTGTTCCGAGCAGCCACAGAATTATGGCCTTGGGGCCTGGTCACGTAGACTCTTGGGGAGGGGTAACGGAGACTCTTTCAGAGAAGGTATCTCAAAGGCTTGTTCCTTGGGCCCCATAACCAAGGACCAGCCAACTCTGTAGGGTGCAGCAGTGAGAGCTGGGAGGAGAAACACAAAGGGTAACACGGATTTCTTTCCCTATCTTAACATCTGATTATAGCCTGCTGATGGTAGGAACTGCAAGCAATGCGGTCCACTCCTGCTAGGAGAGTGGAGAAGGGGATGCCCCGTCTGGTGGGGGGCTTCCAGGGTAAGCGCTTGCTTGTGTTGGGGAAAGCAGTGGGCTGCAGAGGGGTGGTTTGGGCCCATCAGGCTTGCCCTGCGGTCTTGCACTATTGTCTATTGGTAAGATCTCCCCACTGCCCCCCCACTAGCACACAGTGTTTTGGCCAGTCTCTCTGGCCCGGTGCCTCATTTATTTGCAGAGTTGTTACTCTGTCGGGTCAGAGCCAGAAACAGGCCAGAGTTTTGCGAGTCATGCTGAATCTGCCATTCTTCCTCCCTCACAATTTGCATTTCCAACGGGAGTCCTCCATGTGGGGATGAGAAGAAGGGGGTTTCTGTGGACAGGTGAAGAAGATTCTTCCCTGAAACCCTAGGCTTTCTCGCCTGCTTTCTAAGCCTCAGCTGTGGAAAGCATTTTAGCCCTGAGTCCACAGGATAGCCCAGACTGAAATTATGTAGGCCTGTGTTGTTGACAGGCCAGGGAGAAAGGCCATGGGGAAGGCACCCCAGATCATCATACTCTGTGTGCTCCCCTTTTCCCGCGTGCCCAGTATGTGTAGCAGAGTGAAATAGGGCTACCGTTGCGGACAGTTTGGGAGGGAAAAAGTTATCAGAGAATAGCAGAAAGGGAAGGGGCAGAAGTATCTCACACATCTTCCCACGATGCCAATGCTTTAAGGAAACAGATGATAAAGGAGTGAGGGACATGCCACAGATCTTGGTCACGGTCACCTCTCCTCTCTAGGTTTCTGAGATACGGGTCACACTGCACGCACAAGCAGGAATTAGACTTCAAGAAGCATAATTCAGTGCCTGTTGCTGCTTATAAGATCTGCCCCTTATGAGAACTTGAATTTGGGTCCCACAGGTACATACGTTTAATACTTGAAGTGATCCTTTTAACTTTAGACTTGATTTCCTTTTTTAAAGAATCAGACAAAAATGTAAGGTGATAGTACACAATAACCAATGTGAAATTTACCAGATTCTTAACATATAAGCACACGTGACCAAACAACTATAAATAATATGGATCTCAGTTCTGGGGTTGGAGTCAACGTCTTCTAACTTGGAAAATGAAAGAAGAAAAAAAAAGAAGAAGAAAGAAAAAGATCCAGGCAAAACTAGTCAATGGGCTAGACCTTTTCTCCCATCCTACTTTTATTCATAGATTTTCTTCTCTTTCTCATGCTGGTCTGATTTGGAAGTCACATCATTTAATTGAGGCTCTCATTCTAGCTGTAGAGAGTTATTTTATCTGTTTATGATTGGTTAGATTTCATGTTTTAAATAGGTACTGATTAAATGTAGTTCTCTACCTCAGATGACCACATTTCCTAAGTGATTACTGCATAGTTTCATACAAGGGTTCTATGTCTTCCTATGCTTGGTTTTTGATTTTTCACTTTAGGTATTTGTGGCTGCCCATAACTGTGTGTTGGGGTCATTGCTGAATGGACTGCCCTTACCTATTTTTAAGAAAATAACTAAAATTTTAGGTTGTGTACTACTTGAAAATATTTTGACTTCAGTCAAAAAAGACATTGATTTTATATATTTTTGGCATTACTACCAAATATAGCCCTGGCCTTATAAATGCAGGTGGATTCCCAGTACTTAAATGGCTATTTCATACCTATGCATAGAGTAAATGGAGTGCTCATCGAGAACATTTCAGCTTAAGAGGTATGGTAGGGCCTGGTGTCCTTTGGACTGGTCAGCAAAAGCATTCCCCAGGGAGAGGAACAGCAAGTACAAAGAGTCTGAGGTGAATACACTTATGTAATACCTAGTCTGTGCTAGACACTGCCTGATTCACAAGGATGGACCCCTAGACTAGGGGTCAGCAGTTTTCACCCCGCTCCGTATTCTGCACACAGTTCCTAAATATTGTTTGTGACTTAGTTTATTTTCATACAAGCCTACACACTACATCACTCTGTTCGCATTTGATTTAAATTATCTTAAATAACTCTTTAAAAATAACCCTTGGGGGGCACCTGGGTGGCTCAGTGGGTTAAGTCTCTGCGTTCAGCCAAGGTCATGATCTCAGGATCCTGGGATTGAGCCCGGCATCAGGCTCTCTGCTCAGCAGGGAGCCTGCTTCCCCTTCTCTCTTTGCCTGGCTCTCTGCCTACTTGTGATCTCTCTGTCAAATAAATAAATAAAATCTTTAAAAAAAAATAGGGCGCCTGGGTGGCTCAGTGGGTTAAGCCACTGCCTTCAGCTCAGGTCATGATCTCAGGGTCCTGGGATCCAGTCCCGCATCAGGCTCTCTGCTTGGCAGGGAGCCTGCTTCCTCCTCTCTCTCTCTCTGCCTGCCTCTCTGCCTAGTTGTGATCTCTCTCTGTCAAATAATTAAAAAATCTTTAAAAAAAAATCTCTTGGGCTATGTCTAAATGGTTAAAACTTCTGCACCTCAGTTTTTGCCCAAGTGGTTCTTTAAGGATACCTTTTGGTAGCTGCCTTTTTTAATTCTTCTTTTGTGTTGGATCTGGAAAAAACTGTGTGCAACAGTGGATACCACAAAGAAGCAGGGTAAATAGAATCAGGATTTATGAGACAGATGCTTGGAAGGGATTTCCATGACATTTTACTAGATTGATACTCTGCAGAAGTATCGTAGCTGTGCAGAAGTATTGTAGTACTGTGAGGAGTAGCTTTAGTAAGCATTGAGGATACTGGAGACTGTGTCTAACTCAAAGGGATCTGCCACAGAGAAATGAGTTCATTGAGTGATCAAGTCAACCTTGTAGCAGTTTCTTGAAGAATTACAAAACATTCAGGGCTATCATTTATAGCCACAACATAATGCTGAACAAATTTTAAGTGTAATGGGTATTGTACTCCTTAAAGGCATACAGTAGAATTTCAAATATATTAGCAGTGGTCTTTAGGTTAATAAAATCATGTTGCAATGATACATTTATGTATCATATACATTTATTTTCTGTGCTAGCAAGTTCTATGACAGAGTCTCTTGGAGAATTTCTTTTTCTTTACTTTTTCTTTTTTTTTTCTGGTATAGGATCAGTGATGACGGTCATGTGCTTATGAAATTGCAGAATAGTTTTGAGTCAGAATGATGACAGTGTAAAAAGGGCCAAGTCAATACTAATCTGATGTAGGGTATGCATGATTTCTCACCAACTACCAAGGATCTGAGTTGGCTAATTGTTCAGTTTGCATATTATAATAACATTATTTGTTGTAAGGCAAATATATCTGCTTTGTGAATTTAGATTTTATAAAATTGGAGGATCCTAGAAAGTGGCTTCAGGATACTTTTCTTTTGACTTAGGGGAATGGTTTACACCTGAAGAGAATGGTAGTTTTCATGAAGTGCATAAAAATGATTAGTTATACATACACACACACATTAGATTCTTGAAGCAAATAAAGTTTAAGTAAAATTATCTTGCAAACAACTGAATCCTTGAGATTCCTCCACATCTTTTTTTTTTTTTTTTTTTGCTTTTCTTGATTTCTCTGATACTTTCTAAGGACTCCTAAATCGCATTAATATTTCCTTTTATATACTGTAGAACTGCCATGCCTCTAATCAGTTGTTACTCTCTAATTATTTTGACTTCCTCTCTAGGTTTAAGGTTCTTTCTGGCATTAAGTTTGAGACTTAAGAAGAATCAATTAATTTTATGAGTTCCCTGTACTAGCACACTTAAGACCTAGCAATAACCATTATGTAAATGCTGCTTATTAGGAAGGGAATTTGGCACTAAGAAGTACCAGTCCTGATAGAAAATATCAAGAAGCAAAATGAAAAAAGAAATGATAGATTGCTTAGCTAGTATGTTTTCAGACTATTTTTTCCATACTGCAACACAAGATTTCTTTTTAAAAATTTTATATTATATTATTTTTTAAAAGATTTTATTTATTTATTTCACACAGAGCACAGACAGGTGAGCAGGAAAGGGCAAAGCAGACTCCTTGCTGAGCAGGTAGCCTGATGCGGGGTTCGATCCTAGAACCCTGGGATCATGACCTGAGCTGAAGGCAGATGTTTAACCAACTAAGCCAGCCAGGTGCTCCAAGATTTCTTTCTTTCTTTTTTCTTTTTTTAAAGATTTATTTATTTATTTATTTGAGGTGGGGGAGGGGCAGAGAGAGACATAGAGGGAGAGAATGAGAAAGAGAGCATCTCTGACAGACTTCCTGCTGAGTGCAGAGCTGGACACAGGACTCAATTCCATGACTCCAAGATCACGACTTGAGCTGAAATCAAGAGTCAGATGCTTAAGCAACTGAGCCACCCAGGTGCCCCACAACACAAGATATCTAATTCGAATCTGTTTTTGACTGGGTTTAAAATTATTTCTGCTCATATAAATTCATTCCCTATATTTATAATGTAGATACTAGCTAGGCTTATTTTTTTTCTATAGTAATATAAAGTCAAGCTGTTTGGTGAAAAAGACAGTTCATTTACTTGTTGAAATACAACCACTATAAGAATAACTACTTTGAGGACATTTTGAGTATGAGAGGACATGTTGAGAATGCCTTAAAAGTACTCTTGTACTGAATAACATAGCCTTCATCGCAACACATTCCACTAATACAAAATGAAAACATACAGTTGAATCACGACCACCTGAAATTCATTCTTCCTACTATGGCAGAATTTACTATGGCAAATAAAGATGAGGAAATACTCATTTTTAATCTGCAATAGTAAAATTTCACATTAGGAGGACTGAATATAAATGAGAGGCACTTTCTAGGAAGCTGGTAAAATGTAACTTTAAAACAGTGTTCTAGTAGGTATAAGTAAGTCCAGAAATACCTAATTTGGAAAGCATTTGACTAGAGGTCATGAAAGGTCAGTAAAAGACAAAAAAAATCTAGGACAAATCTTGTCCTCAAGTTCTCACTGCAAATCCCAGTGAAGCCAATGGAAAGTGTATGGAAATATCTGAAAGGCACATTTGGCCTAGTTCAAAAGCTCTATTAAATTAGTATTTTAATACATTGTCCTAGTTAAGTCTTGTCTTTATGGTCCTTTTAACATTGTTTCACCCAGGGTTCATTCATAGCTTACTCAAATGAGGATTGGCTAACAGAATATTTGACCTTTTATCCAATTTCAAAGAGACTTTGACTCCCTAACTTCCCCAGCCCAAGACTGAGAAGAGAACCCATGTGAAGAAATTCATGGGTCCAAGGCAAGCTTTGTGGTTTTTAATGCCCATATAGTAGGAAGTATAAACAGACGTAAAATGTATAATACTGATGCTTAGCTTTGGAGAATTTGGTCCCTAAAACTAAACTGTATATACAACTGACAATATCTGATGTTATAAATATTGTTATAAATTTTACTTTATACTATTGAGTATATAAATGTCATTGTGGCTGTTACCTTGTGATAAAAGGAGGAAGTCAGGTAACCTTTAACTTCCTGTGTTCTGTTTTATAGAGGCTCTGTTTTGGCCCGGTACTGCCTCAGTACACAGCAATGGACCTTGCCTATAGCACCAGATTTAGTTTCTGGAAATGCTGGAACAAAGCATCAGTTCATGACATTTTGGAGTCAGTTATCAAAGATTTGACTTCTTCAAAGAGGTGGATTTTGATAAGCACCCACCGTCAGCTTTTAGATTTATCTTTGAAGATACGAGGAGGCTTCAGGGATACCTCTGCTAAGAGAGGAGGGAGCCAGGTGAGACAATCTCTACTCAAAACCAAGCCTTGTCTTGAAAGGAAAATTTGGACCATAGACTCTGGAGCCAGAAGGACCGAGTTCATGTCCCTGCTCTATCACTTACTACATCTATGACTTCAATGACTTTGTTTAACCTCTCTGGGCCTCAGTGACTCACCCCTAAAAAATGGACACAAGCACAGGATTTTGTGAGAATTTAAGAGTTCAAATATCTAGAGCATTGTTTTTCTTACCTCAGCTCTCATTATTATTTTATACCGAGTACTATCACTTAGATTTGTCTCTTGGCCCAGCTCTCTGCCTCCCCATTTAAATAATGTAAGGTGGCCTGGATGGGAGAAAGGATGTGTAGAGACAGAGAGAGATGCGATAAGATAAAGAACAAAGAGCCGCTTCAGTAAAAACTGTGAGCTCCCCTGCCCCTGTTATATCTCACAAAAAGGAGAGAGGACTTCTTCCCTCTACACAACATGCTCTCTATGGGCCTCTCTGTATCACTAGCCAGTGCCCAAGCAGCATCCAGCCATTCAAAGCGGAAGAGTCAGGTGGGCCCGGACACCTGCCAATAGGGGGTAGTGGGGTTGGAGAAGAGGAAGGAAACCGGATGCCACACCGTAAAGCTTTCTCTGGTTTGGAGCCCTCTTGAGACACTTCCAGAGGTAGGGTCTCCAAAACACGGTCAAAAACTGGGGAAAGGTTTTAAGAAGTTGCCAGAAAGGTATCAAATCACCAAACGTTTCTTGCTTAACTGTTACGCACCAGGACTTGGGCTGGCAACGGGCGACACAAAGATGATGGTGACGTCCCTGACCGCAAGCTCCTGTCTGATCACCCCTGGGTCCAGATATTTTTAAGACCACGTGTGGCCTTCCGCTCAGGCCCAGGCCCTCTGCGCCTGCACACGAGGGGACCCACGGTTGGGGACAACAAAGAAAGATGCCTGTAGCCGTTAGCCCGGCAGACGGAGATTTCAGATAGAGGGTGCCATCCAGGGCAAGAAAATGAACTCTTTGTTTTACATTTACACTCGCGCCCGTTAACGAAGATTCTCTGAAAATACTGATGACACAAACGAAATGAAAGTCCTGCTTTAAAACCCAACTGATCAGTTACATATGGCTTGAGCCTTGAACTGCTCTTAATATCACCATTTCAGAAATGCCTTAATGTTCATACAGACGAGAAACACAGCTCTTTCGCAAGAAGCGGGACTGCATTCCTTGGAGCCCCTGTGTACAGTGAGGTGGAACCTGAACAAAACTCCCAGAGCAAGGCCAAGAGGCCGCGCTCGGTGCGAACGCTGCACGTGCCCGCCGGCCCCGCCCCCGAGCCCCGCCCCATCCATCCAGATTGTACCGGGTCCGCCAACGCTCGCGAGAGCCTTCCTGGCTTCCACGTTTGCCACGTTCCAAAGGACCTAGACAGACTGGAAAGTCGAAAGCGGCTCGCGCTCACAGGCGGCTGCGACGCGCCCAGAACAGCCCCAAATCTTAAGGGGGTGGGGAAGCACGGCCCGGTTCCGTCCCTTCACAGGAGCCGTTGTGATTGGCTCTGGTCTCCGTCACTCAGTCTTCCGCGGGCGGGGAGGAGGCGGGGCTCGGGCGGGAAGGGGCGTGGCCGAGGAGGTGGGCGAGCCGCGCGCTCTCGCCAGGGGAGGGAGTCACAGATTCAGCGCGCGCGAGGGTTGGGCGCGCGCAGCCGGCACGCGGGTGAAAGTCCTCGGAGGCGCGGCGAGCGGTGCCGAGACACAGGCGCTGCAGCAGGAGCAGCGGCCCGCACCCGCCGCAGCGCCCGTCGCCGTCAGCGGCCCCCGCGCCTCCGGTGTCCCCGCTCACTGAGGGAGCCCCCCACCCCTCGCCAGTTCCAGTAGTGCGCGTAATGGCCCCTCGCAAGAACGCCAAGGGTGGCGGCAACAGCAGCAGCAGCAGCAGCAGCAGCAGCGGCGGCGGCGGCGGCTCTGGCAGCGGCTCCGGCAGCGGCAGCCCGGGCGCGGGCACCAGCGGCGGCAGCAGCAGCCCCGGGGCCCGGAGAGGTCAGAGGCGTGCGGAGGCGGGAGTGCGGGGCCGGGGGCCGGGGGCCGGGACCGGCCCGGGCGGCTGGCGTTGCGGTTCGGTCTCCTCGGATCCCGCGGTGCATCTCCTTCATCCTCCGCGTTGCTCCTCCCTTTGGCGCGGGGCGGAGGCCGCGCACGGTGGGCCAGGCGGGCGGACCGAGGGGCCGGGCGGAGCTGGGTCGGTGGCCTGGGGTTGGTCGCGCTAGGGAGCTCCTTCCCGGCTGATCCTCACCTGCATGGTGCAGCCAGGAGGGAGGTTAGTGATCTACCCTTTCTTGGCTGTGCGTGGATCCAAAGATGGGAGGGAGTAAGGGAACCAGTTTACCTTTGCCTTGCGTGTTTTGGGGAGTTTGGAAATGAGCCAAAGTCGGAGAAAATAAGTCCCTGCCAAACCAGGGTAATAGTGTGTGTGTGTGTGTGTGTGTGTGTGTGTGTGTGTCGGGGGGTGTGTGTGGGGCGGCGGGAGTGATTTGAATGTTCTTGGAAATAATTCTAAATATTTTTGCTCCTAGATAGCTTTCTTAACATGCGTTGTTGTTGCCCTGAAAGTATCATAGAATACTGGGTGAACCTCTCGATTTTTTCAGTCTTCTCTTAAAAAAAAAATAATACACGTTGGCTATTAACCTTTTTGTTCCATGTGCTTACCCAGCAGAGAGAACGGTGCAGATGTTTTAAATCTGTTTCATCTCATATTTCAGCAGTTCTCAGTCTCTTTTATACTTCCTTGGACTCATTTAGAATATTGTAACTGCAGTACGCGTGTGTGTGAATGTGAGCTGCAGTTTTTCCGTTTTGAGGTGATCATTTTGAAATGATAGACTTTCTGTTTCCCGAGGTCTACAAGTAATCATTTTATATATAAAACAAATAAATTAGATAACTACAGTCATACTTCAAATAACTTTTTTTTAATAAGCAGTTATCACCATGTGAAAGTATCTTATTTTCTTGTGTATTGCCTTCTTGTTTTACACCCTCTCCTTGTTCATTCCTACTGCCAACTCCTAGTATAGTCCTGGACTTAATAGGTGCTCAGTAAATATTTGATTAATGAGTGAATGAATACATTTAAATGGTGAACGTAGTATTAAATTCATTGCACAAATTAACATTCTAAGAGCTAATATTTGTATTGTAAATGAAAAAAGATACAATTTGAAAGTCAAAGACAGCATATTAATTCACCTTTGACATAAGTAAAAGTTTGTGTTCCTTTTTCACTTGTCCCTAAATTCCAGTCAGTTGCTTAAAGAGGCAGAAGAGTAGGTGAACTGTCTCTGGCAGATTTGGCTACCCTTTTAAAAATTTCTAAATGGGAAGATCCTAAACAGCAAGCTGGGAAAGCTGATGAACAAGACTATTGTTTTGTTAATGTTAACTGCTGTCAGAAGTTTTCTGTAGCTGTTTACAAGGGAGGCACATTTTTGTTCCATTTTACTCTTTGTAGAAGAGGCTTGATTGCTTCTGGGGAAGTCATTGTATTAAGGACTATTACTGGGTTCGAGTTAGTGCGGGGGGGGGGGGGGGGGGGGGGGGGGGGGGGGGGGCGTTGTGGGAGGATATATATTGTGTTCTCACCATCGCTGGTTCTTCAATCACTGAACCAGTTTTAATAGGCAGGTAATAAATACAGGAAATGTTACAACCTAAATTAATGTATTTTTGATTTGCCTATTTTAGAGACTTTTGAGCTGCTACTCCTGTCCATATTTGAGGATCTGTGGCCTTTTACGCATTGTTCACATTGATTGCACAATTGTCATGAAAAGACATGGAATGTAAAAGAGAAAAGTAACCGTATTACCAAAATAAAACATAACAAAAACGAAACACAAAACACTGAAAGAGTTGGTATTGGAGTCTTGCATGTTACGTAATGAGTAGTCTTTTTCCGCAGCCATTTTTTGTAGTAGTGAGTTCTAACTGTGTGCCAGGTAGAAGGCACTGGAGGTGGAAACAGGGATTCTTTGAGTCTTCAACAGTGTGAAAGTGCGATTCTGTTTGTCTTGTTTGCTTATATAGCAGGTTATACCTGGAAGATAAAGCCTACTTCCTTTTTGTTGCTGTGTTTCTTGAGTCTTTGAGGTAGAGACGTTGATTCCCAAACCATTCTCCCCTGCTGGGGAAATCACAGAAGCTGAAGAAATTTTAGCAGTGGCATTACCCTAAGGCTCATCTAGTTCCCTCTTCTAATTTTACATATGAGGAAATTAATGCCCAGAAAAGTTGTGTAGTTCATTGAAGGTTGGGTAGGTCTTGGAAATCCAACTAGTTAATTGAAGATCCAAGGCTAGAACTCAAGTTTTCTGTCACTCATTCATGATACCATCATACTTGAATTTGAGGTCCTCTAATTTGTAAGATTTTATGGGAATTTTAGATTTGAAGTAGATTATCCCTTTCCCTCTGTAGATGATCTCTTCCTTTTTGGTTAGGTCTGTGGCATACCACAGTTGCTTAATACAAGTTGCTTAATAAAAAAGTATGCTTTTTTTCATATCCAGTTAAATTTGACTAAAATTAGGTTTGAAATAGTACTTTTGAAAATTCTTAGTCTGAGAAAAAATGCTCAAATAGGAAGTTTTTCAAGATGTGTTTCATTGATGTCTGAAGTTGATGATGACATCAGTCATATGAAACATTATTTGTTAAATTTTTGTATAAAAGCATGGGGGAGAAGGACTCAGTCCTTTGAAACGTTCATTTTAGGGAGAAAGCAATTATTTGGCTTTCTCTTTATCTTGGTGATCATTTTTTTGAAAAATTATTTTTAGAATTTAGGGGATTTATATAATGGATATTTTAAAGCAAGTGCCTACTTTTCATTTAAGTCTTCAACTTAAACTGAAAACCAATAAAATGTCTAGTTTCATACAGAACTCAGTTTTAGCTCTTCAGTTTTACTCTTTAAAATATAAAAGGAACATGAGTAAATTGGACATCTTGCCTTTAACTTGTGTATGAAAATTTCACTTGCATGGCCAGTTGGGGCCAGGGGTAACTTAGTTCACATTTATTGATTGGAAAATTTTTGGTTGGGAAGGATCATGGTGACCTGTTGGGCTTACTTTGTAGTTCATAGACTCTGGTATGTGTAATGTTTTTGTTTAGCTTTTCCCTTTTGACCATCATTAAGTCTTTTCCTATAGCTTTCTAACATGTTACAGAGATGTAAACATGTTTGTCTAATAGTGGTTTGTCTAATAGTGTCAGGCTACTATGTTACCCTTCACCAGTAGGTGTCACTGTAGAATACTTTATCCTTTTCCAGTTGAAGTTTCGATTATGTAATACCACTTAGTTTTTTTTATTTAATCAGTTCTGTACATACCCAGAACTATCGATGGACAACTGCTTAAAAACTCATAGGCATTGCTCTCAAGGTCTTTAACAGCAGATTTTTAAATTTAGTAGTAAGATTTTGTCCCTAGCAACCTTATTTATTTAGCTTATCTTTTTTTTTTAAGATTATTTATTTATTTGATAGAGCGAGAGAGATCACAAGTAGGCAGAGAGGCAGGCTGAGGAGGGTGGGGAAGCAGGCTCCCTGCTGAGCAGAGAGTCAGATGTGGGGCTTGATCCCAGGGCCCTGAGATCATGACCTGAGCTGAAGGCAGAGGCTTAACCCACTGAGCCACCCAGGTGCCCCTATTTAGCTTATCTTGTTTAGAATTAAATGCATTCATTTTTAAAAAAAGGTTTTATTTATTTATTTGATTGATCCAGAGAGCACAAACGGTGGGGGGTGGGGGAGATGGCAGAGGAAGAGGAAGAAGCAGGCTCCCTGTGGAGCAGGGATCCTGGTGCCAATGGGATCCCAGTCCCACCTCCCCCTCATCATGACCTGAGCTGAAGGCAGACACCCAACCCACTGAGCCACCTAGGTGCCCCTAGAATTAAACACATTCATATAGTATCTGCAAAACTTCTGCATTCACAGATTCATCTGATGGATACTAATCATTTAGAAATTTGTGTTTTCTTTCTTTATACTTTCAGTATTGCTTGGACTGCTTAGTAACGAACAGATACAACACACTGCAGATTGCATTCTGGTTCCCTTGGTAAAATTCCCTTTCTTTATCCATAGGCTGTCAGATAGGGCCAGTTGGTTTATCCTCCATTAATCATTCTAGGACGAAGAGATAGGATGAAAGCTCCAAGAACAGTGTGCTGTTTTGTGTTCCTTTGAACAGCGTTTTGCCCACCCTGGCCAGGATGATTTGAAACCAAGTACTAAAAAATGTTCTGAGGGAACTCTTGAACACATTTTAAAAAGACCAAACATATTAACCTGTAGGAGGTAAAAGGAAAGGTCTGTATTTTAGTCTTCTTTAAAATCACATATGGCAGAGAGATTACTAGAAAAGGAAACATTTTCCTTTTCAGCTAATTAGCAGCAAAGTAACTTAGATAAAGGCTCATGTGGACTATCTACCTTATTTTTAGTCAGTACAGAAATGTAACCCCTCGAGCTCTCCAATCCCAGTAGAATAACTCCTCCCTCTCTCCCCCCCCAAAAAAAGGAATGTACTTTGGGAATCTGTTGACCTGGATTCACGTCCATTTAAAAACTGTGCAGCCAGTCTCTCCAAATCTCTTACCCGGATCTTGGAAGAAGTCTTCTCTCATTTCATGGTTGTTATAGCCCTCAAACCAATTTTCTATGCCTTTGTGTTGACCTCAGATACATTCATTAAAGTTTTTCTAACGGTAAGGGTGAGTACAAAACTTTGGAGGACATAAGGGTGCAGAGCTAAGCAGGTCATTGCATGCCTGACATTTTTTTATGGTTGAAAAACAAATCGTTTTGTTACATTCTGTTAGCCTATGTGTTACAAGTGAAATGGCTGCCCTAGCAGTAGTGTTTCTACTGTGGCCTGGAGGACCACATGATGCATTTCTGTCCACCTCTGAAGACCAAGGTACACCATTTGTAGGTCTATTATGTTATTTTATTTTACTAGAACTAAGATACATTTTAGTCTTTTGATGCTGTTTTTAATATGAAAATAGGTAACTTTGTTTGTGTCTTGGATACTTTTCATCTCCTAAGTAGTTCCAACTTCATTTTGTACAAAGATACAAAAAAATTTTTTTTCAAGATTTTATTTATTTATTTGACACGGGGTTGGGGGGAGAGCACATGCAGGGGGAGTGACAGGCAGAGGGAGAGGGAGAAGCAGGCACCTAGCTGAGCAGGGAGCCCAATGCACGGCTCGATTCCAGGACCCCGGCCCGGGATCACGACCTGAGCCAAAGGCAGATGCTTAACCGACTGAGCCACCCAAGTGTCCCTGCAAAAAAAAAGTTTTTTAAAATTAACTTTCCCTTAGTAAAACCGGAAGGTACCTAGAACTCCTCTACAGTTTACCCAGTCTCTGGGGAAAGTGTCAGCCGCTTGCCGGGGGATGTGGAGGTGCTGGGGTTGGCTCAGATGTCTCAGCACCTGCTGCTCCAGGATCCACTCAGCTCTGCAGGCATGGGTGTAAGTGTCTGGGAGGGGATGCATGTCTGGTTCTGTTCTACGGTCCTGGCGATTTCTGCTAGAAGACTAGATGTTCGTTTCTTTCTTTTCCGTATGCTAGCTGTAGGGGTATATTCTGGAGTCCTGTGCTTTAACTTTTTCTCTTTCTTCTGGTGGTGCGGGGAGCCAGGGTGGTATTTTCTTGTCGTTCATTATTTATTTTTAAAAAATTTTATTCTCCTGGAATGGGAGAGCTTAAGGCATTTGATATTTGTTTTCAGGGAAGTGTCTTACCTTTAGCCGAGGTGGTTATCTTTTAATGGCAGATCTCTGAATGCACTTCAGTTCTGATCCCACGGATGACCCTTGAGGAGGACACGTTTGCTGTAGATAACCTATTAGACTCAAAGGAAAATCTGAACTTACTTCACGAATACATCGTTTAAAAAAATAGTCACATAAGGACTTTTGAAGGGTTTGGACTGTTCTTCAGCCCCTTGTGAGATCCAGGTGGCTTGTCTTGTCATTCTGGCCATAGTGTAACTGTCGTCAACCGCGTAGATGCTCTCTGTGCTCTGAAACGGGTAGGCCTAGTGAATCCGATGGGGCCGGGCTGGTGGTGGCTGTCCCGTTAGAGCAGGGGGAAGGCCCTCTTGCAGGGCTTGGAGAAATGCCATTACTTCTCTCCCACATATGTGCCTGCCCATTTAACCCAGTGACTCATTCTGTATGGAAGCCAGCAAGCCTCAGTCTTCATTTTAAAGTGAAAGAATATTGTTTGATAAAATAATATGATTCCGTAATCGGTAGGGTGTAGACTCAGCAGTGTTTTGACATTATACTCTGTGTCTAACTTCTGTTTCTTATTTACCATATCACTAACATACACAGTCCCTCTCCTTCTCCCCATTTTTCACTGTTTTAAATTTCCCAGTTCCTGAAAAGATACACTGGGAAGCCCTTTTGGTCTTAATGTTCACATGTAAATTTCACTTAGGGGCAGTTATTTTTTTTTTCTTACATGAAAATAAAAATGTGTGTCGAAAGACTGTCGCGCCTTTAACTTCACTTTTCCGTTCTTTGAATCAAGTTCATTTGAAAGGTTGTCCCCTTCTGAGTTTTAGAAATTAATTCATGCTTTTTTGTCAGTGAGCCATCTTTCTAACTTCTACAACCCATAGATTGCCATGTACTGTTCTTTAAAACTTTGTCTCTTTGAAATGTTGCATGTTTAAGACCTAGCTACTGTGCAGGTGAAGAAATAAAATGTTGCCAAATTCTTGGTTGCTCCTCTCCTGCATTATCCCTTCTCAGCCACTCTTACAGGATTTGTGATAATTATTATCCTGCACTTCTTTATAATGTATAATGCATAGACACCCAAGTGATGTCTATTACATAATGTCACATTGCAGGTTGTGTAACTAGGGGTGATTTGTGTAAACGTAACTATCGTCAAAGGCCGTTCAGATAAAAGTGCTTAGGAAGTGTATCTATATATACCACTTGGCTTGTTGAGTTTTCTTTCTGTAGACATTGCTGCTCTGAGCAATCTTGTGGGTGCCCATGCCCTTGTGTATGTTCCGAAGGGCTTTTCTGGCTTGGAATTGGTGGTTATAAGAAAGCATTTCTTCAACTTCATGCGCTCCTGCCGTCTGTGTTGTCGTAGTAGGTTTATGCTTCCGCTCACACAGCCTACAGCTCCTTTTTGCTGCCACCGCATTACCAGCACTTGGTAAGGTTTAATATTCACAAGTTTAGTGGGTGTGATGTTGTTATCTTGTGGTTTCAACTTGCATTGGCTTGATCAGCAGTGAGATTACTCCCGAGAATAGCTCTTTGTGTTTCCTTTTCTGTCAGTAGCCTGTTCATCCAGCGTGTCTGTTTTTTTGGGGGTGTGGTGTTGGTGGTTTGGTTTGTTATGTGTTTTCCGTTTTGATTTGTAGAATTTCTGTTCTATATTCTGAACCTTTGGATTATTTGTAGGGTTAAGGGCTTCTCCCAATCTGATTATTTTCCTTGTCATTTCCTATAGCATATATAGTGGAGAATTTTAAGATTTTAGCATATTCATATTCATATTATAATTATGGTTTGTACCTTTGTGCTTTAAGACATCCTTTCCAAAACAGAGATCATAAAACATTCTCTTATTTCTTCTAAAATATCTTAAATTTTGTCTTCTCACATGTAGATCTCTATAAACTACCAGGTGTACATTTTATTGTATATATTGTGGTCGTAAAACATTTTCTTATTTCTTCTAAAATATCTTAAATTTTGTTTTCTCAATGTAGATCTCTAAAGTACCAAGTGGAGATTTTAATTGTATATATTGTGAGGTAGAGACCTAATTTAATATTTTTAAAAAACGGATGATGAAAATTTCCTGTACCATCAGTTGAAGTGTCTTCTTTACACACTAATCCACGTGTATCATGTATTATGTATAACTCTTGTGTGGCTCTGTTTTATTACAAGCTTGTAGGAATCACTCTACAGCATATTTGGTCAGGCAAATTCTCTGCCTTGTCTCGTTATCATTGTCTTTGATGTTTTCGGACCTTTCCTTGTGCATGACCGTACCATTTAGCATAAGCTTATCAAGTAAGTTTCATGAGAACTGTTACAGGATTTTGACTGGAGCTGTATTGAATTTATAGCATGATTTGGGACAAATATACATCTATAAAACCAGGCCTTCCTATATGTGAACATAGTATAATTTCCTATTTATTTAAGTTTTATCATTAATTTCTGTAATTTCATCCAAAAGTTACATAGGTCTCTTATTACATTTAGCCTGGGTAATTAATGTATTTACATTTTTAAACCAATATTTTATTATGAAAAATTTAGAAGGTGCATCTGAGTTAAAAGAATTGTATAATGACCGTACCACTGAGATTTTGTAGTGGTTAACATTTAATATATTTGCTTCATATCATATCAATCTGTTAATTTGTTCTTTATGGGTTTCCAAGTAAGTTGTAGATATCAGTATACCTCACTCCTAAACATTTACCCATGTCTAATGTTAACTAGAGCTCAACATTTGTTTCTGGGGTGTTTTTTTTTTTTTTAACACCCTGAGGTAATATTTGCATATAGTGAATTGCACAAATCTTAGTGTATTATTCTCAGTCTTTATAAATGTGTACATCTGTGTAACCCAAACAACCTGTAAGAGAATATGTCTATCACCTCGGAAAATTCTAGTCCCTTCCTTGCCACCACCTCTGCCATCAGAGGCAGTCATTGTACTAAATTTTTTCACTGTAGATTGATATTGTCTGTTTTGGAACTTTGTTTATGTCTTCTTTGAGTCAGCAGATTTTTGAGGTCCATCCATGTTGCGTGTATGAGTATCTTGTTGTGTTTGTTGCCAAGGGGTCCATTGTGTGACCAGAGCACAATGTTTCTCTGGTCTTTTACTGATGGACACTTGGGCTATTTCTAGTTTGGGCCTATTACGAAGAACATTCTATGACTATTGTAATATTGGAGATATTTTTTTTTTAGTGGATGTATGTCTTCATTTCTCTGAGTAAATACCTAGGAGAGGAATTACTGGGTTATAAAGTAGGTGTTCGTTTAGTTTTATGCAAGAACTGCCAAATTGTTTTCCAGAGTGGTTGTACAATATATATTACGTTCCCACCAACAGCGTGTAGGAATTGTAGTTGTTCTACATCTGTACCAACATTTGGTGTTGTCAGTCTTCTTAATTTTAGCCATTCTGGTGGGTGTTAGTGGCTTCTCATTGTGGTTTAAAATTGCATTTCCCTGATGACTAGTGATGGCACGTAGTTTTTCTTCTGCTTATTGGTCATACACATGATCTTCTTTTGCAAAGTTTCTGTTTACCTCTTTTGCCTATTTTTTATTGTCTTTTTTTTTTTTTTTGGTCTTTTTGTTATTGAGTTGTAGCTTTTAAATATCCCAGATAGAAGTTCTTTTCAGATATATGTATTGCAAATAATTTCTTCCAGCCTATAGATTACTTTTTTCTTAATAGTATCTTTTGAAGAGCAAACATTTTTTATGTTGATGTTTACTTCATTTTTAATGGTTTTTGCTCTCTTTATCTTGTCTAAGAAACTGCCTATTTTCTTTTTTCCCACTACTTTCAAGTTACAAAGCTATCCTGTTACACTTTCTTTTAGAAGTTTTGGGATTTGTTTTTTATTTATTTATTTATCTATTTTTGAGAGAGAGAGAGAGAGCGCGCATGCACGCAAGTGGTAGTGTGGTGCAGAGGGAGGGAGAAAGTTTCAAATGGCCTCCATACCTAGCCTGGAGCCCAACACAGGGCTCCATCTCATGACCCTGAGTTCATGACCTGAGCAAAAGTCAAGAGTCAGACCTTTAACCAACTGAGCCACCCAGAACCCCCTAAATTTTAAATATCTTTAAGTTCTGGTTATTTTGGGGCACCTGGGTGTCTCAGGCAGTTAAGCATATACCTTCGGCTCAGGTCATGATCTTAGGGTCCTGGGATGGAGTCCCACATTATGCTCCCTGCTCAGCGGGGAGTCTACTTCTCTCTCTCCCTTTGCCCCTTCCCTCTCACCCCGCTCATTTTTGTTCTCTCTCTCAAAAAAAAAAAAAAAATCTTAAAAAAATTCTAGTTACTTTTAGACAGAATTTTTTCTGAGTTTATTAAAGTGAAAAGTCTTTTAAAATTAGGCTGGATATTCTAATACCTGTGAGAAGGTAAACCGTTTGGTCCTGGTGATGTGGTTGCGTTGGCTTGGTATGGTGTCCATTTTCCTGCTTAAATGGTAATGACTAGCACTGGATACATTACTTTGTTCAAAACTGAACTGACTTTCTTCATGAGTCATAATGCTTGTTTTCTGGAACTTTCAGGTTTATTTGATTATTTGATGGATTTTAATGGCTTAGTCTCTTTAGTTGTAATCAGTAAATATACCTGGAAGTCTAGGGTACCTGACGTAGATCTGAGAGAACAGTTTCTGAGGGCTCTGTGTCTCCTATGAAGGTACTAATAGATTTATGTGCCAAACATTGATGTGCCCTGTGTTTCCATTTCCATTTTTTTCTGTTAAATTACAAAGGTAGGACATCTTTAAGGTGAAATTCATATATGTGAAGGTGCAAAGCTTACAAAGCAACTTGTATTCTTTTCTTCTTTTAGAAGTGGTATAGTATTTCTGCCAATAAGTCCCCAGCTACTTTTTTAGAACCATCTTGTGATCACTGAGACATTGAAGATGACTGAATCAGGATAGAGTAAGGTTGAGTAAGATTGGGTAAGATAAAGAACTGTTCAGTAGCTCAGGTAAGTACTGATTTGGAAGAAATTACTTGTATTTGAGATCTTCCTCCTCGGGTGGCCCTGCAACAATGTCTTGCTGTCCTCTGTGTGTTCTTAGTTGATGTTTCCCTGTGGTTTCAGTACTAGCTATTTAAATCTTCAACTCCTTGAGCTCAATGCCTTACTTCTTCCCATTGCATTTTGACAGATGACTTCCATTATTTGGAGAAATCAGGGACATCCTTCAAGAGTTTCTCATCTCAGGGCACCTGGGTGACTGAGTCAGTTAAGCAGCCAACTCTTGATTTTGGCTCAGGTCCTGATCTAGGGTTCTGTAGTCAAGCCCCAAGTTGGGCTCTGCCCTCACTAGGATGTTTTCTTGAGGATTCTCTCTCCCTCTCCTTCTCCCCTTCCCTGCCCTGCTGCGCTCTCTCTCTCTCTCTCTCTCTCCCCTTAAATAAATAAATAAATCTAAAAAAAAAAAAAAAAAAAGTCTTGGGGCACCTGACTGGCTCAGTCATTTAAGCGTCTCTCTTTGGCTCAGGCCATGTTCCCAGGATCCTAGGATCGAGCCCCGCATTGGGCTCCCAGTTCAGCGGGAGGTCTGCTGCTTCCTTTTCCACTTCCCCTGCTTGTGTTCCCTCTCTTTCTATGTCTTTCTCTGTCAAATAAATAAATAAAATCTTAAAAAGTAAATAAATAAAAATTTTAAAATGTCTCCAACCTCATGCATCATGTGTGGGGTTTGATCTCTGAGGCTCATGACATTGGGAACCAACTGACATGAGGCTGATATTTGTGCTCTCCTCCCACCCTGTCCCGAGTGGGGAAACTGGGGTCTGGGGCCTAGGATGGCTGCAAAAGCCAGTACAGTTGAGAATCTTGACAAGATATTGCTCTAATTGGCATATGAGAGAAAATAAGAACTGAGCTCATGAAATAGATCTTTAACGTGTAGTTCCGTACAGCCCCTTTTCTTTCTTTAGATTGAGGAGGAGGCCCAGTAGGGTGGACGGTGAGTGGAGAGGAGCCAGTACCACAGATAGAAAGAATCTAAAATCTTGGCAGTTGCAGCTGTTATAGACCTCTGGGCCCCACCAACCTAAGAGAAAAGCAAAGGCTGGGGCAGGAGCCCTGGGCCGCCCAAGGGAGCCCTCACTGGTGTGTCCGTACCATGTTCTCACAGACCTGAGCCATCACTTAACCCACCCCTGAGAACTCCTGTTCTCTACCCCTTTTCGTAGCCTGTTCCCCTTTCTTTAGTTTCCATCATTTAATGAAAAAACAAAACCCAAAACCTCCTTCTACCCTGCCTTCTCTACCCAGCCAAATATCACAAATGAGTAATATGGGCTCCTCTTCTCTCCTTCCCTCCAAGTCTTTCTGGTCAGAGTCAACAGAGACTACATTAGCCCCAGATCTGCTGAGCTCTTGTTCCCTCTCTTTGCTCCCAGAAGAGGACGGTCTTCCCCAGGATTCTTTGCTGGGCCCTGTTCTAATCCCATGCTACACACTCTCCATAGCTTTAACTCCTGTTGATGGCTTCCAATGCTTGGTATTCCTCTTGAGCTATAAGCTTAACTGGCAATCATAATGGTGGAGGACAAACTTAGCTGCCGCTTAGCAAGTGCTCACTCTATGTCAGACATTGGTTCTTTAGCTTAACGTTTAATTCTCATAGTTCTTCTTGACCTCTTTTTGTGGGTGAAGAAATGGAAGCTTAGCTTAATTTATCAAAGATCATGGAGCTAGTAGCAGTGGGAACTGCAGTTGGGATCCCAACCCTTGACTCTAGAGCTCCTTCAGTTGAGCATTTTAGATGCTTTTGTTGTTGCTTAGGTTATTCCTAACTGGCCCTGTTTCATCTCTCTGTCATAGCCACCTTTATAAATGGAGATGAGGTCATGCCCCTTCTTTATTTGAAAACCTTGAGTGGTTCCTCAGGACTCAAGATACTGTGTAATTCTGTAGCATGATCTAGGGAACACTTCATGATCTTGCCCCTCTTACCCTCTCCAGCCATTTTCTGCCTCCCTTTCTATGTTTATACTGATTAAGCCATATTCAGTCACTCTCTGTGGCCTCTGAATGTACACATGCTGTTTCTTCTAGGACAGCTCCTTACTTTGCCTTTTCCTGCCCGACTCCTAAGTATCCTTCACAATTTAGCTCCATCATTAGTCCTTCCTATTCTCTCTTCGGTGTCTTTCCATACTCTGGGCTTTGTAACCCCCATGGCCCCAAGGACGAGGTTCCTTAGCATTCTCCGCCTGTCACTATTTTAGCATCTTCGTTCACTTATTGGTTCCTTCAGCAAGTGAAGATGTATCCAGTATCGGACAACAAAATATCAGACTGGACTGGACCCGAGTGCTGGCTCTGCCACTTCAATAAAGGCATCAAACCTCTCTTAGGCTCTTGAACTTTTCTCCATCTTTAAAATATGGATGACTGTACTTGCAGCATAGTTACAAAGATTGATACAAAGTGTCACATAGTAAGCACTTCATTAATACGTTTATTAAGTATGGTGTTGGTGATATTCCTGTGAACAAAACAGACATTTCATCTTGGGCTGTAGTGATCAGTGGTCTTCCATTCTTGCTTGATAGTAAGGGTAGTATCTTTGTTAGGAACAGAGACCAGACTCAGACTTCCATAAACAATTAGGACTTTTTTTCATTTAAAAAGATGCGATACGGTGATTCCAGACGTGGTATGATCAGTGGCTAGAAGTGTCTCCAGGAACTTTGTTCTTTCTGCTTCTCTGCTCTCGTTCTCAGCGTCCGTGTCACCTTGAGGCTGTTTCCTCTCCTGGACCTAGAGCCAGGATGGTAGCCAGAGGCCACTGGGAATGCAGGCTTCCTTGTTCATGTGCTGTGGAAGAAAAGAGCCTTCTTTTTCTCATTTGCTCAGAGTAAGAGTCCGTGCTGCTTATTGGTTTTAGCTGGCATAGGTCTGCGCATCTCATCCGCCACTGGAGGTGGGGAGATGACCATGAATGTTTCGAACTGGGCTCGGCATTGCCCCTCAGACACACCCTCTTGGAGCTTCTCAGTTCTGCTGCCATAGCATGGAGCAGCCTCAGATGGTGGTGGAAGCAGTCGGACACAACCGGCATCCAGAAATGCTTTATTTGTGGATGTGGACATTTGAGTCTCAGACCATTTTCTCCTGTTAATAAGTTTCTGTCTTTGATTTCTCTTCACTTGATCTTCTCTAAATGTTCATAAGCTCATGGTCCATGCAGAGGTGGGAGGTAGGCTGTAATTTGCTCTCCCTGATCTAGAGTAAGTGCTAGGGTTGAGAGAGTTACTTTCAATGTTTGTATAGGCAAGCACCATGTTTTGTTTTGTTTTTACCTCTAGTGCTTAAGTGATTGTCAAGACATAGTAGGTACTCAGTAAATATCGGAATGAAGGAACACAGGTAAAAGTCTTCCTTCCTTCCGGTAGATCCAAAGGGCACTGAGGCTAGAGGTGGTGTTTTTGTGTATTCTACACTGCCTTGAATGTAACGAGTGCTCACATATTATGCATTACATGGGTGGATTTTTTTTCCCACCCAGGTTGATGTTTTGGGTAAGAAAGCAGATAAAAAAAATTCTTATGGACATTGTAAGTGTTGGCGCTGAAGAAACAAATAGCGGAATTATTAGGATGTGCATACTTTGTTGATGTGAAGAATTACTGACATAGGTCAGGTCCTTTAATAGGTCCCCTTGAGGCACCATGCTCATAGTTTCTACATGGTAGTAGCTCTGTCCATGGAAGCTCCTCTCATCCCTCAGGCCTCTTCTTGGCTGTTAGTGCATTCTGACGGGGAAGAAGGTTTGGCAGAAGCAGCCGTTTTGTATTTGTTCTGTATTTTGTGAAATTGGAAAATCTCTCTCTACTTTGTAAGATACTGATTTTCCCATTACTTTGATTTTTAGATATGACTGAAGGATAGGCCAGAATGATTTATGTGAACAATGAAATTCTACTGAATTTTTGTTCCGTTTTTCCTTTTTCATTTTGATACTGGCTTTTAAAATTCCTTTGGAAGAAGTATGAATATATCCTCCAAACCTTAAGATAAGGCTTTGTTAGTTTTGAGGTGCCTGGATGGCTCAGTCGGTTAAGCATCCAACTCTTGGGTTTCAGTTCAGGTAGTGGTGTCAGGGTCCTGGGATCAAGCCTCGTGTAGGGCTCCCCACTCAGCATGGAGACTGCTTTAGATTCTCTCTCCCTCACCCTCTGCACCTTCTGCTTGTGCTTTCTCTTTCTCGTGCAAATAAATAGAATCTTAAAAAAAAAGATAAAGTTTTGCCAGTTTTTTTTTTTTAAAGATTTTATTTATTAGGGAGAGCTTGCATAAGCAGGGGGAGGGGCAAAGGGAAAAGCAGAGTCCCCACTGAACAGGGAGCCTAACAGGGGTCCTGACTCCAGGACCCCAGAATCACAACCTGAGCTGAAGGCTGATGTCCAACCAACAGAGCCATGGAGGTGCCCCCAAGGTTTTGTCAGTTTCAATTAAAAAGTAAAAATCGATGAAGTGAACAGTGCTAACATTTATAAAGATGATTTCAGAACAGATTGTACCTTATAATGTTGTATCTTTAAAATTCAAGATTATGATTTTTCCCCAGTGATTAATTTTACCTATATGGAATGTATACCCTAATATAGTACTTAGCAAAGTGAATTTTTATTTTATTTTCACCTCCACTGGGGCTGTGAGCTAAGTGGCCTCTCTGGTTCATTGCTGCAGCATAGGGTAGGGATTGCAAGAGTATTTGTTGAATGAATTCATGTTCAGATGCATGTAGAAAATTGTGGAAGCCTTTTAAAATTCACCATCCTGTGATTTTTATTACTTTGTGCCTTAAAATTGGCTTATAGAGCTAAAAGTGCTTTGTTTTGCAGATCTGAATTATGTTGACCAGAAATGTTCCGTTTAAGGGCAATACTTTTATCCAAGACGGTAATAAAAATATTTACCCACTGCTCCAGGAGAGACCCCACCTGATTGGAAGGACAGCACCTGTCAGGCATACCTGTGCTTTCTGCCTGAACATCAGTTTCTCTATACCTTGCAGAGCGCGTTGAGACTTTAGCCTCTTTAGCTAGTCTGATCTTCTTGGGTCCTATTCCTGTGGGCTGTCAGCAGCAGACTGGGTTTTTCTGGAATATCGCCAGAAGACCAGTATTTGAAAAGTGTTCGCTGCAGTGCCACCTGAGCTCAGGACAGTGGGGTGCTTGGTGACTTTTTTTCTGGGTGACCTCCGTCATGGGAAGGGGGTGCATTTGTTGAAGCTGGAGCTGCCGAAGTGATTGTGGAGGGAGTTTAGAGCAAAACGGGTCATCAAGAGGAGAGTTACAGGACATCTCTGAACATGTGATGAGATGACATTGACCATCACTTTGGTTTTGTACTGGGGCAGGATCAGGACAGCATGGACAGCCTTGGAGTGTGGGGCAGGGCAGCCAAATGATGAAGCTGATGGGGTTCCAGCTGTATGTGCCCTGGACGTTCCTGTCCCTCACCCAGAACCAGTCTGTCCACCACCTCTGTGTGGTTTTGTTTGGTTTTTAAAATGCTCATGTATGTTACATTTGCTTTACCATTTAGATGGGACAAAGAGTAATTTATATTTTTAGATTTTAGTGGTAATCCCATGTAAATTGTCCAGTGAAGTTAACAAGGGCTTCCTGCATTCCAGGCCCCATACACAGTGGGGAGAAAATAGAGCAGAACAGTCCAACACCAAGCCACTGGGAGTGTTGCTGTCCTTTGGGCTGCAGAGCAGTAAGTATTTGTTGAAAGAACGAGCTATGCATGATCAAGGAGGAGGGAAAAGGAAGACTGAAATGAGAATGATCTGAGGCTTTTTAAGACTCAAATCTACAACTCCAACTGAAGTTTTCTGGGTAGTCAGCTTATGGGGAATCATGAAAATTGGAAGAAATGGCAAAGATACCTGAAAGATAAAGGGCCTATTCCATTTAAGAAAGGTAGATTCAGGGCCATTTAAACTGATGTCTCATGACAACCCTAGCAAATTCTCATATTAAAAATTATTATTGGGCGCCTGGGTGGCTCAGTGGGTTAAGCCTCTGCCTTCAGCTCAAGTCATGGTTTCAGGGTCCTGGGATCGAGCCCCACATCGGGCTCTCTGCTCAGCAGGGAGCCTGCTTTCCCCTCTTTCTCTGCCTGCCTCTCTGCCTACTTGTGATCTCTCTCTCTGTCAAACAAATAAATAAAATACTTTAAAAAATTATTATTATACTTTAAGATTTTACTTATTTATTTGAAAGTACAAAGGGAAAGTGAGAGGGAGAAGCAGACTCCCAGCTGAGCAGCGAGCCGGGTGTGGGACTCGATCCCAGGACCCTGGGAACATGACCTGAGCTGAAGGCAAACACTTAACCGACTGAGCCACCCAGGGCCCTAAAAATTGTTTTTAAGTGCATAGGAAAGAAAGCAATGAAGACTAAGGAGACACTATAGGTTTACTAAGTGCAACTTGTTTAAAAAGGAAAACAAAAATTAATTGCGCATTTAATAAGTTTCTAGACTAAGTGGTCAGGACGCAATGTTGATATTTTTCCTGACTTCATCAAGGTATTTAACACCATCTCTGAAAATCTCCCTGTGCCCAAGATGGCAAAACATGGGTCATATGATATGGTTTGAATCACAGCTGGACTGTGGAACAGTTCCCACAGAGCGCTGATTTTAATGGGCTGGTGTCAACTTGAAGGGAGTCCTGCCGGCTTAATGCGGAGGAAATTCATGGGTGGCACTGAGCTCTCGGGGGCAGCAAGTGCCGGGAGAAGGGAAGACACACTGCAGAAGAATGGCCTGCCTGGGAAGGTAGACTTTAACAGTTAGCTCACTTTTGCAAAGTGAACTCACCCTTGAGGACTAGCTGGGAGAGA
Source organism: Mellivora capensis (assembly GCA_004024625.1). Classification (NCBI taxonomy): domain Eukaryota; kingdom Metazoa; phylum Chordata; class Mammalia; order Carnivora; family Mustelidae; genus Mellivora; species Mellivora capensis. The sequence goes on along the minus strand of PISX010000802.1, from coordinate 169,785 downwards.
CTTGAAGTAGTAGATATGGTATCTTGGTTTGTTTTTGTGTGGTTTTTTTTTTTAAGGCCTAGTATTTTGTTTGTGTTTTGGTTGTTTTAATTGCTTTTAGTCTCAGAGGGAGTTGGCCTGCACAGTATTCCTGACAAACAAGAATCCTCTTCAGTATTTGTGTTCTCAGTGACCAGAGTGAGGGAGGTGAAAATCCCATTGTGTTGGGTGGGCTGTGTCTGGAATGGTGGGCTTCAGATTGGGGGGAAGGAGGCTGCTGTTACGGAGCCCGTGATGGCAGACTGCTCGGAGGAGGAAGAGCTTTCTGTGAGGCCCTTGGAGGAGAAAGGGGTGAAGAAGCTGGGGCTGGCTAGTCTGGACTGTGGGGTCCCCCTTGGGGACATCTCCATCTCCCTGGCTTTGAGCAGCTTCTGGGTGGTAGAGGAGTTAGGTTTACTCTCCTGGGTGCATTAAAGGCAGAAACTGGTGGAAACTGACCAGCAAGCGGATGGAGGTATGTGAACAGAACTTGCATGTGGGAGACATTGAGTAGCGACAGCTTGGGTTTCTATTAAGTTTGAGACCAGTGACCGGATTCATGTCCTTTTCATTACCACTTCATTTAGGACTTGATCCTTGGGACTAGCTCCTTGGATCTTCTTTTATGAAACCAGTTTATTTTTGTTTTTATTTTTATATTTTTCTTTCTGTTTTGAAACTTTTGAACCTATATAACAGCAAAAAGCTTCGTACATTGAAAGACTTGTATACTGTTTCTTTGGATTTACCAGCTGTTAGCACTTTGCCATATTTACTGTGCATGTGTATTTATCCATTTATCTTTTTCTCTCTCGTTTTTTGGGCATCTACGAAAGTAAGCTATAGTCATCAGAGCAGTTTAACTCACTTAACTATTTCCTCATCTATCTCCTAAGTACAAGGACATTGTCCTACAGAACCACAATAGAGTTCTCCAACCCAAGAAATTATGTAAATACATTCCATATTCAGATTTTTCTAGCTGTCTCCAGAAGCATCTGTAAAACTTGAAGCCTTTGTTTGTTTACTTGCTTTTATTTACTTACCCAGAATCCAGTCATGACTTAACCTTGGAGCGGTTGACATTTCGGATTCCTAGCCCTAACCCTCTGGAGCATCTGGTTCTTTAGGACTAGAATGGGCCTGGAAATCTGTCTTTTCCTAATTTTTTAATATGAAAATATTCAAACCTATAAGACAGTTATAAGAAAAGCTCATTTAGGGACGCCTGGGTGGCTCAGTTGGTTAAGCAGCTGCCTTCGGCTCAGGTCATGATCCCAGCGTCCTGGGATCGAGTCCCACATCGGGCTCCTTGTTCAGCAGGGAGCCTGCTTCTCCCTCTGCCTCTGCCTGCCATTCTGTCTGCCACTCTGTCTGCCTGTGCTCGCTCACTCTCTCTCCCTCTCTCTGACAAATAAATAAATTTAAAAAAAAAAACAAAAAAAAAACAAAAAACCCCCGATATTTAAAAAAAAGAAAAGCTCATTTAGATTCACCAGTTGTTAATATTTGATGCCTTTGTGTTCTCTATTTGTCTCTCTAGAAAAACACATAATTTTATTCATTTTGCTGCTGAACATTTGAAAGTTAAATCATAATACTTTACCCCATAATACTTTAAGTCGTACTAACATCCTTCAACTTTTTTCCTAAGGATGAGGATATGCTCCAACATAATGAAAATGAAATTATCACACTTGGGAAATTTAACACTGCTTTAGTACTGTTACCTAACCTAAAGTCCATTTTCAGATTTTCCTAATTTATTCCAATACTGACTTTAAACTGACCCTCCAGCCTACCTTTGAATTCTTGATGTCTATTTTACGTGAAGATTTGTTCCATTAAATTATATTCTGCCCCCGCAAGGCTCATAGGTAAACAAACTATATGCCTTCTCTGTAAAACGTGTTGCCTTTTGTGATTTTCTAAAGATTTAACCATGTATTCAATGTGAAGATTACAGTAAAGAGAAACTTTTTGATTTCTTCAGTGGTCTGGTAATTTAAATTTGTGGGTCATGAAAAGTTGGGGGAAACAAACAAATACACTGGTAAACTAGTTTTCGAAAAAAGTTAAGGAGTTCAAGTGTTGGCAGGGCTGTCAGGTAGCAGAGGAATTAGATTTATCCCATCCAGTTGAATTTGAGGGGAGAAGAATTAGCTTAGAAATTTTTTTGTGACTCATCATAGCTAATGGAGACATTCCTTAAAATTATCAAAATTTCTCTTGCTTTTACTTATTGTGATACCAACCCTTAAGCGACATTTAGTTGACATCCTGTCTTTGACCTGGTCTTTGACTCTGTGACCTTCCTCCTCCCTGGCACAGTGTTTGAGCTAGTGACAGGTCTTCTGTCAGTGATTGTCACAGGTCCACAAGCTGGAATAGACGTCCCATTTCAGAATGTGAAGCATGGAGTCCTGTTAAAGTTTAAGTTAGATTTTCTGGTTTGGTAATAAGTAAAAAAATAAAATTTTGATAGCATCAAAATTTAAAACTTTAACCCATCAAATGATGCTTTAAGGGGCACCTGGGTGGCTCAGTGGGTTAAAGCCTCTGCCTTTGGCTCAGGTCATGATCCCAGGGTTCTGGGATCGAGCCCCGCATCGGGCTTTCTGCTCGGCAGGGAGCCTGCTTCCTCCTCTCTCTGCCTGCCTCTCTGCCTACTTGTGATCTCTGTCTGTCAAGTAAATAAATAAAATCTTTTTTTTAAAAAAAAAGATGCTTTAAGAAAATGAATAGGAAAGTCATAGACTGGCAGAAAATTTTGTGACACATAGATTTCTTAAAGGAAAGGTATCTAGGAAATACAAGGAACTCCTACAATTCAATTTGAAAAGGCAATAAAAAAATAGGCAAAAGATTTGAACAGACAGTTCCCAAGAGAGGATAAATGGCCAGTAAGCACATCAAGAAAGTGCTCAAACGTTGGTCCTCAGGAGAATGCCAACTAAACCACAGCGAGATACAACTGCATACTCACCAGAATGGCCAATATTAAGACTGGCAACACCAAATGTTTTGGCAAGATCCTAGAACAAAAGAACTCTCATACCTTCTCAGTATGTATATAAAATGGTAGAACCAGGGAAAGATCTGGCATAATGCTGAGTGTACGCGTGGGCTGTGATCCCGCAATTTCTAGTAATTTGACCCAAGAGAAATGCAGGCGTGTATTTCTAATACGCAGCCAATAGTCTTGTATAGAAATATTCCTAACAGCTTTGTTTGTAATAGTCCAAAATGGGGAACAGTCCAGATTTCTGCCAATAGCAGAACGGCCTGATACACAACGGAATACTACCCAGCCACAGAAGAGAATAAACTGCTACTACACAGAACGTACTTGGCTCTCAGGAACATAAAGCGAAGGGAGGGAAGCCTTACACAAACAGGGACATATGATGCCATGCCATTTTAAGAAATTTCAAGAATTTTTTCACCTGCAGTGAAAAAAAAGGAAAACAAAGGCTGCGTCTGGGGTTGGGGTTGGGGTGGAAGGTGACTGGAAAGGGCCATGAGAGAACTTAGGGGTGGTGTTAATGTTCTGTGTTTTGACAGGGATTTGGGGTACACGGTGTGTATTTTTGTGAAAACTAGGAATGTACACTTAAAATTAGAGCATTTCGTTTCATGTAAATTGCACATTAAGAACGATAAATATTAAATTGCAGTTTACAATATAGAAGCTGAAGTACTTAGGGGAAGCGAACCAATGTCTGCAGTTCCTTTTGAGCTGTATTGTACAGATAACATAGGCTGGTTGATGGGTGCAGGGGGATGAATGGACACGCCGCAAGCGTTGTAATAAAACGTTCGTGGTAGAAGCCAAGTCGCAGTATATGGGTATGCTTGGTAAAATTCTTTCAGCTTTCTTGTGTGCTTGAAAATTTCCATAATAAAACATGAGGAAATGACTCATATGTTGTTTTTTGAGGCATATGAAATAGCCATTTGGGGGGCACAGAATGGTCAAATATTGGCAGGTGTTCGTGGGCTGCCCTAATACGTGCATCCACGTTTTGTAGCTGTTTCCTTTAGCAGTCTTTTTCTGACAGGGTGATGATAAACAGTGTCATTTTCTTCCAGTCCAGGCTAGATTAGCCTGTGGGTGGCAGAGGCTCTTGAATGTCTTTGGGGCCGATTCCTTAACGTGCCAGTCAGCTCTGCCTGTTCTAGTCTGTTTGCTTTATATCAGATCTCACTTCCAAAGCAGAATTTCTTGTCAATTAGCAGTGAGGCAAGAGGGCCTCTCTCTATGTGGTCTGCTTTAGGGCAGTGCCCTCCTTGCCTCTTCTAGTTTTTTGGCCTATAATTTCCTAATAATTTGACTCTAAGATCCGTATGTTTTGCAGTTTACACGTGAATCTACTGTATTTTGTGCTAGGGCTTTCATATACCCCTTCCCTCTCTTCCCATTTGCATCTATAGGACACTTTATCATAAATGTTGAATTCTTTTGTCCTAGAAGTGGAAGCTGGTGAGGAAGGACACCTTTGGATTTTTTGCTTTCTAAAGTGGTTAAGGTCAAAAAGCCTTTGGGGACACAGCTGCAAATCAGTTGTGGTCATACCTATTGGCTTTGTGACCTGGTCTCGTTGCCTCACCACTGGAGTTAAATGAGTTGGACTAGGCTTTTTTTTTCATGTTACTCTTTTTAGTTTTGGAAAAAGAACTTTTTGTTTGTTTGTTTGAACAACTTTTCACTACCTCAGAGTTTCTGAGTGGACACCACAACTCAGTTTTCTTTATACCTTCTGCTACTTCCAGTTCAGCAGCAGACTGTCTGATTTTGAACTCCATAGTAACTGACCACCACTAATAACTCTTACCCACATACAGATGACCAGTTAGCCAAGGAGTGCTTTTTCCCTCAAGTGTTTTCTCTTTCTCGAGTCCTCTGTAGGGAGAACTAATTAAGTTGAACGCACTAACTCGTTGGACGTGGTGGGAGGAATGAGTTTTTGGAGTTCACTACCATTTATATCATGATTTTAGCATTTCACTAATGGACCTTTGGTAAATCACAGATCCATAAGGTGGTTGATGTGTTCATCACTGCTGAAGAGAACAACTGAATCCAGAACACAAACATAGGTGTACCTGGAACAGTGGTTCCTCAACCTGGGGTTCCAAAGAGTAATAAAGGTTCCAAAAAATAAAGGGAGGCTGTTATAGATAGGTGCGGCTAATATTTCACTTTCCCTTACTTATACTGGTGAAAATGTAAATGACTTTCTCAATTTCGTTTTACTAAATTGTAATACCCCTTGTCACTCCCTTAGCCACTCGTGCCTTTTCTGTATGGGGTCAGTCAGGAGAGCAGTGTGAGGCATCTGACTGTGGGGCCAGGTGCATGGGGCTGCAGCCTCCTTCTAACTTGGGCCTTCTTATGTTCAACATAGGTGACAGTCACCGAAGATGGATCAGTGAGGAATTTTTCTGACACAAAGCAATGAAAACTTGCTCATAGACCCGTTTGAGTTCATAACCAGTGTTTGGTGAACACTGAGCTTCTTTTTTAATATTTCTCTTAACTATTTGTAAGTCTTTTCCTATTGTGAGTTAATTTTAACATAACTCATGGAGATGGAGGAAAATTGAAGTGACGTGGCATTTGTTGGACTAAACTTTGCACCCTTATTTCTCATGTTAGCAGAAAGAGGTTTGATTACTCATATAATAATCAAAAATTTGAGAAGGAGTTTATGCATTTAACAAGTGTTTATGGAGTTCTTACAAGGTATAAGGCAAATGTACAGTAATCAACAAGGCAGATGCAGTCCTTGGCTTTATGAAACTTGCATTCTGGAGGAAGAAAGAGATTTAAGAACTAAATACCCATGAAGTAACTTTAGGAAGAAGTAAGAAGTACATACTACCATGAGAGCATATTAGAAAGTGCTCTCACAGGAATGAATATACAATAGGAAAAGGGTATTTTCTTTAACAAATGGTGTTGGGAAAACTGGACCACTTTCTTTCACCATACACAAAAATAAACTCAAAATGGATTAAGGACCTGACCTGAATGTGAGATCTGAAACCATGAAAATCCTTCGAGAGAGAACAGGCAGTAATTTCTCTGACATCGGCTATAGCAACATTTTTCTAGATGTCTCCTGAGGAAAGAGAAATAAAAGTAAAAATAAACTTTGAGGACTACATCAAAAGAAAAAGTTGCTGCTCAATGAAACAAATAATCAAAAGAACAGAAAGGCAGGCTGTGAATGGGGGAAGATATTTGCCAGTGACATGGCTGATAAAGGGTAAGTATCCAAGATCTAGAAAGAGTTGATTCCACTCAACACCCAAAAAACTAATATTCCAATTAATAAAAAGTGGGCAGAACGCCTGAACAGACACTTCTCCGGAGGAGACGTACAAATGGCCAACAGACACATGAAAAGATGGTCAACCTGACTCATCATCAGGGAACTGCAAATCAAAACTATGGTGATACTCTCACCTCACACCTGTGAGAATGTCTAAAATCAAAAACACAACAAGCAACAAATGGTGGTGAGGATGTGGAGAAAAAGGAACCCTCTTGCACTGTGTGGGAATGTAAACTGCTGCAGCCACTCTGGAAATTAGTACGGAGGTTCCTCAAAAAATTAAAAATAGAACTACCCTGTGATCCAGTAATCACACTACTAGATATTTACCCTCAAAGTACTAATTCAGATGGATATATGTACCCCAATGCTTATTGCACCATTATTTACCATAGCCAGACTATGGAAGCAGCCCAAGTGTCCAGTGATAGATGAATAGATAAAGAAAACGTGGTATATATAATGGAATATTATCTAGCCATAACAAAGAATGAAATCTTGCCATTTACAATAACATGGATAGAGCTAAAGGGTATAATGCTAAGTGAAACAAGCCTGTCAGAGAAAGACAAATACCATGTGATTTCACTCATATGTGGAATTTAAGAAACAAAACAAACAAGCCAAGGAAAAGAGAGAGAGGCAAACCAAGAAACACTCTTAATTATAGAGGATAAACTGATAGTTGCGAGGGGAGGTGAGTGAGAGATGGGGGAAATAGGAAATGGGGATTAAAGAATATACTTATCATAATGAAAATAATAATAAAAGAAACAACAGAAAAAGAAAATGCTGTCACAAGTATTTTGGGAAGGCTTCCTTGAAGAGATGGGATTTAAGCAGAACAAACAGGAGATAGTTAGGCTGGGGAGAAATATATGGCGGTCCACCAGTGTTGATATTCAGGAAGAGAGCATAGCCTATGCAGAGACCCTGCGACAGGACCAGAGCAGGGTGAGTTTTGTTTTTTTTTGTTTTTTGTATCTGGAACTTATGCAGCTACAGAAAATGACACAAAATGAAAGCCAGAGTGGTAGGCTGGGGCCAAGTCAAGGCTGTGGGCTTGTAGACCACATCAAAAGTTTTTATTTTATCCCGAGAATAGTGTGAAGCCATTCAGGGGTTTTTATTTTTTTATTTTTTATTTTTAAGATTTTATTTTTTTGACAGAGATCACAAGTAGGCAGAGAGGCAGGCAGAGAGAGAGGAAGGGAAGCAGGCTCGATCCCAGGACCCCGGGATCATGACCTGAGCCGAAGCCAGAGGCTTTAACCCACTGAGCCACCCAGGCGCCCCCATTTAGGGGTTTTTAGAAGGTAATGATATAATTGGATTGGAAAAAAAATATATCGTGGGGGTGCCTGGGTGGCTCAGTGGGTTAAGCATCCAACTCTTGATTTCAGCTCAGGTCATGATCTCAGGCTCGTAGGATGGAGATCTGTGTCAGAGGGGAGTCTGGTTGAGATTCTCTCTGTCCCTCTGCACCCCTACCCTGTGCATACTCACGTGTGTGCTCTCTGTCTCAAATTAATAAATACATCCTTAAAAAAAGAAAAATATTGTGGCTGCTGAATGGAGCAATTAAGGTATGTTAAAAGTATTGTGGTAGCCTAGGTGATGATGGTAGTGAGGATTTGGGCAACCTCAGTAGAGAGGCAGAAAGATGGGTGATTTGAGACACAGTTTCCCATTTTTGATGTCATGGCATGTATAAATGGTTTTTAAAAAAATGTCATACTGTGGTAAATAGACAAGGATGACCCAGGGACTGAGGGGAATTTGTACTTTGGCATAGTTGTAACCCATTTGTGTCAGTGTGATGGCTGTGTCAGACTCTGAGAGATGGTTTGGGAAAAGAGGAAGAGGATGAAGTCAGGGATGAATCCCAGGTTTTGGGTTTAAGCGGCTGGTTTGATGGAAGTGCTTCTGAGATCTGGACAGCTAGAGAGGAGGGGGAAAGATCATGGGTTCAGTTGTGTATATGCAGAGTTTGGGGTTTCTGTTAAGTATTCAGATGGGATATTGAGTGGGCAGATATTCTCCTTTGAGGAGAGAATTTAAGCCATATGGAGGGTGGCTCAAAGTCAGCTAAGGCGATGGCATAGGACCAAGGCATACAGAATTTCCGCATTGAAAAGTCAATTAGAGGAGACAACTAGCAAAGGAGATTGAGAATTAGAAAGGCCAGAAAGGTAGAAGATATACCAGATGATTCTGAAGCAATGAAAATCAAGGAAGGAGAATGTTTAAGGAGGGAGAAGTCTTCTGAGAGGGCAAGTAAAATGAGGACTGAGAACAACGTTCCATGGGGTTCGGTGACCTGGAAGTCATAGGCATGACGTCAGAGCAACTGTACTGTGCAGAAGCTAGTCGCAGCTTGCGGGTTGTGGGCCACCAGAAAGTGAAAGCAGTGAAGTAACAGCTCTGTTGAGAATGTCCTCTGTGACAGGGAGGAGAGAGAGCAGGGGCAGGCTCTGGGCTTGAGTGGCTGCAGGTACAAGAGAGTGAGAAGATGAGCAGAGTGAGGGAGCCAAGGGCTTGGGAGGAAAGCAGAGAATAGAGGTGGTGAATGGAGATTAGTGATGGTTGACAGTGTGGTGGAGAGTTTCCTGCTGAGGCTTCTGTTCTCTGTGATGTAAGAGGCGCTGGCATTTTCTGAGTATGAGAAAATAGACTGGGGCAGAGATGTTGGAAATAGCCCTTGTGGAGAGCAGGAGAGTGAGTGTTCTAGAGCCTGGGCAGGATTGACACGCAGCCCCAACGGCTGATTGGGGTTGGCTCCACTGTGTCTGTGCGTAACTTCCTTTGGTGTGCCTCGCTGCCCTTCTAGTCATAGGGAGAGAGAATAATGGTGTTGATCCAGAGAGATATGGCGGATGGATGCCCTGAAGGGATAGAGGGACAAGGGGTTTAGTGAGTCAGGGAGTGATTTCACTGATGAACAGTGGACTCTAAAGATGGATATGGAAAGATGTAAAGGCAGGAGGCAAGGAGGGGTTCAGAAGAAGATAGAAACAAGAGAACTACAGGATCTAAGAAGAAGCTGTTGAGTAAACAAGCTGGACAAGTGGGAGGGTTATGATACGAATGCGTGTTTTTATGCTATGTATCACACATTCGGCACAACCTAAATCTTCCAGCACTGAGCGGGGAGGGCACTGTGTTTAAGGAGATTTTTACTCACTGTCTGCTGAGTTGCCTTTTGTTATGTCTGTAATACTGGCTATTTAATATTAGGTTTCAAGTGGTAAAAGTTGCTCATGTTTGCTTTGGAGACTCTACATACATGAAGAGGGGTATGTGTGTGTATGTGTATTTAAGAAATATATTTTTGGTATCTTACACTGCAGTTCTCATGATGGGGTCCTGCAAACAGAGCTTTCTTAGCAGGGTTGCTTATACCAGGAAAGCTAGAGATATTTCAGCAAGGATGAAGATATGATTAGGAAGGTGAATTAGGGTGGGTTTATAAGAAGATCCACAGTAGGGATATAAGAATGAATGTTGGATAGAGGATGGAGGGGAACAGGATCACTGGGGATGAAGGAACGAAAGAGAACATGTCATATTTGCCACACAGATAGATATTGATGTCATGTGGTGATGGCTAGTATGGAGGTGAAGACGTCACTGAAGGGCACTGGCACTGGAGGTTGTCCATGACAGTGACGAGGGAGGAGGAGGGCAGTAGAGTTGGATGGCATGGGCCACAGACTAGCAGGGTTTTGTTGTTGCTTTCTTTTTCAGGTGGTAAAGAAGTGATGGTCTAGAAATTGGTAAAAGCAAGAACTCTTTTCCTCCTCCTCCAGACCTTGAGAATTAAAGCCACACCCAATCACCTGGCTGGGAACCCATTAGGTATGCACGTTCTCGGGCCCCACTGACTCAGAAGCTCTGGGTGTGGGCCCACACTCTGTGTTGTGACAAGCCCTCCAGGTGACTCTAGTGTGCTGGTGAGAACCATTGCTGCCAGTGATAGCTCCCTTGGGTGCGGGGAGGGAAGCAGTCAGTGTGACCCGTGAGCTGTCTGATGGGCTTCCCCTGGTATGTTTTGGAAACAGGTAGAGCTTCGACTTAGTGGACATGAGACTTGGCTTTTCTGGTCTCCAGTGGCGTCAGGCTGATAATAATAGTTTCAGACCACATGCTAGATGTTTGGTCTTTGCCTGGACCTACGAACTTGCTATTAGTCCCAGCAGTGATTACAAGGACTGGTTCATTTATAACTTTATTTGTCATTGCTAGGGTTTTAAACACACGATTCACTGTATGCACATGTATTTATTTTTTAAACTTTTCATAAACATTTCCTGTCATAAAAATAAGTTGTTATTCTTTAGATTTTATTTATTTATTTGACAGAGAGGGAGATCACAAGTAGGCATAGAGGCAGGCAGAGAGAGAGGAAGGGAAGCAGGCTCCATGCTGAGCAGAGAGCCCGATGCGGGGCTCGATCCCAGGACCCTGGGATCATGATCTGAGCCGAAGGCAGAGGCTTTAACCCACTGAGCCACCCATGCACCCCAATAAGTTGTTATTCTTGTAAGTGGTAGTTACAATTCAAAATTTCTTTTTCTTCAAGGAATGTGATTGATTGAATGTTATTTCAGATTTATCCTAATCACGATATCTAGAATACACAGGTATGCCATTATTGTGACACTAAGAAGGGAAAACATTTTATGAAAAAACTGCAAAACTGGTAAAATGTGAAGGAGAAGGTTGTGTAAATGTGGGTGAATTGTCGAGGGGGTGTCACTGGAGCTGTGTTAAAAGGCCTCAGGGATGAGGTGTATGCGGATTTAGTAGGTGTGACTCCTGTCTCAGTTCAGCGTTCGCCACAGACCTGTAACTGGGATGCAGTTGGCTTGGCACGGGCCAAGGGAGGGAAGGAACCCCAGCAGCTCGGGCAGTCATGGAGGCAGGCTGGCCTCATGAAAAAGAGCTGGGATTGGAGATGTGGAGTCTTGTGTGTGCATCCTGTTTGGTTCGCACCATTGGTTCGAACGCGTTGCCTGGATGAGTTCAGCAAACATTGATTTCGCATGCCCAATTTATGCCAGGACACATTTTAAAGGCAAGGAAGTTGAGGCCCCCAAATTTAATGTCTTCCCCAAATCGAAGTCAGTGAAGAAGCCAGGAAGCGAATTGGGTTCCTTAAGTCTGAAACGGGCTATGCCCCTACCCCAGGTGAGTATAGTGGCTTGGTTTCCTGTGGCCCCGGGACAGGTCTCTTGTCACTCACCCACTCTCCGAAAACAATAAAACAAAAGAAAGCCTCCAAAATACTAAATTTGCACGGTGGCAGTCATCTTAAATCCCTGTCAACAAGTGAGTCACTATCATGTAAGTTTTGGCAAGCCCTAACTTCCGCAGGACAGGTCTTTGAGGAAAGGAAAGGGAAACTGGAAATGGCTCTTGGTCAGAAGACACCTAAGGCACTTGTCAGTTTTGTTCAGTTGGCCCCGATGCCTTGATTGCTCTGTTTCTAGTCAAATATTGGGGCTGTATGTTGCTGACTCTTCTTCAGACCATTTAAATGTTTAATTTGCAGGTGAAGCATTCAATTTGACCGAAAATATTAAACACTCATAATAAATAATTTTGGAAGCCTGCTGCCTTGCTCTGGATACTATTTGTGCTGAATTAATTATATAATCAGAGCTCTGATGAATTGTGTGAACTGCTAATCTTAAATCAGTGATAGATGGTGGTAGCATTGGGCTGGTTTTATTTCACAGAAGGGACGATTTGGAGTTGGGGGTGGAGAGAGGTAGAAAAAATCAGAATGTAGTTGCACACTCTCTTTCCAATACCTTCCCTTGTGGTCCTGTTTCCTAGATCACTGCTGTCATGCTAAAGGATTTCTTCTTTCCCAGTCCCCTCTCGCTCTCCCAGCCTCCCTTTCCTCCCTCCATGCTTTCATTCTCAGCTCCCTCTCCCTCCTTCTCTAGTGAATTTTTTTTTTTTTTTTACTTTTGCTTTTGCTGTTGGAGGAATTAGACTTGGGATGGTAATGTCTGCTTATCAGAATTCTAAAAGCATTAATTAATTTCTTACTGTTTAGTGTTCTGTTTCACTCACATAAACTAAGTCATGGTCTTTTTCATGTAAGCATTTGATTAGGTTCTGAAGGGCCAAATCAAGCTGGTGCCGGGCATGGGGCCACATGTTAAAGCAAGACTTGTTTCAGTTTTGAATGATCTGGTCGTTGGGCTGAAACCATTGAAGACCGATCCCAAGAAAACAAAACTGGCAGCACAATTTGTTCCATTTCCTTTTCTCCAAAATGCTTTTTTTTTTTTTTTTTTTTTTTTTAAGGTTTAGGAGTTGGGAGACAGGACCAACCAAGAGGAATCCCATAACTGGGAGAGAAAGGCTATTGCATTGTTAGGAGCATTTCGGCCTGAGTGATTAGCAGTATTTGGCCATGAGGAAGAGGCCTCTAAAAATAACTGGTGAGCAGAGTTTGCAGTCAGGTCCAATTTCAGTTCTAGAGGCCTTGCCTGTGGAGCAGTTGGCCAGGCTCAAGCTCTAGTAGGGAAGGGTGTTCAGCCTGCCTAATACCTGCTGGTAGCACTCTGGTTTTTGTCTTCCATCTGTATTATTCATGGATTGAAGCAACCAAAATGGCTGAAGGTAAAGGTGCATTTTTATTGTTTGGGTTAAAACTGGTTTAGGATCTAGCTGGCAAATTTTAGCTTTATTTTCAGTTGCGCACTCTTAAAAATATTTTTGGCTAAGTGCTTCGACCACATCTTCTGCATTTTCTATTTTAAACTACTGGAGACATCAACTTCTTATGGTAGCTAAATTTTTCATGGAGTAATCTGTCTTTAATCTGAATATGTTTTGGTGTCTTAAAATATCTTTTCGTATATTGTACTATCAGAGACCGTAGTTTATAAACTTTAGAAAAATGTACAAGTGGCCTTCCCTGGTTTTATAATTACAGTGAACTTAAAGAATGGTGTGTATTGAGATCTCAGATTATAGGAAATTTAAGGCCTGTGTGAGTCTCAGCCTATATTAGCGAGCACACTTAATTGGTTTAAGCAAAGCTTGACTCAGACTTTACCATATGTGGAAACTGACCAAATTTTTGTCAAGAGGGCATTAAATGGGAAGTAAAGACAATAGGATTTTATTTTGTTTTTGTTTTTAAAATGGGATTATTAACTATAAATGTTCCTTAACAATGTGTCGAATTTACATTTTTGTTTTTTGGGGTTTTTTTGCCTTACTTTGTAGGGCGAGAATCTCTTTCCACTTAATTGAAAGTAAGCTACATTAGCTCATTATGGTTTTGCTTTGTTTTTCAATTTGTTTTGGACTCTTTATTTGTTTTTATTTGTCACATTAGATAACTCTACTAGATTGGTAAAAACTACCATAGTCCTGCTGTGGCGTATACGTTCACAAGCAAAACACCATCTCAGGACCCCAGATTTCTATAGCCTTCCCATCCTGCTCATTATGTTGAAATTTTATTTAAGGGAAAAAAAAAAAAGACGTTATTCAGACAGCTTTCAACTCTCAGCTGCCTAAGTGGCCACTGGAAGGAGTCTATTATTAGTATAGAGAATATGAGTATTCTTACTCTGAACATCGGTGTGAGTAAATGGTTAGAATGGGTCACTTGACTATTCTGATAAAGTACCTCATGTCACCATGACGAAGAATTTGAGATATGTATCTTGAGTTCTTTTACAAGACATTTCTCCCCTTTTCTAAGGATTATATAATCTGTGTAGTGAGTGAAGTAAGATCAGGTGGTACTTCTGACTTACCGTTAACAGTTCTTGACTCCCAAATGCTGACATTTTGAACATGAAAAAAAAATCAGTTTGATGAGTTGCTTGACAGTTTTTGTGCTTTTTTTGTTGTTGTTGTTGTTAAAATTTTAAAAGTGTGGGGTTTATGTATAAATACGAATTTACCAGCAGAACTCAGACATGGTTGATTTGTAATTTAGTTTGTTATAACTCAATTAAGTAATTGACTGCCTCCTGTTCAGGTGCTGGGGTGTATCTTCTCTTTTCTTTTTCCTCAACCAAATAAATAAAAGGACCTATTTCCCTAGCCCCATTTTGTAGAGAGACACATTTCATTGCTCACTGTGGTAATTTTCTGTGTTGGGTAGTATGTAACAACAGTTTTCTGATTTGGAGGTCATTACTTCTGCTGGGTCACCATGGAGAAAAATGAATCATGTAGTTCTTTCCATATTCTTAACCCCATTTAAAAATATCTTATTGACTAATTCCTAGGACTACGGGTCAAATAATGAGTCAGAAAATGAAATGAAGACTCTTAGATTTATTCTGATCTTAGGCAATAGGGTTAACTGCTAGACATTGCTCCAGAATACCTTTGGAACAAAGTGCGGATTTAAGGTTTGCTTCGGGTGTTTTAAACTCTTTTGAAATGTTTATCTTGTTATGCTTTTTTCAGTTAATTGTACAGGAAATAATCTGCCCCTTGGAACTAGGTATACCATATTTACAAAGTGACACATCACAGGAGTATTATTTGGTGTCAAATAAAAAGTTCCCCTAACAGAGATGTCTTGGGAAAGAGTCCTTTCTATAATTTACCATTTGTTTCTTTGTGGAATTAGTAAATATTAACAGCAATAAGATTAATAATACTAGAGAGAATTTATTTGACATTAGAAAGGATAGATAAAGTATTGCTAATATTTTCATATTCTAGCTATTTACCTTTTTGTTGACATTCATCTTTTAAAGTGATAAATTTGTTTGGTAAATAGTACTGTAAATGAAAAGTATTTCTAAGATTTATTATACCATTTTTGCATTCTTAAACAGTTTATAATAATATTTTAATGACAGACTCAATCTGAAGGTCATCATTCCCTTGTACTTAAGATTAAGGGCAATTTAAGATTATCATCTTTTACTTTTTTTTTCTTTAAAGATTTTATTTATGTGACTGAGAGAAACAGCAGCAGAGAGAACACAAGCAGGGGGAGTGGGAGAGGGAAAAGCAGGCTTCCTGCTGATCAGGGAGGTTAACGTCGGGCTCGATCCCAGGACCCTAGGATCATGATCTGAGCCAAAGTCAGATGCTTAACAACTGAGCCACCCATGTGCCCCAAGATTATTTTAAGGACAGTTAGAGGTTTGCCTACAAGCATCAATCATAGTCACCCCCTGCCATTTAATTTTTTCAAATTCTTTGCTCTTGCTGCTGGTTTTCATACCTCCCACAGGCCTTCTTTCCAGTAGCACTTTGTTGCTTGAAATCCTATAGGTGAGGTTGTCTTTAAGGTATATTCTTTAGTTTTGTGCAGTATGTTGGTATACTAGATCAGAGTTGTTAGAATCATCTCTAAAACAAATGTAAGTCGATTCTAGGCAAAAGTATATTCTTTGCTGTGTTTTGCTCCCTTTCCCCCCATTCCTGGTCTCTGCTATGGTGCATGCATTTATGTAACTTAAGTTAAAAAAATTTTTTTGGTATTTGGTATTGCAGGTCCATAATTTAGATGAGTATTTGCTGAATTAATTCGGATAAATGAGTCTTTCCTTTTGAGAATTGTAGAAATTTTCCTCTTCCATTTCAGCTTTAAGAAAGAGAAATGGAGATAGAATTGAACTTTGAATTCAAGTAATTATTTTATTTCATTACAAGCTCATTTTAAATTATCAATCCATTTTTGGAGGTAAATAGATATTCCAGAAGGCATTTTTCTTATAATTAGTATTCTATATAAACAGATATGTATGCATATATTTATATGCTATATAAAAATAGGGTTGTGTGTTTTTTTAATGTATTTGATAGAGGCAAGGAGCAAGCACGAGTGGGGAGGGCAGGGGGAGAGGGAGAGAATTTCAAGCAGACTCTGTGCTGAGTGTGGAGCCTGACCCTGGCCCTCTATCTCACAATCATGAGATCATGACCTGAGCTGAAAGCAGGAGTTGGTTGCTTAACCAACTGAGCCACCCAGGCACCCCAGAAATAAGGATTTTTTTAAATACAGCAGTGAAAAATATCTCCTATGCATCAGCGTTGTAACAAATTAAACCCGTAACATTGCTAGTGAATCTGTGGTGCTCCCCTGTCCCCACTTTTTTCTTTTATTTTTTAAAATTTTAGTGATGCTCTATATTGTTCTTATAGTTTTTATGCTCAAGACACAGAAGTTTTGGAAATCATCATTTTCCCCCACCAACATTGCCAGTTTTCACCCAGTCTCCCCCTCCCATGGCTGTGTTCAGATATTGAAACAATGAAGCCTGTTTTATGTGGATTTAATATGTGACGTTATAATCTATGCCCAGTAAGAATTTTTTTAATGTAAACGTTATGATTTTGTGTAGCTAGCTTTTAGGAGACTGCTAATTATAGATCTTACTAGAAACAGATTATGGTCATAAGTTATTTGGTAAGTATTCTTTTGTGAATTCACCCTATGACTATAAATCTGTCCCTTTTTGATAGGTCTGTTAATATTTAAAGAACATTAGAAAGAGAAATTGACTTTTTCGTTAAGAATGAAATTTGTCTTAGTCACATTTTTATAGACTTAAATATAGATATCTAGATAAAATGTTTGTATTTGAGTGTATATACGCACACATCGACTCGTTCTCAGACTGATTTAGTTTTTTATGACCCCTTTTGAAAAGTTAAACTAGTGATTTGTTTAAAAAACTACATATCTTTTAAATAAGAATTTCATTTCATTTTTTCTTCCTGAAGATTTGGCAGTATAGTGGCTTTGAGCCACTGGATACTACTATCAGTATTCTGTAATGAGAGCTGGATTTAGGGGTGAGAAAGTGGGTTCTAGATTAGAGCTAATGAGCTTTGTCAAAGTCATGTAATTTGGCCCACTCACGCGGGTCAGGGAACTCGGGACCAGGGAAGTCAGGGTTAATTCCTAGTCCTGCCCAGCTTGTGCCTGGGACTTGGAGTAAACCACGTAATCTTTTTTCTATAAAACAGGGATGATGATTCTTGTCCTTACCCTTAGTGGTTCTGAACTAGGTACCACCCTTGTAGGGGACACTGGGACGAGTTTCAAAGTATTTTTGTTTGTCATCATCGGGGAGCTACTTAACTTCTGGACCCGAGGAAGCCAGGGAGGCCAGCTGCCCTGCAGTGTGAGGGACAGTTGCACTGGATAAAGAGTTGTTCCATACAGACATCCAGAAATGCACTCTTGAGATACACTGACCAGCCTCTTGTGAGGGTCACCCACCGCCTCGCACGTGGGAGCACTTTGAACTACACGGGCACGTGCTCAACAAAGAGAAGACAGTGTCCTGCTCTACCACCTGCTTGTTAACTTTTCCTTTTCTCAAAGTTCATTTGGGAATATGACATATCCTTTGGATAACATTATGTTCCCTTTTAAGAGAAATTTGAACGCAATGGTCCTTTCTTTTAAGGGCGGTGTGGATCGTTTTCTGTCAGTTTCACTTGACTTTCATTATTTTTGTTTACTTTTGGCTGTAAGAAGCCTATTTCCGGAAGAATAGCAAATGTGATAAATGATACTCAGTGGATCACAGTATACAAAGCTGTTTCCTGCATTGAGACGGATTGTGAATGATGAGCCTTTTCCTGCTTCCTTAGGTCCCAGTGGATCTTGTAAAGGAGGAGGACTTATGGACTATTTTGCTTCTCTTCTTCCCTGATCTCTGTTTCCTATAAATAGTCTCCTTCCTTCTTGTCTCTCTCTCTGGCTAAGAAAATGGAGCCATTTTTGGGGGAAATATTTTCTGTGGCCATCAATAGGCTTTTTAAGGTTCTCCAGAAACTAAATGGGTCAGAGAAAAGGATGTGGCCGCATTTCTTTGTGACTTCATGAAGTTGTTGATATGCGCTGAACTTTGGAGGAGGTTATATGTAAAGAAGTTAGAATAAAGGTATACATATTACATATAATATACATATTATGTCAACCTTTATTTAAAAAAAAATTGTTCACCAATGAGTGGTTTTGTTTTTTTTTTTTTGTTTTTTTTTTTTTTTCATTACTTCTGAGTCAGAGTTTTATATGTGTGGTGTTGAGTCTGAATAGAATCGCTTCTTTTTCAAAATCTTTATTTTAGGGGCACCAGGGTGGCTCTGATCGTTGGATATCCACATTCAGCTCAGATCATGATCTCCAGCCGCACATCGGGCTCCCAGCTCAGCGAGGAGTCTGCTTCTCCCTCTCCCTCTGACTTTCCCCCTGCTTGTGTCCTCTCTGTCTGTCTCTCTCTCTCTCTTTCAAGTAAATAAATAAATAAATCTTGGGAAAAAAATCTTTATTTTATGTAACATGTTTTGAGAATTTGAGTGAAAACTGTTTTTGAAATGATTTACCATTGTAAGTACTTCCAAATTACTGGAGAAATAATTCAGCAAAAAGAGGTGTTCAATAAAATGTCTTCTTCTATAATGACATTGTTTGTTTTATTTTTAAACAGAGACAAAGCATGGAGGACACAAAAATGGGAGGAAAGGAGGACTTTCTGGAAGTTCATTTTTCACGTGGTTTATGGTCATTGCCCTGCTGGGCGTCTGGACTTCAGTAGCTGTCGTCTGGTTTGATCTTGTTGATTATGAGGAAGTTTTAGGTAAGGATTTGGTATTGTTTCTTATTTGAGTTTGTAAGCATGAAAGACATCCTTTAGTAATCTTAAACATTTATTATTATTTTGGGGGTAATTTCTTTAGCCTTTCAGTTGTTCTCAACAGTGCAGGAACTTAAGGGGATGTTATCGGGGTTCCCTGGGAGTAGTGGCTTTTCAGTTTCTTCGAACATAATTTGTAGTAAAAATTAAAAATTAGTATTTATGTATGTATATTGCACAGAAAAGTTTTATCAAATAGTGCTTAACTCTTAGGAAATGCAGTACTGCATAATTTCTGTTCCATTGTATTATATTACAAATTTTAAACATTCATGAGCCACTGACTTTATGTCAGGACCCAATTTGCAAGACCCTACCTTAGAGAGCATTTAGAAGCACACCTCTTTGTCTTTGTTGGAATGAATCAGTGTGTGTGTATGTGTGTATGATGATGGTGTGTGTGTGTGTGTGTGTGTGGGTGGGTGCTTTCTGTATGCTGTTGAGGAGGTTGCCATGTTTTTTTCTGATAGTTGTCTTTCTTTCTCCTATTTTTCCTTTTCTCTCCCCATAATCACTGCAGTTTTTTCATGACTTTTTACATTAATGATTCTTTACCATTTTTGGAGTCATACTTCGAAGTCACAGTCTTTTTTTAAAGTTGAGATAAAATTTACATAACGTAAAAATCAACATTCATAATATGTGAAAATGTACAGTTTATTCTTTTTAATATATTCCTCATGATCTAATTCAGAATATTTCCATCACCCCCTCTTTCCCTCTCCTGGCAGACACTAATACACTTTCTATGTCTATGATTTTCTTACTCTTGACATTTCTTATAAATGGAATCATACAATATGGGTCCTTTTGAGTCTGCCTTTTTGCATTTAGCATACTGTTTTCAGGGTTCACTACTTCCTGCATTTTACAGCTGAATAATATTCCACTGAATGGATACACACCACATTTTGCTTATCCATTCATCAGTGGTGGACCTTTGGGTTCTTTCTACTTTTTAGCTATTGTGAATACATGGTATTCCTCTAATGATCCAGTGAAAAGTATGGGCCCTGTCACTGAAAAAAAATGCACACTCCTCTAGATGTAGCATGTTGCATCGAAACCCAGCCCTCCTTCCATAAAGCCTCTGCACTTCTGCTTTAGATGTTAGGTTATAGCCATCTTTTGGTGGGGGGGAGACAAAACATGCTGATGGATAATCTGCCGTTTGTTAAAATTTTTCATTATTTCTTAAACGAGAGTGTCTCTGGATAGATGATAGAGTAATAAAGGAAGAATTTTAGTTCGGAGACAAACTTCTGAGTAGAGATCTGTGCTTTTGTTGACTTACACGGTGCTGTGTTGCTAGGGAACGTCTACTAGACAAATGAAGAGATTTAAAGTGTTTGTACTTTTAAGGGCAAGTTAACAATTTTCGTGTTTTTACATGCATGCAGCCACAGCAAAGGATTTCCGTTATAACTTATCGGAGGTACTTCAAGGTAGGCTATTAGAGATACATTTTAAGTCTACTTGTGTTGGTCTCTAAAATCTCATCCTTATTCTACTAATTTAGTTATTCCATGCATCTGAGAAAATAGGTGGTATAGGACCGATGTCCCTCTTTGAGTTTGTCAGAAAGTATGGTATTTTCTATCTTTTTAATGTTACTTGAGTTCTCTGCATTGCCTCCACTTGCTGATCAGCCCTTCTTATTTATATTTTCTTAGCCACAGAAATGATAACCTCCTTATCTCTCTGTTATTGTTATTGTAATTATTTTTATTTTTTATTTACTTATTTTTTTAAAGATTTTATTTATTTATTTGAGAGACAGAGATCACAAGTAGGCAGAGATGCAGGCAGAGAGAGAGGAGGAAGCAGGCTCCTTGCTCAGCAGGGAGCCTGACGTGGGACTTGATCCCAGGACCTTGAGATCATGATCTGAGCTGAAGGCGGAGGCTTTAACCCACTGAGCCACCCAGGCGCCCCTTTATTTTTATTTTTAATGTGTATGTGTATGCTTTTTATACCGGACTTCTACTTCGCTAGTTAACTATTTTCCTAAGTAGAACAAGGGCTCTGGGAGGGTAAAGATTGCGCATAGCCACTCCTCCACAAGTTCTGTCTGCTCTCCTGCAGTGTTTTAACTTACATCTTATTAAAGAGTTGGGAACAGTGCTGCAGATGGGTTTTTTTGTACTAATGGCTCTGTCTGTGGATGCTGTTAAAAACACTGCTGTATGTGATTTATCTCCTCACAGCCACGGTCCGGTGCTGAGTTCTAAATGATGTTGATTTTGGGTGGCTCAGTTGGTTAAGCGGCTGCCTTCAGCTCAGGTCATGATCCCAGCGTCCTAGGATCGAGTCCCGCATCGGGCTCCTTGCTCGGCAGGGAGCCTGCTTCTCCCTCTGCCTCCCTCTGCCTCCCTCTGCCAGTGCTCACTCTCTCTCTCTCTCTCTCTGACAAACAAATAAATAAAATCTTTAAAAAAAAAAAAAGAATGTTTTTTAGGGAATTGAATGTATTTGACTTATGTTTGGAGTGCTAAACATGGCAGTGCTCCTAGATGATAAAAGCTTAAGATAACATTTTACTCTGCTTGAAGAGGAAAGGCTCTGGGAGTACTGTCTTCTCAGTAGTCTGTTTTAAGCTTTGTGTGTTTCTCTTGGTAGTAGATGGCCAGTGCTAGTTAAGGTTGGTTTGTTTGTTTGCTTTTTGTTTTTTTAAAGGCTTTTTAAAAAGTTTTTTATTTCTTAAAGATTTTATTTATTTATTGGACAGAGAGAGAGACAGTGAGAAAGGGAACACAAGCGGGGGAGTGGGAGAGGGAGAAGCAGAATTCCTGCCAAGCAGGGAGCCTGACATGGGACTTGATCCCAGGACCCTGGGATCAGGACCTGAGCCAGAGGCAGACGCTTAATGACTGAGCCACGCAGGTGCCCCACTAGTTAAGTTTTAAGTGGGATAACTAAGATTATTTTTTTGTCATTTCAGGAAGCCATTTTTATTAACTATATTTCCAGAAGTCTTTTTTTTTTAAGTTGGTGATGTTTCTGTTATGAATCATTATTATAAAATATAAAATTAATTGCCCTCATATTTTTAATACTTATACTTAATGTTAATTGTTTATATTTAGTCTCTATTTGAGGCGTGGTGGATGTTCTTTTTATTTTGAATATTGATGGTGATGAACTTTCATTACTGTAGAAGCATTACATTTTAATGTAACTGTTAGAAATCAAGAATGTTTCTTATATATGTTGAAATTTTTACCTCAACTGTTTTTGGTAACATAATAAAAAATTCATCTGAAACGATTAAATCAGGGGATTATTAAAACTTTAAGGAAGATATGATCTCAGTTATAGTTCTTAGATCGTAAGGTGAACATTTCCTGAATCTGTCAGTGAATTGTCTTATCATTTTTAGGTAAGATCTTCACTTAGCACTGCTTTTCAGGATTCAGAGAGCAAAGAATTGCATTGATTGGTAATATTTATGGCTGATGGTCAGGACTGCATTAAGGGGTAATACCTTATCAAACTTGTTTTCCCTTTTCTTCCCATCCATCTTTTCTTCCCTCTTGCAGGAAAACTAGGAGTCTATGATGCTGATGGTGATGGAGATTTTGATGTGGAAGATGCCAAAGTTTTACTAGGCAAGTAGACATTTTCTTTTTTGTTAGTGGTGGTAAAATGCTGGAACAAAACAGTATCTTTGCCTTGATAATGTGTATGTCCAGTCACACACATTTTATGGATGATGTTTTCCCACTTCAATTCTGTATTTCATTCTTACTGAAATGGCTTAATTGTTTTTCCATGGACTTACATTTCAGCATACTTTTATAATAAATGGATAAGTATAGACCTCGTGCACATATATTTTCAGTAAGCCTATTTTCATATCTGTGTTCAGATTTAAAGTACTTCCTATTCTGAACTTAATATCTGAACATATAGATAATGTACTAGCCTGTTTTCAAAGATGGTAATTATAGCCACTCTTTGGCATCAGTTGACGTAATTCACTTCCGTTTGAAACTGTAAGTTTCTGAAGGCTTACTTAAATCCATTTTGAAATAAAATCGTGGTAGCCAACATTTTAAAATGTCACATGCATGTTTTAAGGGTAACATTAAAATATGAAGCAGTAGTTTTTTGGCCGGGTTTCATTATTTTAGAAATCTTGAGCCCTTCTCTTTCTACCACCAGAATTACCTATCTTTATCACTGAGATATTTCATGTACTGTATCAGTATGTGATATTCCCTCATTTGTTTTAAAATGCTACCTTCCTAGAAGGGATGATGCTGATTTTAATATGCAAGCTTTATGTAATCTGGCCTGGTGAGATGTGTGTTTCTGCTTGTTAAAGAGCATCACTTACTTTTCTTTACTATTAGTAAAGAAGTGTATATTAGTATAGTAGTATAGTATTAGTATTAGTATGGTAGTGTTACATGTATGCTATGTTACATGTATACTATTAATATAGTAGTGTTACATGTATTAAAATCTTATATACTAAAGTATTTAGAAAAATAACAAATACATCATGGTACTATATACCATGCTTACCAGAGTAATGGTGCAGAGAAATTCAACTTAGACACACAATTTTGTGTTTATTTTATGGATATGAAAAAAATGAGAGGGTATCACATCTATAACCAATGAAACAGTTTTTGGTAGATTAATCTTAACCTCCTTATAAAATACTAAGTTCTAAATATGAAAAAAAGGGTTTTAGTGATTAAATGTAATTTAGTTTCTCAATTTTGACCTTAGTTTATGTTTTCTTATTACTTCTCAGTAGGAATTATGTTTGCTACTTAACAGTGGAAGCTTACTCTCGATGAAATTTTTTTTTCCTGTCCTAATCTTAATGGAATTTTTATGTAATTTTGTCATTACATATCTAAATTTTTCTTTGGATATAGTAAATCCTCAGAAGACTGTAATCCTAGACATGAAAAAGAAGTAAGATATATAGAATTTAACCTATCAGAATGATGCTAATTTGCTTGCCTATAAGTGGTTTATTATTCCTCTTACTACTTTGCTTTAAATGATGAATTCTGAATAGTGAACCTTGTTCATTTTAAAGATAACTTCATTTGGACCATGTTTCCTCACTTTTAGAAATAATATTCTCATCTGCTATATTTTGTTGTTTTTCTTTTCTTTTTTTTTTCTTTTTTTTTTTTTTTGTCTTAAAATCAGCTGTGTGGTCTGTCAGGAAATATCAACTCTTAAAAATTGAAATGTTATTTCTTCTATAGACCACTCTGTTTCCTATAGAAATCTTAAATTAGTAACTTGATTTTTAATATTTTAATAGATTATGAGTTTATTTCCTATAAGGTTTTTAAGCAACCATTAAGAGGTTAATTAATTGTTGGTAGACATGTATTTGGTACGGGCAAATCATAACTTTCCTTTTGCAAGAATTATATATTTGGAGTGAGAACCAAATTTGGTGAATCTCAGAGTTCATTTTGGTAATTTGACTATTAAATGCACAAAGGCTAAAGTAAACGATTTTATCATATTTTATCATATAAAGGTACTAATTCAGTTAGTTAGCTTGTGGCTTCACAGTTAGCTGGAACAAACCAAAGGTGAGCTGTCAGGCTCACTTAGGTCCTCTGACCTTATTTCTATAATAATTGAGTTCTCTGCATGAAATACAAGCTTGCCTGGAATTGAATTTTATGACTAAAGGTCTTGCTTAGTTTTGTGAGTTTATTATAGCTTAGTTGTGCCTCTGTTACTCGCAGGAGTTTGCAAAGAGAGCCTGGTGAAATTCTTGGGGTACAGAGACATTAATGGGCTCTGTATGTTCAGGGAGAGGTTATGCAGAAGCAAATTCAGTGAGTGTGTACCCAAAAAGAAGCCAGGCTTCCTCGGTGCATTCTCATTGGAGAGGCAGCTCAGAGGTTAGGGCTTTCGATTAAGGCACCAGGAAACCAAAGGGCAGATTCGGGTAGGAAGCTAGAGATTAGGGGAGAGCTTGTAGTAACTGTTGAAATAGCTGAGCTTGAGTAACAGTTGAAATATGCTGAGCTTTACTATGTTCGGCATTTCTTTCATGAGTATTTCCTTCTCATTCTTAAATTTGCATAATCTAAATCTTATCAATTTAAGGAAGTGTACAATTCATATTTATATTTCATATTTTAAGATTTGGCTTTTCTTTTGAAATACCAAGAGAATGAAATATGTGTGAGTAAATCAAGATATTCTGAACAGCCATCATTAATTTTATTTCATTGTTTCTGGCCATGGCCCTTATGATATACTTTGAAAATATTCTAAACCTTTCCTAGTTTACATAGCTTCCTACTTTTGTGGTCAAATTATTTAGAATAAATTATCTCTGATATCAATTTGGGTTATTGAAAACTACATTGTTGGAAATTGTATTCTTTGAAAACTTGTTTCCCAAATAAAATCAACAGGAAAATGGTCCAGGTACCAGTTGCTAAGAGTAACATCCTTTTCGAGTAATGCCACCCAAGGATTGCATGATTGTCTTTTTGTCCCTGACTAGCACCTTGCTGGCACCATATCAGGTGTGGCTGGAGAACAAAAGGGAAGCCAGTCAACAATTCCTAGAACCTTGGTAAGCATTTGTAGACCAGACAGATGCATAAGTGAACTGGATCTTCTCCACTTAGAGATGCTCACACCCTGCCCTTGGGGTCAGGCCTGCTGTTAGAGACTAAGGAATTACATACCCAGAGTAATTCCTTTTTCTCTTTGGTATTTGGTAGTATTTTTGTCTTAAGAACCACAGGAAGGTTGCATAATTGGGTCAGTAGTTTGTTCAGGTACTTTTGCATATTTGTTGAATCCTTCAGCTTGTCATACTGAAGAATGGTAAAGTTTTATATTTGATACTTAAAAGTACTAATATTTGAAAATAGAGAAAAAAATAAATATGTTTATTATAAATATACAGCTATAGTGTTGTGGTTTTTTTTTAAGATTTTATTTATTTATTTGATAGAGATCACAAGTAGGCAGAGAGGCAGGCAGAGGGAGAGGGGGAAGTAGGCTCCCTGCTGAGAAGAGAGCCTGATGTGGGACTCGTTCCCAGGACCCTGAGATCATGACCTGAGCCGAAGGCAGAGGCTTAACCCACTGAGCCACCCAGGCGCCCCAGTTATATATAGTGTTTTAAGGCCGGAAGTATTAAGAATGTTATTCCCACAGATTTCAGTGGGAATACAAATCTCCTCTGTTCATAGTACTTGTCAACCGTTAAATTCAGTGAAAAAATATTCCAGTTGTGTCAACAAACAATTTAAATACCGAAAATACTAACTGGAGTTTGTTTTCTCCCCCTGACCCCCATACTTGAACAATGATATGGTGTAGTTCTTCTGTGCACTGAAGTGGGGAAAAAAACACTGTATACTTTAATATTCATGCTAGCTGTCTTACTGTTGTACCTTACCTGCCAATCTTGATTCCTGGCTCTTATGCTACATGGAGAAATGTTGAGTTGCCAAAGCCCAGCCTATTGAATGAGGTGGTTATCATCAGAAAAGCTCTCAAGTCATGTCCACATTTCTTACAGGCAGAACTTTCTACCCTGTGTTTTTTCTCTTTCAGAATTACAGGTCTTGTTATATAGGGCTTGGCTGTATTGGTAGATTTTGATATTTACTAGGCTGAGAGATGTTTCTTACCCAAAGCCAGTTCTAAACAGGAAAAAAAAAAAGATAAAACCAAGATATACTCATTTTCTTTACATCGTGGTGGGCCATTTTGGGAATAATATTTAAAAAAACAACAGGAGTCATGGGTCATTTTAGCTAATTTGCTAAATTAGCTAATTTCTTGGGCTTATGGGAAGAGAGCTTTAAATATTCCTGTTGCAAATGACTGGCTGGGGCCTTGGTCAAATTTAATATTGGTTAGCAGAGTGAAGTATTATTAATAGCTGACTGTTACTGGTCAGAATTATAGGACCATGAGTAAGTAGCCAGAGCACTGGAAAGCTAACATTTGGTAGTGGAAACATTTGATTATCTGACATAATTTGAATAAATTTATGTGCATCTGTGAATGCTAGAAACAGTAATCTTGCTAGTCATATTAATCCCAGAGTTTCTTAAGTAAACTCTATGTCTGAAGGGGAAAAGTGTGAGGAAATGAACCTTTTTATTTTCTTCAATGAATATTTATTGATATATGTAAATGCTTGTATAATCAACTCTCGATAATATCTGGTTGGTAAATCAGCAAACATGGAGGCTGTCCAGAAGGATCTTTTTACCCTCATATTACTTTTGTTCGTTCTTCCCATTGACATTAATCAGTCAGTTTTGGCTAACACAGTTTTGTGTTTGGGGCCGTAGATTCTCTAATGAGGGAAAGGCAAACCTGGCTAGGGGCTGGTAGGAGTGGCAAGGATTGGTCGAATTGTGCCTTTCCTGCAGTACATGATTGAGAGTTGATTGTAAGGTGTGGATCTTAATCGGTTTCTTTGTTTTCCAAAGTTACCTTTTCTGTTAACGTCTGTGACCATGATGCACGTCCTTTTTAAGATCACTCTTCCTCAACTTCTTTTTTCCACCTAACTGCTCTCCTTATTTTCTCTTTCTCTCTTCCTTTATTCTTATGTAGGCCTGACCAAAGATGGCAGTAATGAAAATATTGATTCTCTTGAGGAAGTCCTTAATATTTTAGCAGAGGAAAGTTCAGATTGGTTTTATGGTTTCCTCTCATTTCTCTATGATATAATGACTCCCTTTGAAATGCTAGAAGAAGAAGAAGAAGAAAGCGAAACCGCAGATGGTGTTGATGGTACGTCACAGAACGAAGGGGTTCAGGGCAAGACTTGTGTCATTTTGGATTTACATAACCAGTAACTTTGATTCAGGGACTGAAGTCATTGGCTTATGAAAACCTGCAGCAGTGTCCTGTTTCTTTCTTTCCTTTGCTCACCCAGGGCTTCACGAGCAGTGGGGCAGCTGTGATCAAACCGTACAAGGCAACCATGTGATCTTTCTCCCCAGTCCAGCTCCTATCTAGTTCCTTGCTTGGCTCCCCCACTTCTAGTGAAGAAAGTGGCATTCCTCATTCTGTAGTAGTCTGCAAAGTGCATTGAGAACGATATTCTTGGTGGCATAATTGGTTTCTGTATCGTTTTGTTTCAACTTATGTTGTATTCACAGCACTAAATTTAGAAACATCATAGCAAATTGTTTTGTGATTAACCCTTGATGCTTGTCTTTCTAACACACTATTAATTGAGATGATTATAATGGACTTGATTATAAAAATGTTTCCAGCATGATTCATAAATTCAATAATTCTCTGTTGATCTTTAAGATGACTGATGTGTAAAGTGATGGTTCTTAAACACACTGATATTTTTTATTGTAATTTGTTTAGGTTAACTGATTTGTCAGATAGGTTAATACAAATTTCAGTGTAAAATTCTGTACTAATGGTGCTTTTAAAATAATTTGAAAATAACCCCATGCTTTTGCCTTAGGGTAGTGAAACTACTGTATTCAGATAGTAGTAGGTCTGAATATTTGTCTATGAAAGCAAAATTTATTTTTAATTTTATTTCCAAATATACATCCAGAGAAAGTAATTTGTATTTTTTTTAAGCAGGCATATTACACAAGAGGGAAAATGTGAATATGTATCTTAAATAATGCTGTACATATTAAAATTATTCATCCTAAATAAGTCTTTTTTCATTTTTTTCCATGTATTTCCTTATTAAGTGGCTATCACCTTTGGCTTAGGTAGAACATGGTTTTTAGATTTATAGATTTACTAAAGTGGTAATTCTTTTCAGGAGAATACATTTTTTGCCGTTAGAAGACCTTAAAAAACATTTTTGAATCAGTTCACTTAAAATGAGTTTGCTTCAGTAATAGCAAAAGGAATTGTATTAACCTTATATAACATGCACTCATAAAAGGAGATTTCGTCTGTTTCCTTACCGCTTGAAAGCGATTAGGACCTCTGGTTTCTGCTACCGTTTTAGGGAGTGCAGTTTTGTATGTTTCTATTTTTGAACATTTTATGTATTTAACTCTAGTAATTTCTCCTTTTCGAATATTCATTCTTTACATTTTCATATGTAACCAAGTTGCTTTCAGTAAGTGGAGAAGTCACCCATTTTTTTCAGAGGGGAACATGACAAATTTAGTTTCTCTGTTGACAATCAGGATCCTAGGCTATCCAGCTATTTGTATTTATTTGACCGAGATCACAAGTAAGCAGAGAGGTAGGCAGAGAGAGAAGGAAGCAGGCTCCCTGCTGAGCAGAGAGCCGGATGTGGGGTTCCATCCCAGGACCCTGAGAACATGACTTGAGCCGAAGGCAGAGGCTTATCTCACTGAGCCACCCAGGCGCCCCCAGCTATTTGTAAGTATGTGTGGCAACTCAGCCATAGCCAGATAGTTTAAAGTATCAAATGAGAACGGGGGAAACACATCGGTTTCCCCCTTTGCTCACCACTTACATGTGTCAGAAGAAACTGCAACTTGCTTATCTTAAAAAGCATTATTTTAAAGCTACTTTTGCATATGACTGCACACACTGTACATCGGACAGTTACATGGCTAGTAAACTCTAGTTTGTCTTTCCCTGATTACTCAGGGAGTATGTTTCATTTTGTTCATGTTTCTGACAGTGAAAAGCTTCAGATTTTGAAATGTTAATATCCTGGAACACATAAGTATGATTTTAGTAATGTTCTTTTTTGAAAGTTTATGCAGTCTTTGTGCATATTTATTGTGTCATCCACTCTGAGCTGGAGTACTGTGAAATATCAACTTTCATTAGGTTTAATTTAAAAAAAGTTTTGGGCCTCTCTCAATGAAATTCACATAGCCAGGTATCTGAGATGTATCTTTTAAAGCAGTCTTGTTTTTCTGTGCTTCATTACTACTAACTATAGAAGATTTGTGATCAGTTCGAGAAGTAAATGAACTAAATTTGCATGTTATGATGTTCGCAATCGTTACTTTCTCATCAGGCTCTTTATTTTTGTCATGATAATGATACTAATGCACATTTTATGTATAGAAATTAATTATGCTTTATTTTTGTAAGTGAAAAATAAGGACATGAAGAGATAATTTTCTATTTATCTAGTACCCCCTGCTAGTCAGCCCTGTTGAAAAGTCTCTGAGGAAGGTAAAACCTAGGGAGCTGGTGAACCCCTGACTTCTGTGACTTCCTTCAACTTGTAGCAAAGGCTTGTTTTTGTGGGAAAAAAAAAAAAGTTGTTTGCAAAACTAGTGTAGAGTATTTTGAAGCTGAACAAAATTACTTCACTTAAATTTTATTTATTTAAATTTTTCTAAGGATTTATTGTATCATTTTCATTTCATAGTCTAAATATTTCCCTAGCTTTATGCCTTTTAAGCTTATTAGAAAGGCAAAATTGTATTCTGTACATTTGAATATTGATTTGTAGCTAAATGGAGTTTTGAGTTGTGTCACATTTACTCTGCTTTTCTAACTTAAAACACCCAGAACTTGGCAGCATGAACTCTGTATACAGATATCGTCTTGCCTCCTCAGATCTGGCCCGCTTGTTTCTTGAGACCCATTGCCATGTGTCCAGTTGTATTCTCTGAAGTTTGGCTCAAAAACAATAAAGTGGCACTCTGGGGATTTCTTTTCTGCACTGTAGCTTCCTTCAGGCCTGATTTTCTCCGAGACAGGAGTGGTGGGGTATGAGTCAGTTGGAGAGCCGTCTTCTGGGTGCTGGTCATGTTGAATCCCTGAGGCCTCGCCGCCAGCTTACTGTTTGGGAGAATCACATCAATGCTTCGGGCATAACGGAATGCTGGGTGATCCTGCCTTTTCATCTTGTACTCGAGTCTTCTGGGAATTACCTCCCTATCTCATAGAGCTGTATCCAGACATGTGAGACAACTTTTCTGCTTGAATTCTGGTTTGTTTTTATTTACAGTTAGCTAGACTGAATAAAATGTTTTCTGTGTACCCTGACAAAGCTTTGGAGAATTCTCAAAAGCAACTGTAGGCAAAGGTAGCTATTCTTAATTTGATTGATTCCTTGGTAGATAACACCTTTTGGTGATTGATATCATGATCTTTTCTAAATAAGATCCCAGTCTATAAAATAAGTAGTTTTCTGTGATTTGGGCTGTGGAATTTTCTTTGATTACAATGAATTATTTGGAGAGTTTTCATGAAATTCACTGACTCAGACTCTGTTAACACAAATTGATTGACAGAATCCTATGCCAAATTGTCTGCTTCTAATATTTGTTGATCCTTATGTAACCAAGTGAATACATGGGAGTAGATATTAACTAGACTGTGAGGTCCTGAAGTTAGGAACCAAGTCTTAGGCTTCATTTGAATCCCTCTTCAAACCTGAGTCCAACATAGGATATTTATTAAATATTCGCTAGGGTTATTAGTCTTGAAGAGTGATAACCTCAGAAGTTACCCATTGTCTAAGAAAAAATGGAGGGTTTTATTTTTTAAACCAACTTAAATAAGTGAAAAAATTATTGGACCTTTTTTTCCCAAGAGAAATGACATTTTGAATTTCATACGGGAAACTGACCTATGCTAACTGATGTCTTCCGGTGAGCTTTCTGGTGAGCTTTCCAGAGTCTTTAATGTTCCTATTTGAGTCTGCTTCTTCATTCAAACTTCCGGTCTCTGGATGTCATCCCTTCCTAAACTTTGAGTCATTCCCTTCTCTTATTATGTTCTAATCGTCCCTTCCCCACTTATTGTAGAACATTGGAAGGTTTGTAGCTTTCTTTTTTCAAAAATGTCTGTGATAATATTGCTACACCTCTATTTAAAGATAAAAAGGAAATTGGTGTAGTTAGTGCACTGGCATGCCTTTTAGCCAAACTAGACATCCATTCTAGAGCAACAGTCTGCCTAGACCAGAGAACTGTTACTGAGGCATTTGGGACCTTTCTTTTTATTATTACTATAATTGTTATTCTTGCCATCTGTAGTCAGTGTTGAAATAAATTGTGATGGTTCAGTATGGGAAGGAGGAAGATGAGAAACTGAAGCTCAGGGTGACTCACAGGTCTCACCAGGGACTGTAGTTTTGATGGAAGTGACCAGAGTACAAAGTGATACCCAGCCGACCAAGTGTATGGCCAGCTCTCAGGAAACCTGTAGTAGCTACTCGGGTTTCTGTAACAGAGCCAGTCCTCTAAAATTATGTCCGTTGCACAGGTCCAACCATTGGGCTTAATGATTCAGCATTTTAATTTGATACAGAACATGTCATCTTGAAAATGTGTGTGGGATAGTGGCTCTGAGGCAGTTGCCAAAATAACATTAATTACTCTTAGGCAGCTCATGTTTTAAGGGCAGAACATAAGACTTGTTTTTTAAAATTCCTGTTAATTCTCAAAAAGTTAACAGAGTTATTAACATTGATTACCTTAAAAACCGTCAGAGTAACCATACGGCGAAAGGAGGTAAAGAACATGATGACTGATTACTTCTTTGCCATTCCCTTTGGCTGCAGCCAGTTCCTGATGCTTTTTTAATGACTGCCTTCAGTTGGAATGTATTCTATCAGCCAAAACAACTTTCATCTCAATGAGTTACAGAATACCAAAGTGTTTCCCTTTTAGGCTTTGGTTGATATAATTTTCTATATACTACTTGGGAACTCTTTTTAAGGAGTTACATTATATTGTCATGAATTTTATTGATTGACAGATTCCATCCCCCCCCCTTTTTTTGGCCCTGGGCATTGGCTATCGTAGTAGGGAGAGAAAAATAGCGCATGCTTGTTGATTTTTTGACAGTAAAGAGAGACATCAACCATAGTTACAAATTTAATTATGTCTATAATTAGGGATTATATAAAATTATATAAAAGCAAAATCTTACATACTTGCCTTGTGATTTCCTCTGGAGCCACTTCTTCTCTAATGTCCCCAACTTTTTTTTTTTTTTTTTTTTTTTTTTAAATTTTCCTCTATATGCTGTTGCGAGTCCTGGATCACCACTAACTTCTCCACCACTGGGCTTCACATCATTTATGGAAAAAGATCTAAATTTACCCGAACTGAGCCTGTGTAAGGGGCTCACTGCGGTGACAGAGTTTTTCTTTTTAGTATGTGTTCAAAACCGTTCCCATGATCTTCCGTCTTCCAGGGTCACTTTATTCTTCTGGAAAGATGATTTTGCTCTCTGCTTTACCAAGATAGTCATCTTTGGCTTCAGTTCCTTTGTCTTCCTCTTGCTACACTTCACAGCATTTCTTTATTCTCAGAATTTTCTTCATTGTTTCCTCTCATTGATCATTTTTGCAGATGTTGCGTCTTCTGGTTTCTCAAGTTAAGTCTCTACCTGCATCTCGCCCTGCATCTTCTGGCCTCGTTATAAGTTCTCCTCTCTTGCTAGCTCTGTTCCTGTTTCCCATAGGCATGCCTTTGTTTCCTCTAGCCATTAAACATGCAGACACAGTGAAATCTTGCAAACCCTTGTTCCTTTCTGCCCCCTAGGAACCATGGGAAATTCCACATATCATCAGTTTTGTCTTCAGAAGGAGAGTCGGGGCCCCTATTAGCACTCTGGGTTTTTGGTCACCCTTTTCCCACCAATGTTGTCTCATTGTAGTGTGACCACCTCTTCTACTGCATGTAAAACTGTAATCTGAAGAACTTTATGGGACATTTAATAACTAACAAGTCAGTCACGTCTTCATCCTAAACCTTCGTTCCTGACTTCCTTCCTAAAACTACATTTTTGACTTGAAGAATACTGTGTTTCTTGACTCTCCTCTCATTTCTTGTTATGTAGGCGCTCCTCTGTTAACTTCCTTTTTTCTTGGTGCTAGGCTTGGTGCTTTCTCTCCTGTCTGTATCCTTTCTTTCTGAGACTGATGTGATCTTTGTGATTTAAATATTAGCTGTGTCTTTATCATGTCAAGAATATTGAAAACTTACTGACTGTATTCTTTAAGTTCATCAACTTGAACTAAAGTTGATGCTTTGGAATTTTGTATAGTGCATTGCACACAAATTGGAAAAGTTTTAAATAAAGCACTCATTATTTTATCCTGTTTCACTTAGCTAATGCTAACCTAATATTTTATTAATGTCAAAAGTTAACTCTAGCCTTTTTTTTTTTTTAAGATTTTATTTATTTGTCAGAGAGAGCACAAGCAGGGGGAATGGCAGGTAGAGCAGGCAGAGGAGAAGCAGGCTCCCCACTGAGCAAGGAGCACCATGTGGGGCTCAATCCCAGGACCCTGGGATCATGACCTGAGCCACCTAGGCATCCCAGCTCCAGCCATTTCATCAATATAGTTCTTTCAACTGTCATGACAGTGGGGTTTGGTGGTTGGGTAGTCTGATTCTTACCATTTTGCTTTTTAACAGGAAAATCTGGGCATGCGTTGAGAGAACATGAAGGAGTCAGGAGAGGGACGTGAACAGCATCAAACATGCATTTTAATGTTTTATGCTAATTTCTTTTGCACATTGGATATGCCTATGTATTTAAAAGTTAGTATTACAAGAATAAGTTTGGTATTTTATTCTGAAATAAAATTTAGTGGGGAGTAGTCCAAGATAGCAGTCAGTATTATAAGGTGGCATCTGTTTTTAATAGCGCTTAGGAAAGATTCAAGTTTTATCTGTGAAAAATGATTTGTTACACACACACACTAGTTATTCTGTATGTATATGAGTACTTGGACAGGTATAGATAGCCATATGAAACAGTTAATTCACATTTCTTTTTAAAATGGAGTCAGTAGTAAAACATACACTAATACTTTTTTCCACAATAATGATGATGCTGTTGTTTTTTTTTAATTGAAGTATAGTTGATACACAATATTCCCATTAGTTTCACATGTACAGCATAGTGTTGGAACAACTCTCCATGCTACGCTGTGCTCACAACTGTAGCTACCATCTGATGATAATGGTATTTTCAACCAAAATAAATTGCCATTCTCAAATGGACTGTCTCATTTGATGGAAACAAATTGCGATGGAGAGAGAAAGAGGAAGGATTTGAGGGATGGAGAATGATTTGAATAATATATAACAGGAGTGAAAACACCTCATACTGACAGTTGGGGGTGTGACTAGGGTTTTGTAAAACACAGAGTGGGTGCTGCTTTGGGGCTTTCTTGTCCAACCGCTGCCATTTGTTGCTGAGGGACAGATGCTCCTGCCCCCACAGGAGGTTACCAGTAATCACCACACCTCCCACTCTGAGAGCCTCGGGAGTGGGTTGGCAAGTTGGAATGCCACCTTGGAAAGTTTGCTAATACATGAGTATAAAATAGTATTTATGTGATCAGGAGATAGAACTGAGAACATCAGTTGACTGGGATGCCAAATACAGCCTGGTTAGAATGAAAGTGTACTGTGAGGGTTAGGGTATTGACGTGTGTTAGAGGTTAAACCCACCATCACAACTCTTATTTGCCAGGACAAGAAATAGCAAGCTATTGCAATGTTTTTATTTATTTATTTTTTTAAAGATTTTATTTATTTATTTGACAGAGATCACAAGTAGGCAGGCAGGCAGAGAGAAAGAGGAGGAAGCAGGCTCCCGGTTGAGCAGAGAGCCCGGTGCGGGGCTCGATCCCAAGACCCTGGGATCATGACCTGAGCCGAAGGCAGAGGCTTTAGCCCACTGAGCCACCCAGGCGCCCCTATTTTTTATTTTTTAAAATATTGTGTGTGTTTGTGTTTTAAGATTTTACATACTTAATCGGACAGAGAGAGTACAAGCAGGGGGAACAGCAGAGACAGAGGGAGAAGCAGGCTTCCTGCCAAGCAAGGAGCCCCATGTGGGGCTCTATCCCAGAACCCTGGGATCATGACCTGAGCCGAAGGCAGACGCTTAACTGCTGAGCCACTCAGGAGCCCGTTCTGCAACATTTTTAGATGAAGAATGAAAAAATTTATCATATACCTACATGATGGTATAATCTTACTTGCTTGTATAATTTCTTTTTATAAAGAAAGTTTGACTCTGTGGAGGAAAAAAGCAATGATTTTTCAAACAGTAGAGATTGAAATTCTATCAAAATATGCTATCCTTGGGGGCACATGGGTGGCTCAGTCATTGGGTGTACGCCCTCAGCTCAGGTCATGATCCCAGGCTCCTAGGATCGAGCCCTGTGTTGGGCTCCCTGGTCAGTGAAGAACCTGCTTCTCTCTCTCTGCTGCTCCCCCTGCTTGTGCTTGCTCTCGTTCTCTCTCTCTCACTCTCTCTCGCTGTCTCTGTCAAATAAATAAATAAAGAGACAAATAAATAAATAAAAATATGCTATCCTTTTTTTTGGGTGGCAGTGACAGTTGAGTAGGGGAGTAAAGTCCCCTGGTCCTTTCATGTATGGTGCTTGTAATTGATCATCTGTGCAAGCAGAAGGCCACTGGCAGTGCAGGCACAGCTGAGCGGGAAATGCTATTTCCAGTGGCAATTAGGTTTTTCTAAGCCCACGATTCTTTCAGGTCTACCGTGAGTCATGAAGTTGACTGAATCATAGGCTGATTACAGTGCATTTTTTGTTATAGTGAAAGTAAGGTTTCAAAATGACATAAACGGTAGATATTTATTATGTGTTGAAGGAGTGTGTTTTTTAAATGGTAAGTTTAACTTTTTTAATAGAGGCATTGATTTTAAACTATAGATATTATATTAAAAAATACTTCATTTTTAATTCCCTTAATATTTTCCGTTTATAACCTATTTTCATCTTGTAAATATCAACAGAAGGACCTGGTGGGGTAGCCAAGAGAAAAACTAAGGCTAAAGGTATTTTCTGTTTTTCAAATTAGCCTTGAGTGGATCAAGTTTAATGCTTGAAACTGCATGATATTTTCTAGATACGTTAATGCAGCTACTAATGCTAAACATTGCTTTTTGATTTGGGTTGCACCTTTGGCCTGTAGTAGTTCCATCAAGATGTCTTTAAAGAATTTCTTGCCTCAAGCCTATAATTTTAAGTAATTTCCTTTTTATGGTATCAAAACTTTTGTAACAGTCTTTAGAAACATATAATGATATCATGATACTGTTATACTATATCTAAACTTACATCTAAACTTGATACTGTCTAACCTAAAACCTTAGTTTGAATTTTTTAATTACTAGTGGAAAAAAAGATGAATTCTTCACTGATTGATTTCATTTCTTCAGGAGCTCTGGTGAGCCTCTATCTTAGAGCCTAATAAAAGCCAGTGTGAGCACTTGTAGTTTTCAATGAAATGAAAACTTAGCTTTATAATCTGAAGTACTGCATTTCATTGGTATAGAGTTTGCTGTGTTTTGATATTTTAACTCTTTAAAAATTACTGTACCTGTCAACCATCAGAGGTAGGCTAACAGCTTATTGTTTTTTTTTTGTTGTTGTTGTTGTTGTTTTAAAGATTTTATTTATTGACAGACAGATCACAAGTGGGCAGAGAGGCAGGCAGAGACAAGAGAGAGGGGGAAGCAGGCTCTCCGCTGAGCAGGGAGCCCCATGCGGGGCTTGATCCCAGGACCCTGGGATCATGACCTGAG
Organism: Mellivora capensis; assembly: GCA_004024625.1. Classification (NCBI taxonomy): domain Eukaryota; kingdom Metazoa; phylum Chordata; class Mammalia; order Carnivora; family Mustelidae; genus Mellivora; species Mellivora capensis. Next base: position 132,281 of record PISX010000802.1, on the reverse strand, counting down.
CTGAAGGCAGAGGCTTTGACCCACTGAGCCACCCAGGCGCCTCTAACAGCTTATTGTTACAGCATCGTTTTTTTATATCCCTGTGGTTTTTCTTGTTCACATGTCAGTATTTATGTCCTTTAGGGATAGGGGTATGGGAGAAGTGCGTGTTTTTCTTTATCAACTTGTAATATTCTTTTGTGTTCAAGTGCTTGGCATATGGTTTTTAGTTTGTTTGTTTTTTGATGAGGCATTATGACTGTGACTTGCAGGGTTTTGTGATTTGTATTTTAATCTTAAGGTTAGGGGATTTTAATGTTTTAACTTTGTGTTCCATCTGAATAATTCCCAGGAAGGGAACAGTTTTTACATTTTATTCTCATGTCACTAATTACGAGATAAATGCCCAAAGGTTAAGTAGAATTTATACTTCTTGATCTAGAGAGGCAAATCAGACATTAAAGATTTAGTATTGTAAAAGCTGTGCAGAACGAGATTGTAGAGCATTGCATAACGCTCTGGCAACCGCGTGATCTCTGTCTCTACAAACAGCACTGAAGTCGATGAGGGTTTGGACAGTTGCTTCTTTAGGAATGTTCCATATTTTTAGAAGGTCTTAGTAAGATTTTCAGGAAGAATAGAATAACATTTTGAGCTATGTGAATCTTAAGCGATTCTGATGGGCATAAACATCTTCCACATTTTTATTAAAGAAATCTTTCATTCTTTTTGTTTCTGCTTAAATGCTGTGTAATACAGTAAATACCTTGCTTCTTTTAGATTTCCTAATGAGAGAGCGAGAAGGTGAAATTCAAAGCTTTTCCTAGCAGCTCTGTTAAACTTTATGTAAAATGGGTTGAAAGCAGGATTGGTCTCACATGAGATTGAGAATTAGCTGTACGTTCCATTTAATTGCTCCCCTGCCTATGAGCATGGATGGACAACATGCTGGCTTGAATGGCTGTACATAAATTAACTGGAAAACATACTTAAAGGAATACTGATTTTATAATGTTGGCTATAACCAGACAAGAATGTCTACTTGTCCATTTTAAGTACTACAGATGCTTAATTTAAAATTCCACACCCGTGGATATTGTTTTTTTTTTCTTTACCTAAGAAAATTGAATGGTATTTTCCTTTTCATCTGTGCATTATATTTGTTTTCAAGGCTTGTAAGCACTTGGAGACTTTTATTTTAGGGACATAGTTTTTTGTTAGAACTGAAAGTTTTAAAATTATCTTTGGATGGATGCTTGTAAGCTGGGGAACTTTTTTTTAATGTTGCCAGTATTCCTTTAATTATGTCATTATAATTGTGAAATTGAGTTGTTAACACTTTGTGTAACGTTTATGGATGGATTGATTTTCATAATATTGCATGTTAGCCTTATTTTAAGACAAATCATAACCTGTTTCAAGTTGAAAAAATACGATGGCGAGTTTCTGGCATTTCTTTGGTAGCTGATACTTGTCAAGGTTTGTATCTGGTTTTAGCCAATTTAATAGTAGGGGATGAAAGTCACTTTCTGAATGACCATTTCATGTGTGTGCAGAGATAAAGACCATACTTTCATTAAATTACTGTCCTGTGAATTAAGAGATGCTTTCAATAAACTCTTTTTCCTTTGGTTGGAAAACCTGAAAGTTAAAGAACTCACTAAAGAAGAGCTCAAGAAAGAAAAAGAGCAACCCGAGTCAAGGAAGGAGAGTAAGAACGAAGAGAGAAAAAAGGGGAAGAAGGAAAAGGAGGATGACCGGAAGGATAAGAAAATTCCTGATGCAGATATATCCAGGAAGGAGTCTCCTAAGGGCAAAAAGGACAGAGAGAAGGAGAATGTGGGCCTAGACAAAAGTGCTAAAGGCAAGGAAAGTAGGAAAAAGTCCACAAATGTAAAGGATACTTCTGGTAAAATGTCGTCCAGAGACAAAGATGACACAAAGGAAGGGAAAAGTTCTGGCAGACATGCACACTCAGCCAAGGGGAATAACCAGAAAAGGAAGAACTGAAAGCTGTAATACGTCATCGCAGGAAATGGTAATGTTCTTCATCGTGATTTGTTGCTGAATGGCATAGAAAATTTCGTACTGGGGATGATGTGTCAGCTAGCCCTTGGGTGTATCTATTGGTGCTCAGTACGTAAATTGTTTGAAATTCAGATGCACTGTCTTATGCCTCTCAGTTTCAAAGATGACGCTTGTAAAAACCATGTAATAAAAATGTGATGTAATAGCTTCAGTTTTTATTAATTTATTGATCATGTATCCAGATAAATGTATATCTATAATGTGAATTGTAATGAGCTTCTTAATCGACTGAATACTTCTATTGGAGTTAAATAAGAATGTTAAGATTCTCCACAGTGTGTATATGCGGAGTGCCTTTCAGGTGTGACAAATGCTCAGGTAGGTGGGAGGTTTTCTTCTTTCTCCCTTTACCCTTTGTCTTCTTCCCTCCTTTCCCTTCCCTCTTCCCTCCTTTCCCTTCCCGCTTCCCTGCTTCTCTTTCCCCTTCAGCTGCCCTTCTCCCTCTCCCCTTCCCCTCTCCCCTTCCCCTCTTCTTCCCCATTCTCTCTCTTCCCCCTCCTCAGGCTCCTGTGGCAGCCCCTCGGGGCCTCTTTCCCCCCAGTCTCTCAGGGGTGGCCCCTTCCTCAGGCTCTTTCCTGGATTCTCCTTTTCCTTCTCCTCCCCTTTTTCTCCTTTTGAGTCTCTCCTCCCCAATCTTTTATTGGCTCTGTTACCTCCTCCTCCATCCCTCCATGCCTCCTGGCTACTCACCCTCTTCGCTTCTCTTCCCGCCACTCCTCCCCACCTGCTTTTGTCACCCAGTGCATGCAGTGCCCACTGTTCTGAGAACATGGATGCAGTCACAAATAAAAGGAACAATTTGAGATAGAAGAACAATTTTAGAACACCTTTACTGATGGTATCTTTACAGACTCAGAAGAGAATAACAAGACTTTAAATATTTCAAATTAGGATATGCTTTCATTTCATACCACACGGTTTTTCAGTTATTTTGGGGGAGTGGCATCTGTTTTTCATATTTGATTGTATTATGGTTTACCATTTCTAAGGAGCTTCAAATCTGAGATCTAACAAGAGATCAGAACTTAATCAGAAGACATTTAATAAAATGCAATTTCAATAAGAATACACTTCTACAAATGATTTGTGCCGTCCTATGCATGAAGTCTGAAATCTCTTAATTATGACTGCTGGTGAGATTCAGTTATGGATGGGAGAAGAGCAGCCTGATTTGTTGTAACAGAATCTAAAGTGTTGCCACAAAGCTTTTATTTATTTATTTTTTAATAGTTCTTTGGGGGCACTGGGGTGGCACGGTCGGTTAGGTGTCCAACTCTTGGTTTTGGCTCAGGTCATGATCCCAGGGTCATGAGACCAAGCCCCGCATCAAGCTCCACACTCAGCGGTGTCTGCTTGGGATTCTTTCTCCCACTCTCTCTTCCCCTCCTCACTGTACGCTCTCTCTCAAATAAATAAATAAACCCTAAAAAATAATAATTCTTCAACTTGTTTTGTGAAGAGCTTAAAAACAGACAATTTGGCCTAATTGAAGATATTTCAAATCAGAAATGAATTAGCATTAAGTGCCAATGTTCCTAAAAGTATTGTGCACCATTTTCTTATGGGCTGGCACTCCTCCTGCTAAAATCAAGCACTTAGACATTTAGTTGACAAAAATTCCATCTGACAGAATTATACAGCAAGGGGGAAATCCTAGAGAATCATACCCAATCTAGCTAATCCAATCCTATTATTTTCTTATTCAAAAACTAAAGGCCCAAAGAAATTGTAACACCTGTTCACTTGGAGTTTTGTGTGTTAATTAGTTAGGGTTTTGTTGTATAGGTTACCAGAACATTGGAAACCACACAGGGAATTTTATGGCTTATTTGGTTGGCACATACAGGAGCAGCGGCTTCAGGTGGGTAGATCCAAGTCCAGACCTGTCATCAGAGCTGGATTTCTTCTACTTCTCAAGTCTGCTAATGCTAATGCTTTTCCTTGACTTTTTAGTCTATCTGGAGTTGGTACCACTTGATGAAGAAGATGGCCCTCAACAGGCACCAGACAGATCTTTCTATTTAGTGCAAAGAGCCAATTTTCTGGGATGGCTCTGGGACTAAAGTCTCTGAGAGAATTGCAGCAGGACTGGGTAGGCCTGGTGACCATTTGTGACCCTTCCTGTAGTTGGGGATGGTTAGTCTTCCTGGCCTGGCTCCTGTGCACAACGCTTTGGGTGGGGGTTGGAATGGGTCCCACTGAAACCGTAGGAAAGGTTTCCTGCAGGGAACACGGTTTCTGGGGGGAGAAGAGGGAGGCGCCAACTGAGCACGACCAGAACAAGCAGCAAAACAGATACTCACACACACATGAAAATTACAACATCTTAAAAACATAGCCTGGTGGTAGATCTTCGTGCTAAGATAAATGGGTTGATTTTTTAAAACATGTACCAAGTTTTAAGTGTTATTTTTTTCTATAGATTTTTTTTTTCTCTCTTGGAGGAGGGCTGATAATTATATTTGCATTTACCAAGGGCATTCTAATAATTTCTACACTGGTTTTTAAGAGATAAAAGTGATGTGGGATAAAGTATATACATGCTAAATTTAAGAAAATGAAGGGGGGGAAAAAATCTAAGAATAACCTAATCAGAGGTAACACATTCACATTATCTATTGCTTGCTAAAGCACTTGGAAGTATTTTATTTCTGTCATAGTTTTCCTTTGAATATCAGCTTAAGAATTAAATTGGAACATCTCTACTAAAAGCATTTAAATATATTTCAAGAGCTCTTATGAACTGGGAATGGTTTTATTTTCTTTCCTCCTTTTTTCTTTTCTTCCCCTTCAGTAAATGAAGGCTTCGGCTGAATTTATTGAAGCTGAGGTCACACTTCATCTAATTGCGTTGGCACTTACTATTCAACTAAAAACTTAGTGTGGGAGAAACTTTGCTCATGATTAATGGGTTTAAAACTGTGCTTGTATTCTGACTTTTACTCACTTTTTAATTTGGAGCATAGTTATTTCTATATTCTGCTGCTTCATATTTTTATCTAAAAATAATTAAAACTAGAGAGGTTATTACTTTTTGCAAAAAGTCATCTAAAAACAGGGACAAAAATTTCCTAATACAAAGTAGTTGGGAGTAAGAAGAAATCCTGAAAAGAAAAAGTGAAATACTAAGAAAGTAAGTTTGCCATATCATAAACAAAATTTTTCTTTCAATTACACTGTGAGATGATACATTAGGTTTTGAGAAATGACATTACTGGCCTAATTTTCCTTAAATTTTGTAGGATAGTGTTTCACATGAGTGGCAAGGTCGCTGTAAAGATAAAGATGGCCAGTTTTATAAAAATATTTGGGAGCCTATCAATTTTTCCAAGAATCCTTTATCCTTTAATATTTAGGTGACTTCTTTCGAAGAACTGTATCATCCTGTTCTCTTCGTTTGTTGTGATGCACAATGTCTGTTTCATTCGTTAAGGGGTTTGTGTGTGTATTTTAAGTTATTGCCAACGTCGTTAGTAATCACCTTTTAGAAATCTTATTACTACTTTTTTTTTTTTTACAAGATTTTTGGTTTTACTTTGTGGGTGATTTGCATTGTATATAAGTGGTCTTCTCAACATTTCATGATAAGGGAGAGTTTACTAGATAAATTGACGTAAATCCGTCAGCATGAATGCCTGAGTTTAACCCAGGAGGATTGAGTCTATAAGTATTTAGTTCATGGAAAATATTTTATAGTGTTATGAACTGCTTGCTTAGTCATACAACTCTGTACCTTTAGACATTTTCATAATGATTATTTGGATGATAAGGACTCCATATGTATATATTTCCCTTGAAAAAACAGATAAAAGTAATAACAAGTATAATTTTTAAAATTTTAAATGTTTTAACTGTAGTGTCATTCTCTATGAAATGGGTCTGGTGACTTAGGCTCCATCTCCTGGCTTTGGTTCCTTTCTCCCCTGTCTTCCACTCTTCCTTCTTCTGGAATAATTCTCCATTGGTAACAGTTCTCCAGATTGATTAACTTGGATTATTTCACTAGGAAATGCATCTTGGAAATGCCAGTTTTCCTCATTTGTTAATTGAAGATAATACCATCATGTGGCTGTGGGAACTAGCTGCTATTGGATCTGCATGAAGAGCTGGCACATTGTTCATCTCCAACCCACCCCCACCCCGTGTTCTAGCTAAAGAGGTGTTCATTCTTGGGAAACTGAAGGGTGGGTGTTATGTACCGGATTCCCCAGGAACAGTCTTCAGCCTCCTGTCCTTCCTCTGTTTGCCTGAAGGTAAAAACCACGTGCCCTAGATGTTTATTACCGGTTTGGGTATCATTTTTACATAGAAATCAGTTTTTACAAAAGCTTCTATCTTGTAATCCCTACAAAGCGGGAAGTCCTCTATCTTCCTTTTCTTTGTTCTCATATCATACCTCATTTGATTTCACTTTATGTGTTTTTATCACTCTACGTTAGCATCTGTACATCATAGAGTTCTGTCATTTATTTCTTCCTTGCCTCAAACATTACTGCCCTTGTAGCCTAAGAGATGAGAGGAAGATATGTACTTAAATCTTAGGAAGACATATACTTAAAGCTTTTTTGTTATTTTTGATAAATACCCATGTGCAGTATCATCTCTCTTTTCCATGTATTGATCCATTCAACAAATATTCTGAGTATTTGCAGCATTCCAGACTGTGCTAGGCACTGGGGGTACAAGTGACAAGGTGACTGCTGTCTCTACAGTAAAATGTTGGGAAATAAACAAGGGGTGGAGGAAGAAAATAATGAACCGGAGCCAGCTAATGCCAGCACTGCCCACTCTTCCCCTCTGCCTAGAATGTGTTTCCACTCATGCGGTGGGCCATGTCCCACCTCTGCTGCGGGATGCAGCTGACTCATCACGTCTGCACCGACATTCTCTCCGATCCTCCTGGGCAGCAGGGGAGGAGAGGAGGAAGCTGTGTGTCTTCCCAGTTATCACACTCATCATTTTGCGTCATTCCTGGATTTTGCTTTCTACCAGACTGATTTATGTCCAGTACCTATCATGAGAGCTGAGAATAATAGGCATTCAATAGATATTTATTGAATGATGAACATATAAAGCCCAGATCATGTAAAAATACTTCAGCTTTGTATATACTATTGAGTAATACAAAAAAGGAGAAAATTTTTGAAGAAAGGCGTAGGCATTTCTGTGATTGCAGGACACTTTAACAACTGGGAGGTTGCCAATCGCCGTGTTCATGTATGCGTTCAGGGAAGGTGGTAAATTCGGCTCTTCTGGAAGAAATGAAGGGAAAAATTAATTTGTGGGAAGAAAATGGGTATATATTTGCTGGATTTGAATTCTCTCATTTAATTCCTGCCTTCTAAGACAAGAGTTTTATCCCCTTCCCGTACTTGTGGAAAGCCAGGCTGCATCAGTGTAGTGTGCTCAAGATGGGATTCAGGTGGAATTCAGTGGCGGCCCTCTCAGTGCGTGAACCCAAGCTCCTGTGCTTGGTCTCGTGTTGCACGTGTTCAAGCGAGCCCACTCCTTCCAGTCTTGGTGGGGACCCTTCAGCGGTCCTGAAACCCAGGGTCTTAGGAGTGCTTTTAGCAATTTCATTCTATTGAGATTGAGGTCGTCCTCTTCAGGCAGTCTGTCTGTCTATGTTGGATCACATGAAGACGCTTTGAATCTGGAATGGCTCTGATGGTAGATCATGGGGCAGCTTTTTTAGTTTCTCACAGTTTCAGAATTTTGACAGGGCTTCAGTTGGGATACCTGGAAAGACCTGTATTTGCTGATTTTACAAGCAAGGAGCCTCAATGACGATTAGTGTGGTCCATCAGTATGTGCATCTTTTTGGTTTTTCGATTTTCCAGAATATTTCTCAAGTTCATATACCTGTTAGAGTTATTCTTGGGGTATATTAATTTATACTGTCAGACTACTTGCATTTGAGGCAGTAGCAGTCCTAAGCTCTTCCGCTTTGAATCTCAGCATCTGGAGTAACCTAGGTAGGTGAGATCAAAATTTTCTTCAATCTCTACACTACTGAATCTGTATGCCAAAGATCGATAAACCAGTTTTTTAAAATGTCTTAGCTTTTATGGGCTAAGTCGTCGAAGTCCTATTTGTAGTTCTCACTTTCCCAGATTTTGTTGAGGAAGTGGATTGTATAGAACTCTTAGGAAAAATGAATCCTTTATTTTCCGCCAGAGTGAATAGCTCCATGATCCAGTGGCCCCAGGACTTTTCTGATTCTCATGTCCTTGCTTCTTTTCTCTAGCTGCACTGGCCACATGACTGTTCCTAGCCCCCAGCACCCACTTGCACCAGACCAGCTGAGGGATTTGTACTTGCTGGTCCAGAGCAAGTACCTGGACCTTCTTCTGGTGCAAGTCACAGGGCCACATCCCTGGTTTCCTTCAGGAATCTGTTCACATTTTATCAATGAGATGTTTCTTCATCAATTCACTATAGATAATCTGTCCTCTTTCCCTGATGGCTTGGCACGCCCTGTCCCATATCTTCCCCATTCAATATACTCTAAATATTTCAGGTTTCTTATTTTTTAAATTTTTCCCTCCCTATGAGAAGTAGGACTTTTCAGTGTTGATTTTCTGGAGAACAGTGCCTTGCATTAGTAGGCTAAATAGTTGTTGAGTGAATGAATGCCACATGCAATTTAGTAAGTTTTAAACTGCTACAAACAGATGAGAAGAAAATACATTTATTTCCCATTGCTCTTGGGTATAGTAGGGTAGCAGTGAAAGAAGTAAGATAATATTGGACTAAAGTAACTGTCAGATAGTCAAGTTGGCTATGAATGTTTGACTTGAAGTGCTCACATCACTTACTTTATAACCTTCCATTTTTAATTAAAATTGTAGAAAAAAATTACATACTTATTAAATGCAGACATGTTTCTTTTTAATTTCCTAATTTTTCGGTTGCGCCCAAAAAACCAAACACAAGGTATGCTTTAAGGCAATGAATTGATTCTTCAGATCATGCAGGGGCTCTTGTGGTTGACTTGGAACTTTCATTCAACCCTAGATAATTACTTTCAGGCGTTATGGTTATCCTGTTCCCTTTGCCAGCTTGGGAATGGAAGTGGGTTCTGGTTTTGACTCTTAAAGCTGAAAAGAAGAGCTTCCAGCAAAGATTTCCTCACGTCCTGAGAGAAGCATAGCAAGAGATGGTTCTTTGTTTCCGGATGTCCTCTGGTCCAAGAGAGGAGCTTGCAGCTGGGTGAGCCCTGATGGCCTGGCCGCCACAAGGGTGATCTAAGCGCTGAGAGCGAGCCCGCCTGTCTCTGCACTTCTTGGGAGATGAGACAGTAAATTTTCTTTTCACTGGATCCAGCATGAGGCGTTGTTTTGTTCCGCAGTCCCAGGAACATCAAAAGTGATGACATTCGGTTCATAATGTAATTTTGAACATTTATTTCAGGACCACCTCCTTACCATTTATACCTCATCATAAATCCAGTTTGAAAAACCTTTGATTACTAGTTGGGGGGGGGGGAATATATATATATATATATATATATATATATATATATATATATATATATAGTTTAATGTTTACTTTTGCCTTAAAATCTTCTATGAATCTGGATTTACTGCTGTTTCCTGAGGAACACTTATTCATGGACTAAAGTAGATTTCGGTGGCAATATAATTTCTCAAAACACCAGAATGAAAGCTTATAGGCCTAATTCTTCCCTGTGGCTTAGCAGACTAGTAAGAATTAGTTTAGAATACATTTTTTTTTCTTTTTTAACTTTAGAACGTTAATAGGGGTCTAGGGAAGGAGATATGTTAATGTGATCCTCAGCTGCTTTGAAGTTTACTTTTATGCTGATTTTCACCTCTGGGAAATAGCTGTGACCAAGTATCAATAAATTTACAATTCAGCTGCCACTTCCGACAGGAAAGAAAACTGCTCAATATTTTCTCTTGTTATATGCCTTTGCTTTCTCCTGTAGTTCTACAATTTCAATTTTAGGGACAGGTAACTCCAGCTGATACAGAGAAGGCTGACAATGAGGAGAACCATATGTCTAAATATTGGTGTGCTAGTAGTTTTCAGACACTTCTCACATCAAAAATTGTTTTCAAATGAAACTGCCTAAAAATCTAATCAGAATGGGATTTGCAGGCCATTTAAATCTTTATTGTCTGGTGGGGAACTGTTTCACTGCTTATTGAGCCCACGGAGCACAATTTGAAAACCTGCTGCATCGAGGATTAGTAAAGAATGACCCTGTGAGTTTTCATCCAAACGGAGATATTTCTGAAGAAGAAATAACAGTTCCAGCACAACGGACAGAACCTGGGCTGTCGTGGTGGTTGCCCGGCACAGATAAGAATCTCTTTGATAATAGTAAGAAACTGATCTGAGTCCCCTTTCCCACCTTTATAGCCTTTTGCCTCTCTGGTGCTGCTATGGAGCTCTGGTCCCACAGAGGATCTCTGCAGGCATGGAAACCAGCAGGAGCTGCACTGTTGGGTGCATTCAGCCCCCGAGCAGGTGCTTATGGGCACCTGTTATGTGCCAGGCATTTCCCAAGGTGCTGGGAGTACAAAGATCGATGACACAATTCGGGAGGTTTACCCTATTCATTCAGCAGAACGTAGCAATGAATAGTTTCATACCTGTTCCTTTAACAGTTGAGAGACTGTTGAGGAAGGGATTATTTAAATGGGAAAGAGCATGGCAGTTTTCATTCCTGAATTTGAATTTTGAAATGTAATGGGTTTTATTAATAAGGCCTTCATCTCTACCCGTCTCCCCCTGAAATTGAACTACATTTAGGATTCATGGTTATTTGTGTATGATCCCTTTGGAGTCTACGTTATAGTTCGAAGTCCCTATATTGGTAGGAGTAGAACACAGCTGTATCCATTGGTGTTTGTTTTGATAGTGTCAGGTTTTTTATGTAATTGGTGGAAGATAAGTAACTACAGCAAATATAAGTGATGGGATAGAATCCTGTGTATCTCTGTCTCACTCTCCTTAGGACTGGGGAGAGGAAGGTGGGAGTGTGTTTTTGCCAGTGAGAGAAAAGGGAAGGGAACAGTCGGGAGAAATACAAGGAATCAAAAACAAGTAAAAGACATTGAGAGTTTTGCAGATGACAGTAGCATATGGACATTAAGAGTGGTCTGAAGAGCTTGAGAGAAGAAAAATGCCTCTCAGTTCTGTACTGACCTTGTCACTGTAGGTCATTGACGTGCATGACACACTTCCTTTGATAACAGTTGTTGGTACAAGATTCTCATAGAGCCAGGAGCTGGTGGAGGGAATGACAGACTCTGGGACCTGGGTTAGTTGTATTTAATTGAGGGTAGATTTTAATGTTCTTCAAATAGAATATCAAAGAAATAATTTGGTCTAATAGATTTTAGACTGGTGTTGACTTTTAAAATCAGCTTTCGTGGTCATTTACCCCGATGTTTTATTTTCCTTAAGACGTTTAAAAAACAAAACAAAACCTTGTTTGCATGTCTTTTAGCTCTTTATAGAACAGTATGATTGTAAGTGGTGATACCTTGAGAAGATTGTGAATAGTTATGTATGATTTGATTCTCATTTTTAACTATAGTTTTTAAGAAGAAAAGGTAATTATATCTAAATCAAAGTAGGGCATTGAAACAAATTCAAGTGTATCTTAGTTGTCTTGCAGCTAGATTCAGACCTCAAGCAGCAATTAATCATTTTTGAATACAGGGAGCTTGAACTCCTATTGAACTTCTTTTGGCAAGTATAGACAGGACTATTTTAGAGATCGGTGAGCGCTTAAGCAGGGATTTTTTTGTTTTATTGTTTTTAAGTGAAAGGTTAACTTAGGTAAAGAGACGGTCAAGGCCCATGTGAAGTTAAAGAGCATTCTGCCTTCAGACTTCAGATTTTAAGCACCTCCACATTCTCAGGGAGTACGAAGTCTTGAAAACTAAATTACTTGCACTGTTGATGAAATGTTCGAGAATATTGTTTTTCCTGGCTTAATATGTCAAAAAAAAAGAAAAAAAAGGAAAGGAAAAAAACTCAAGTTAACTTTGTGAATAAAAATGCAGGCCTTAAAGAAAGATCTGCTTCAAAGCCAACAGTCCCACCGGAAGAAGCTGAGCCATACCCGTGGCTGGAGGAGCAGGTTCCCGAGGACTCAGGTAAGCTCCCCTCCACCTCCGACCGGATGTGCCTCCAGCTGCCGGCTCTGCAGCCGGCTGTTTCCAGAAGCTTTACCCATAATTTGTGTCACGACGTTTACGGGACTATGCCGTATTTTTTTCTCCTTCTCTTCTGAGATTTTGGAGTACACTTAATGTTTTCTGGTAAGAATTGACACAGGATAATTTTAATTTTAGGGATCAAGAATCGAAGGCACAGAGGAGCAGTTAGGAACACTGTGAACTAAATGCCGGGCTTCTCCGGTTCCAGAACTTCTTACAGTGCAAGCACAGTCAGACATGCGGTGTACCCAGGTGTCGCCATTGTCTGTTCCATGATCTAGCGGAGGCCTGCTGGGCTCCCGGTCTTCCTAATAGGAGGGCCCCTTTCTCCGTCAGAGACTTCCCAGACCCCCGCATAATGCTGTGGGAGGCCGTTGTACATCCACACGAATTCATAGATAAGCTCAGATATCTCCTTAGTCACCCAAGGGCCTGTGACCCCCAGAAGGAAGCCTCCTAAAATCTGTGAATAAATTATTGGCAAATGCAATTCAAATCTATTACTGTCATTTCCTGTTTGTGCTGTGATATTTATTGCAAAGTGCGATTTAATTGCTGCACGTTTTCCCTGTATCTGATCATTCTCCCAAATTTGGTTTCATTTTGCCACCTATTGGAAGTGTTTGGTATGACACTACATATTTACTGGCAACTCTAGTACTCTATTTTTATTATCACTGTATGAATATTTGATTTTCTTTTCTCCCTTTTAAGATCAGTGTGCTGCTCTGATGTTTTTATTTGTTCAAAACATAATCCTGGAATTTACTCTCTCCCTCCCAATCCTTTAGATTACCACAACTCGAGCAAAAGAGCTACTTTTTAAAAAAAAAGTCTTAAATGTGTATTTGGATTTAGCATCTCAAACATTACATTGCACTAAATAAATTTATAATTTAAAAATCTTCTTTTTCAAGGCTAATAACCCACTCTCAAGTGTGCCATTTGCTTCTGTTCTCCTTTTTAAAAATTTTTCTTAATACTACTCTACATTTAACTGATAACTTGTCCTTCTAAATCCATCAGTTTATTATCAACTCATATTCTTTCAGCTTCTTTGCAATGTTTGGTTTAGTTTAAATGTTGCCTTTCAGCCTTTCCATTATCTAGGTTATTGGCTTCTTTCTCTTCTCTGTCCTACAAACCCAGGTACATACCTTTCATTACAACACAGTAAACCCTCTCTTGGTCCCTACAGAACTTTGTATCTGCCCTCCAGTCCCCGGCCCTGTAGTAGCCAGATTTTTGAAACAAGAATCTAAAATAGCTTTCTTCACCTTATTTTTCGCCCAATTTTTAACTCACTACAGTCTAGCTTCTTGCCTGTACTAACCCTCCCCAGAGGAAAGGAGGAACATCACAGAAACATGGAAGGATGAAAGAGCATGGTGGACTCACCAGGTTCAAAGCCAGGGCTAGTAGCAGGTGATTCTGGAGAGGCATGGGAGCAGGTCTTGATTGTGGAGGTCTTCTATTCTGTTCCGAGGAGCTTAGATTTTCCTCTGTTCGGGCAGAGGGAGCTATTAGAGGGTTAAGCAAAGGAGCAGAGTGCCATCCACTCTAGTTACTAATATTAGATTCTCTGTGGATGGTGCTGTCAGCAGTCGTGAAACTAGGAATTGGTTAGGAAGCTGTCATGGGCATTGTGAGAGCTGAGGAGGGAAGAACAGAGATTGGCAGGCTCTTCTGTAATTATATGCAAATACATATAAATGTGGCTTGCGCCATATAACCATTTATAAAAATAGAAGGTACTTTCTGTGCTTCAGGAATGGTTTGGTAATGTGATTAGGTTAACAGGCTCTTAAACTTTTTCCTACCTGAAGCAGTTCAAATGAGTTCATTCTGTTTTTGTCATCGAGGATTAACGTGTCCGGGTAACCAACTGATGTCCTTGGCATTGCTTTCTGTGACAGCATGCGTGATACTGAGTCTAGCGCTACTTCAATTTACTGAACATGGATGTTTGTTAAAGAAAATTTATCACAGTGTCAGTGTCATTATAGCTCCTTATTTGTTGTGCCACGTTTCCACAAACCCGGTAATCCGATAAGCAGCACAGTGTTGTTGGAATGTCGTTAACTGATAGTGTTGACTTTTGTAATTTATATCTGTTTCAATCTGTGGATCTGGCAGATGAACTTCTCCAAAGCTGAAAGGATTGCCAGTTTTCATGTGGGGTCTTCCCCTCAGTTCTCACCCTCTCAGTCCTCACACCAGCCAGGGGGCCCTTTTCCCTGTCAGGGAAGACAGTGACTGATCATGCCCTTTTGTGTATATTGGCCTCATCTTCCACATTTTAATCTTTGTTTCCCAGTACTTCCCTCCTGAAAGCTTTGCCCATCCCCTTTTCTTTATTCTGTCATGATTGGGAATTTTGTTAATTAGAAAACAAGTAATTTTGCTCTGTGAGGTGTTTGCTAAACATTTATATATTCTGTTAAAATAAAACCAATCTTAAATTTTTACTGTTTGCCAACTTATAAAAAGGGGGCAAACGGATATGAAAAGGTAGCATAGTTGATGAACCAAATATATTCACTGAAATGTGTGTACCTGGATTTCATGTTTCATGTTCTTCATTAATATCTAGATATTTTTCTACTTAGTTATGTTTTGTAATCATTTTAGGACCTCGGAATATTGAAGATGAAGTAGAAGAACAAATTCAGCCCCTTCTCCATGAGTCAGTCTACACAGAACATGGTATGAATTAAAAACCATTTTCTCATGCATTGCTTGCTCAAATAGTGGTTAATTACATGAAGTTACTTTGACATGATTTTTAAATTTAAGTCTTAATTGAGTGGTTTTTTTAATTATTGGGACAGGTATTTCTGAGAGAGCACTGGACTTTATCTTCTCCCGCCCTAATGCTAAGGAACTTATCACATAGGTTTAATAAAGAAATGGTGGGAATAAATAAGAAGAAATGAGTTAAGACCAATGATACATCAAGAACAGATGGCAAGAACAGGGAAGAGGAAAGTAGAACACAACCAGGCAAGCTGTAATGGGCTATCTGGCTGCTGTCGGCAGCCGAACCTGCTGCACACTTTGGTGCTCGCCAGAGCAAAAAGTACGTTGGTCATATTACCAGGGAGGAAATGAACATGCTTTCTACATAGAGAATATAAAACATTTTCCCAGATCTTACATCTAAAGAATTTCTTACGCGCAGTTCTTTACAGAGAATATTAAATGATACTTTAGAAACCCACTCTTTAAGAATTTATGAGCCTGTTTCTTGAAACACCCCTTGATAAAAGCAGAGCGTATAACCCCAAGATATAACTCACAGAGGGATTTTGAAGAAGGCAGAGCACATGGTAGCCTGATACGCCTAATGGTTTGATGTCAGCTGAAGAGAGTCCTAAAGGAAAAAATTATCTTTCTGAAAAACAACTGGGACTCTCTATCATTGAAATTGCTTTAGCAGGCCTGCTAAACTGTCTTCCTCAGTCCTGGGTGTTTGGATGTTACGTGTAAAGCATCCCATCCGTCTCTGTCTGTGCCCTGCTGGGGAGACGGTCTGCAGCTAAGCTGGGGGGTTTTGCCATTGGCTCTCTGGGGGCTAGGAGCCCATATCCGTGCATTACTGGCTTTTCTGCCCGGCCAGGAGAGCTGCTGCTTCTGAGCGTGTGTCTGCCCCTCTGGGCAAGCCTGGGCTTTCCCTTCCTACATCTTTGGTTCAACTCTAACCTAACACAAGGATGATGCAGTCTAAATAAATCAGGGATGTCAGTATGATGAGGGCAGCGCTGTAACAGTGAACTGTAATGGCTCTGTGTGGGCCTTGCATAGACGTTGGCATTAGCAAAGGCTTCCCCAAAGAGGTGATTTTCTGACTTAATAGCTGAAGGTCGTGCTTTGCCAGGTGGGTGTTGTTCGTGGAGGGTTCCAAGGAAAGGGCATGGCACGTGGGCAAGCCCAGAGGAAAAGAGGATCAGAGAGTAGTTCAGGGTGGCCGGCCAGCAGAGTACCTAGGAGGAGAGTGATTGGCAAAGGGTGTTTGTACTTGATTCACAGAGGAACCACGGGAGGGCGCTAGGGAGCGCTGTGCCGTGGGTCTGCCGGTGAGCAGGAGCGGAGGGAGCGTGCTGCGGGAAGAGGAGATGGGGGCTCTACTGGGGATCTGAGTGGGTCAGGATGGTCAGTCCAACCAAATTTAGCCACGGTGGGGAGAGAGAAGCGTGGGGCGATATGGTAGACATTTGGATGGGTGGGTGTAGGAAGCCAGACAGAAGGGGGAGGAATCAAGTCTAGCATGCCAGGGTTTCTGGCCGCAAGCCTTCCTCTTGGACTTACTCTCTTCTTTACTTAGAAATTCACAGAGGCCATGGATTTAAATGTAATTTGTGTTGCTTCTGAGTATGTATCTGCAGCTCTATGTCCTCTGAGCTCCTGGCTTATCCAACTGTCTGTCTCTTGATCTCCATTTGCGTGTTTTATGGGCATCTCAGACTCAAAATGGACTTAAATGCAATTCTTGATTCCTTTGCATTTCAAAGCTCTCCCCCACCCCCTAAAATTTTACTTTTATTCCATTCTTTTATATTTAGGTCATGGTCTGACCCCTACTTAGTAGCTTAAGCTAAAAACTGGGGAGTTTTCCTTATTTTTCTCTCTCCTCCTGTTGCCTCATGCGGGACCGATGGGCAGGTCCCGCCAGCTTGGCCTCCAGCGTGCATCTGGACCGCAGTGTGGCAGCATCACTGCCCCCTCCTGTATGATGGCTACAGAGGTGTCCAGTTGGTCTGTGTTTGATATGCCTTATGGGGACCTGTTCTTTTTCTCCTCTCAGTCAGTTTCCTCCAGTGCAGATGCTTTCTTTTCCTTGTGATTGCCAAGTTTGTCTGCCTCAGGACCTTCGTACCTGCTCTATCTCTGGCTGGTGTGTGTGTGTGTTTTCCGGTCAAAACATGGCCTCCCTCAGCACCATCTCTGTCGTAGACTCTGGCCGCACATTCTGCACTTCGTCATAGTGTTTCGGGGCCGGTGGCTGCCATGTCCTAGCTGTGTGGCTTTAGCCGAGTTCCTCAAGTTCCTCGTCCTTCAAAGGGGGATGATAGTACCTACTTCCTAGGGTTACTGTAATGGCCGGAGAGGGCTTGGCAGTGCCTCAGATGTAGTCAGCCTTCAGGGAACTGTTTTACTGGGCTGTCACGGGAGACTCAGATAAAGCATGACATTCCGTTGCTTTCCCTACTGAAAACAGGGACTTTCCATTAAGTAGTGGCGGCCAAGAGTTAAATCCTGCTCGTGTGAAAACCATGAAGTTGCCCTGTATAACGTAAGAGTAAGGAAAAAAGAATATGGGAGAGGGGGTGCGGTAAAATCAGGGACAGGATTTCGAATTGGTGATTGGTTTGCCGATTAGCAGAAAACCTGAAATGAGGAGAAACAATGTAGCAGGCCGTGACTGAAAGACAGAAAGCAAATAAATAGTGTGGCCATAAATGGGCCCACACAGTTCAGTACCAGCGGAGGACGTCACCACGCCATACTAAAGGTGAGGGAAGGAAGCCTTCCTGCAGTGTTTGAGGAGAGCTCAGTGGCAGCAGAAGTAGTAATAACCTGATGACGATGGCGACGACAACGAGAATGACGCGAGAACAGGAACACCTACGTGGTTACTGTGGTCTGGGCAGTTGTCCAGATGCTTTAATTCTCACACCAATGCTGTAAGTAGGGAATCCTACTATTTCCTTTTTATGGGAGAAAAATCTTCGGCACAAAGTAGTTATGTGACTTCTCCGGGGTGTCACAGCTGATGTGGAAAAACTAGATCTGGAGCCACACACTCGAGACCCCGCACTCCTGAGCCCCTTATGACCCTGTGAGCATAGCGAAGTTGCTTGTGTTGCTGGCTGGAGTGTTATGTATAAGACACACTCTGCTTGAAGCCACGTCAGGTTACTGCTGGGAGAGTTTCTTACACCACGACGACAGGCTAAACCATATCTCAGCGGGATAAGTAGCTTATCCAGCATCTACACAAAAGAAGCAGAACAGCTCAGGATATCATAAAAGTTGGTCTCAGAAGAGAGGAATAGGCATTTCTGTGTAACTTACAGGCCCCACATAGCAACCTTGAGATGCAAAGTGTAGTCCGTGTGACCTCATGCGGGTGACCTAGCATACAGCTGAGAGAGTGTTTGGCCATTCTTTGCAACGGAGCGTTTTCTAGAGTTACTTAAGATTGGTATGTGGAGTTTTAGACCAGTTCTCCGTGAGCGGTCCCAAGGTGATCTTCTCTCTAACCTGGTGATAATTGAGGAGGCAAATACATTAGCAATTAGGAATTCCTTTATTCATTCCTTAAATACTTACTGAGCATTTCCTATGGCTAAGCAAGGCCCTGGGTGCTGGGCATACATAGTAAGTAAATATATGAGGTTCCTGTGCTTGGTGAGTTCATGTTCTAGTGAGAGAAGGCCTTTGCCCCCTTCAGGTAGACTAGCACTTGACCAGAGTGAGGACAGAGGCTCAGAGCGGGCAACAGCATCTGCGATGGCCCAGATGAGGGGCAGGGAGTGCCCGGCAGCAGGAGCGGGTATGTGGCAGCCCTTCAGAAGAGGCTTACGCGTCCGTGTCAGCAGCTGCCTCTGGGCCCTTGGTGTGGACTCGTGTGACTTTGTTCGTTGTGACCATTCAAGGAGACGATGATGTGCAACAAGAAGAGGCTGAACAAGCAAGAGAACCACAACTGGAAGATGATGATTTCCTCGTAGGAAGTGATGCAGATGATAGATTTGAGCCCTTGGAGACCAGAACACTTCATGAAGGTAAGACCCGTCTTTTGGTTTCACAATAAAACCCAGCAGTCACTTTGTAATTATGATTATTGCAGTCTTTCTTAAACACCTTTAAAACCAAAATTTAATTTTTATCTGAGGTTTCTTTTTAAGTGGAAGCTGGGAAGTCCAATTAAAACTAATTTTTTTCCTTAAAATAAATAGAAATCTTGATTTTTATTCAAAGCACTTTTTTAAGGAAACTGTCCGAATATATAAAGTCCTTATAGAAATAGAAAGTAAGTGAAATGCTTTAGCACCTTGCTTCTACTGTGCCTTTCTTCCTGGAGTGCCAGGTATCAGAAGAAATCCAGAAAATTGATGAAATATTTTATTTGGCAATCTGTCACAGACTCTTGTTCTAATATGAACTTCATAGTCACAGTTTATAGAACGCAGTTCTTAGCTTCTATACCAGGCATTGACAACATTTTTCCTGGAGATAGCTAGAGGGTCGGTATTTTAGGCTTTGCAAACCATATGGCCTTTATTGAAACTACTCAGTTCTGCTCTAAATAGTGCAGCAGTAGCCTTAAATAATACCTACATATTAGGTACATGTAGGTATAGGGATACGTATGGCCATGTTGCAGGAAAACTTGATGTACAAAAATCCTAGTTTGCTGATGTCTGTTCTGTGTCAGTGTCTTCCAAGTGCTGGTTATTTCAAGATCCATTGAGTAGCTTACCTTGGATCATCTGCAGAAGGCAAGTTAGAGGTACAGTTATTCACTGTTGACCTATAGGGAGAAGGAATTTCTCTGATGAAGAAAACTTTTTTTCATACATTTTGTGTTCTGCTATGTTTTAATGTGATACTACCATGAGTCTTTATTTGAAACCTTATTAAATGAGCACACATGCTTTGTTCTTATGGTATCTATTCTCCAATCTTTTTTAAGGTGGCCCTGAAGACTTTAATGAGCTCTTGAAAGATCCTTTTTTTAACTTTTGAACTAATTTATTTTTAAAATAAGCTCTCTCCCCAATGTGGGGCTTTAACTCATGACCCTGAGATCAAGAGTCACGTGCTCTACCGACTGAGCCAGCCAGGTGCCCTGAAAGTTTTTAATCCACAGGTTGTACTCTGATTGATTAATGATGTTTTATTTAGTAAATAGAAGCATATAAATGACATATTTGTGTGTATATAATTTTTTTAAAAATTTATTTATTTGTCAGAGAGAGAGAGGGAGAGAGAGAGAGCGAGCACAGGCAGACAGAGTGGCAGGCAGAGGCAGAGGGAGAAGCAGGCTCCCCGCCGAGCAAGGAGCCCGATGTGGGCCTCGATCCCAGGACGCCGGGATCATGACCTGAGCCGAAGGCAGCCGCTTAACCAACTGAGCCACCCAGGCGTCCCTGTGTGTATATAATTTTATACCTAAAATGAATACTACTGAAACATAGTTTGAGATGGATGTTTCATTTCTAAAGAGAAAAACTAAAGAAAAAGGTTGAGAGCATTCACACAAAATCTACCATCTAGCCCATTATGTTCCACCATATAATAATCATCGGAGTCTATGGTTAAGTTGCATCAGGACCCATGCAACAACATAGCCCCACATGCCGCAGAGGATCTGGATAAGCGGTGTCTGGCAGGGTTTAAGGATTAGCTAAGCCTAAATCAAGTTCAGGCAGGTAGACAGACAGAGAAACAAGAAGTAAATGAAATCCACAGCACGAATGAAGGCAGGAAGGTCCAGAGTAATAAGGTCTTGGATTCAGAGAGGGAATTTCTTATGAATATGGGCCATGTAAGAGGTACTTGATATCCCTACAAATATTTTTCAATGTTGGATGCAATTAAGATTGCTTTTAAAAGAATGTTTTCAGTGAACTAGAATGTTTCGGGGGGCGGCCTCTAGAATGGATCTTTGTGCCAGCTCCCCGGGTCCTATCACAGTGCAGCTGCGGTTCAGCGGGAGCACGGCCAGGCTGTTGATTTTTGCACATGCCTCCCCTTGTGTTCTAGGCTGCTGGGTGTGGACAGGCTAAGGTGTGCACCTTGGTGCTCTCAGCCCCGGGGAATCAGGTGAAGGCATAGCACCTGTATGGACTAAACATTGAGTGGAGAGGTAGCTTGGTCACAGTAAAATTGGTAAATGGTTGTTAAGACCTTTATTTAAAGCACAAAGGAGTAATGAAAAAAAGTAAAGTGTATCTCCTTTTCACAATATGTAGTGTATTGGAAAACTAAAAGCAAGAAACTCTTGATTTATGAATGAATATATTTAAAAAAACTTACATTCATGCTTATTGTTGAGAGCAGGAAATACACTTTTCTATAGAAATCATGTTCTCACCAGTGGTTTGGTTTCCATACTAAGCTACAAAATTGTATATAATGCATAATTTTCTATGAGAAATGTACACTCAAAATGATTTTGAGCTTGTATATCAGTTCAACTGCATTGTGCATTGAAAATAGGCATTTCTAGACCAGCTTTAGAACTTGAGACCTTTGGGGCACCTGGGTGGTGCAGGACTCTTGGATTTGGCTCAGGTCGTTATCTCGGGGTCGTGAGATCAAGCCCCATGTTGGCTCCGTGCTCAGCATGAGGTCTGCTCTAGAATCTCTCCCTCTCCCTCTGCCCCTTCCCACTTGATCTCTCTTCCTCTCTCTCTCTCCCTCTTTTTCCTTCTTCTCTCAAACAAGTAAATAAATCTTAAAAAAAAAAAAAAAAAAAAAAAACTTTGGACCTTTAGTTATCATGTATGTTACAATCTCTCTGGGAAAAAAATGTTTCTAATTTCTTTTTTTTTAAGATTTTATTTATTTATTTGACAGACAGAGATCACAAGTAGACAGAGAGGCAGGCAGAGAGAGAGGAAGGGAAGCAGGCTCCCTGCTGAGCAGAGAGCCCGATGTGGGGCTCCATCCCAGGACCCTGGGATCATGACCTGAGCCGAAGGCAGAGGCTTTAACCCACTGAGCCACCCAGGCGCCCCTGTTTTTAATTTGTAAGTGAGGGATGCTGATTAAATGATTTCCACATTTTCCTGGTATCTCTTTCCCCCTCCTGTCTTCAGCCAAGCTGGCTCAGGAAGATTGACAGTAACTCAGAATTTTGGTATCTTAGGTACTGCTTACATAACACATTTCAGTTAAGACTCTCAAATAACTTGAAACTTAATGAGTTTGATATTTTTTTGAGGTTAGGAGTTACAGATTGGGGGTAGGAAGAAATACTTCTAAGAAGTTATAAATTGAGAATACCTTACTTTCTGATGTAGTCTTTAATTGGGACATAGATTCATTGTGAACTTAAAAGTTATTTATTGATAGTCTTCAGAAGTTAAAAATACTCTCAATTCATGTAGTTGTTAAATTAACAAGGTTCAGTGGAGTAGTGAGGATCCTGTGGCGGCAGCCCTTTGCTCTTGGGGGTCTGTGGGTTCAATTATGAACCCATTTACCTTTCAGCTCCCCGTCTTAGAAATTCTCCTTTGTCTCTCCTCATGTTCCCATCTGTAGACTGTGCTTTTGCTCTAGACAACAGGACACGATGGTGGAATGTGAAGTAGACCACGACAGCCCCTTTTCCAGGTCCAGCCCTGTCACTGTGTTCCTCTGTTCAAATCATCCTCTCGTTAGTCCAGGCTCTGGTGGCGTTGAGTGGGTCGAAGAGAATGAGGCATTTCTAAGTGTAGTTCTAGTAGAAGATAAAGTGTTTAGCAAACAGTTAATGGATATTTTTGTATGTTTTATTTTAATAATTATTTGCTTTCAAAATAAAATCAATGACATAGATTCAGGATCTATGACAAAGCATAGATTCAGGATCTGAATCTACAGTATGTATGCATACAACTTGATGAAAGTAGTAATATTGATTTGGTGTTATTCTTTTCAGAAACTGAAGATAGTTACCCTGTAGAAGAGACAGGTGAGATTTAAACTTAATACTATTCTTTTTTAATTAGAATGAGTCTTTTCTTATAAAAAGAGCATCATGAGAGAAAATATTATCTGTGGTTATCTATTAATATATTTTATATCATAAAATATATAGAATATAGTTAATTATTATATATAACTTAGCTATATTATGTCATAATTTCATCTGTATGTTTCTTTGTGAATATAGTTTTTGTGCTTTTGAAGTCTACTTCCTGAAGATAAATACACTGTAATGGGCTGGCTAGGCCAAGAGATACAGTAGAAGTACATGTTTGTAGTCTTAAATTACAAAGTCAAAGAAAGGTCAGAATTGTGTATTGTCGCTAGTCACGCATCCCCAGAAGATATGGCCACACTGGAGATGGACATGTCATCTCTCAGTCAGCCTGTGTTGGCCAGTTTTTCTTTTGGTGCTGGAATAGATCCCTTTCTTTGTGCTTGAGGACCCCATGATATCCTTGGCTGGCATGTAGGACCTATATCGCTTCAACAAATGTTCAAATTTTATTGTGCTCTGGGAGTACTCAGGTACTGGGTCCAAGGGTGAGAGGCTGGGGTGCGTGTGCCCTTCCTCAGGCATGCTCTGCAGCAGGTGCTTGCTGAGTGGACGGGAGGAGGGCTCACCTGCCCCGCCATCTCTGGTCTCTCTCTCTGTCTCTGTCTCGTTAGTCTTTGGCTGAATATAGTTGATTTTGTATAATCTAAGTGAGACTATAGCTTCACCAGTTTGCGGCTCAGTTAAAAACCCATTGATGATGGGGACTGTCTTATTCATCTTTGTGTTCGGCATTTCCCAAAGTGAGTGCCTGGGTGACTATAAATGTGAGCATCATTATGATTTGATTTTACATTTCTGTCACTCTGGATATTATGCTTTTCCTATTTTGAGTATCAAGTGCAATCCTTCTTGAGATAGATTTGTAATTTCCTAATCATTTCTTAACTTACAGCTTCACAGGTTTATAATCAGGATATGGAAGAGATGATGTATGAACAGGACAATCCAGGTCTGTGATACGTTTCTGTTTAAGGCACTGGCCGAGGCCATTCTACCCCGGGGTTAATGATTCACTCAGATTCGACAGAGTCCTCCTTATAATACTCACAGTCCTTTTTGGTTTGCCTAGACATTTTAGAAATTCCTGAATATAGTTTAATATTACCTGGAGGAATGAGGAAAAAAGGAGATGTATTTTTCAAACCACCATTGGGACTTTGCCCTTTGTAGATAGGATGCTGGAAAGGCAATTTGGAAATTGACAAAGCGGAGTGGTGTAGTGGAGTCTCACTGGTTCTGTTCCTTCCTGTCTTTGTGACTGAGAGAGCAAATCATGGACCTTTATTCAGCTTACATTTTATTGAATGAAAATGATAATATCTAGCTCACCCAGTTGTGAAAATTGGAATTAATTTGTAAATACTTCAGAATGGCATCAGTAATGTATTTGGTTTTTTCAAGTTTGACAAAGGTGTATATGTTTTTCCTTTTAGATTCCATGGAGCCAGTGGTGGGTGATGATGAAAGAAGGTACCATGAAGCAGGTACTGAGTGAATATTTTCATTAGACTGTGAACATTACTCAAGGCTTTATGGCTGTAATGCTATGTTAAAGTGATTTTTCTTTCAAAGGAGTCAGAGGAGGAATCTTAACACCTAATACAAGTCTTTTTGCTTTGTATCAAGATTAGATTATGAAAAGAGTATCAGGCTTTCATATTTTAGCTCATCTACACTGGCACCATGACAATACAGGATATTAATCCTTAATGCTGCTTTTGCATATCTTACTTTATGCTAGTTTGAAGAATTTTTATGAAAATAATTTACTTGTCCTTGTGTCTAGTGTTTTTGGGGCAGAGGCACCTATCACTGATCGCAGACACTGATATTTAAGAGAACAGAATTCTGTATTTGAGATTAAGCTGTGCTTTTTTTAGCTAAGCAGTTACATAGAATGACCCATTTAATACTGAGTTTTATTATCTTTCTTGCAGATGACCTTACATACCAAGACTATGATGAACCAGGTTTGAAAATGCTTCTCAACCTTAAGCCATCTACTTGTTTCAAGACCTACTTATAGTTTTTAGAGTTATAGAGGGTAGTGTTTTAAGCTTCAAATATCATAACTTAAAATCTCCAAATGAGTGGGAGTTTTCAAAGAATTTACTTGGGGAGATTGTTTACCTCCCCCATTGGTTCGGCCATTGACTAAATAATTTCTTAAACTCTTTTCAAGTTGCCTTCAAAAGCAGTTAAAAATTATTCATGAAAACTTATCTCATTACTTTATAGTCTTAGCTCTCTTTCGACTAACATAATGTCTGATGCATAGAAAACTAGTGAAAGTTGAACTACTCTAGTTTCTTCTACAAAGTAATCCAACTCTTAAAGGAGATGGGTCTACTAGCATGAAGAAAGGTACAAAAGAATTTCACTGCAGGCTTAAAAGTGGCATAAACAAAAGAGTTCGGGCATGTTTTTGGCATGAGTGGCACTAGATTCAAAGATTTGGGCATTTATATTTTCAGTTTGTTGCCAAAGCACTCCCCAGCCTGTTTTATTAAACTCCACAAAGTAGATTCTATTTTTTGCGACTTTCGAGATGAAAGAAATAAGGTTCGGAGAATGTAAGTGATTTGCATAAGATAATATGACTAAGAAATGATAAAGCCAATGGTATATAATTTTTATTCTGCCACCTTCATAGATGACTCTGTAAAAGGAACAGAGTCAGTTGAGCATAACTTCATGTGTGAAGCAAGAAGGACGGAGAAATGTGTAGTGCTTGAGTCAGATATAGAGGACTTTACATGCTGATGGTTTGGGGGCTTGAAATTCAAATAGGAGCAATGTGGAGTCCCTACTCTCAAGAAATATATGGTCTCATGACAGTTGGTGGTTCTCAATTGAAAAAAATTAGGACTGGCTGTGTATAAACCTGATATGCTAATTTATTAAGCACATGTATTTAAGATTTAAGGCCCTATGAAGATGACCAGTCACAGTGGCTATTTCTAATGGAGTATGAATGATGCCATTGGAAGCATCCTGGATTCTGTCTTTAAGAACTAATATTTTTATAAGAAATTTAATAACTTGGCCAGTATGATTGGATCTAGATTTTCTTTTCAGTTTCAAATTTAAAGGGGAGAATAGAAATTTGGAAATAAAAGTTATGTGTAGAGATGAGATACTTTTCTCATTTCTGCCACTCATTATAGTGTTTGTCTAAATGTGCTAGGAAGAACATGTTTGGAAGGCAGTTAGCAGACTAGATCCAGAGAACCTTAAAATCGAACTGGAAAGAAGTAAAATTAGATACTGTGTTAAAAAAGATGTTATAAAAATAAATGTATTTTCATAGGCAGAGTATCAGAATAAGCACATTTAACATGTTAAAAAAGAGTAATAAAATAGGACCTAAGGGGTCATCAAGATTTGAGACACTTTGGATCACAAGATTTTGAGATACCCTAGATTACCTTGCTATAGAACCTGAACTTTTTCAAACAAAAGGGGTTTGATAGAAGTATTAATAGGATTATTCACAGTGTTCTAACAAGATACATTTGTGGCATTCAGGAACCAACTAGGGAAGCCAAGTGAACATATGTGAGTGAGTTGTAAGTAGGGTGAAAACAAAACCATTTTTCAGTAGGTGAACAGAATATATTCTGTATTAAACTCCCTACATCTAGAACCTGGAAAACATGTGGCTTCTTAAAGCTACGGAGGGAACCAGCTTTCCACATTGAAAATCTAGAAAGCATTAAGCCTACATTGGATATACCTAGGATATGACAGTACTGGCTTACCATCTGATCGATTTATTCATATACTGCATACGTATTAACTACTTTATGTCTAAAACAGGAAACAGGACTGGAGCAGTTCTAGTGAGGAACACACACGGTTTGATCACACAAATAACTTCAATTTAGTGTTTACTCAAAATTGCACTAAGTGCTGGTGAGAACAAGGACAGTGTGTAACAAGAGCATATAGCGAAGAGGCCTACCTAGTTTGTGGACCAGGGAAGGCTTCCCTGAAGTTGGAATGGAAGATTAGAGCCATTGACAAGGCAAGGGGAAGGTGGGCGGAATGTCATAAGAGGCCCCTGAGGTGTGAAGATGTGTCTGGAGGCCTGGCAGTCTAATCTGGGCTGAGACTGCACTGTGCCTGGGGTCTGGAGGACGCCTAGAGTTAGTCAGGCATATTCACCTACCGCAAAGGCATTGTTCGAGGCACTGCAGAATCAGATGTGCATTTTGTAAAGATCGATCGGTCTGACATGTAGCACATAGACTGGAGAGAGACAGGAGTGGATATGGGGAGACCAGTTAGCTTAGTGCCGTTATCCCAATCCGATCATGCCCTGGGTCCCATCTCTGCCTTAAGAGCAGTCAGAGGAGATGAGTTTCAGCAAAAGGATGTTCAGCAGTGTCCCATGCTGCTGAGAACCCACGCGCGGTGGGCACCGAACACATGCATTGCATCTAGTATGACAGCGGCCCCCTGGTGACCTTGGCTGGAGCTGTTGTCAGGGGACACAGATGAAGGTGGACAGAGATAAAGTAGTTTAAACCAGGGTGGTGGCAGTGAAGGGAAGCGGACAAGATGAGAAATGTAAGGAGAAAAAATTGACGGGGCATGATGTGTGGGTGTAGCTGGGGGAGAGAGCAAGGTGTCAGGAACCCCGTCTACCGTTCCGGCTCGTGCCTTTGATGGATGGTGGTGCTTTTTCCCTAAGGCAGGACTGGAAAACAGGAACGGGCCAAGAGGCTGTGAGTCCAGTCTGTACGTGTTGACAGTGTCTGTCGCGACATCCAGGGGGATATGTAATAACCTAGTTGGTGGTGCCTGGATCTCAGCCGAGAACTTGCATTCGTGGCTGTGAGTTTGGGAGTGGTGAGTCTGTACAAGATAATTGAAGCCAAAGGCTGAGATCACTTATGGAGGGAGGACAGTGTAGGGGGATGGGAGGCTCTGTGGCTGGCCTTCGATGAAAGCCAACATATCGTGCCTGGTAGGACTAGGACAGGTGAAGAAGAAGATTGAGAAGGAGAAAGGAAGAAATGAAAGGAGAACACAGTCACGCTGAAGTGTTTAAGAAGGGGGGTGTTGCTGGGAGCTCTAACTCGGTGAGGTGGAGCTCGTCCATTACATGGAACGAGGTGGTCTCGGAGGAGCCTTGGCAGGGGTGAATCAGTGCCACAAGCAGATGGCAGTGTTTGGGGAAGGAAGTGAGGGGTGAGATAGCAAATGTGAATGACTCTGAAGAAATGAGATTGTGAAATGGAGGGGAGAGTTGGGGCAAGGGGAAGTAGGCTCAAGAAAGGGCTTTTTTTCTTTAAGTTGGTCTTGAGCAGAATCTTGAGCAGGTTTAAATACAACAGAGTTCAAAGTGACAGAGTGAGCAAAAACGTGCTGCTCCTCTCTCTTACCAGTACCACCAGAAGGACAGAAGATGATGGATTAAAATTGTCCCTTACTCTACCCAGCACTGAGAATTAGTATCTGAAATATAGTAGTTGCTCAAAAAATTTTCTTTATTAAATGATCATAAAGAATACACTGATAACTATGGTAAGAAAATAAGGGAACCAGAAAATTTGAGGCATTTTGGAGAATGGAAAAAGCTGGGATTGGGTTGACCAAGAAAGATGTGTGACCCAGCTGAGCCAAAGAGAAGAGACCAGAGCCTCCTTTGCAGCAAAGCAGAGAGCCTTGAGCCCCGTGCAAGTAAACAAGAGAAATAGTGGGTGCTGGGCCTCGGGTAGGGCAGTGAGTTCACAGCCTGCCAGCTGAACCCTCACTCTGAGGGGCTGGCACCGGGAGTGTTTGCCGCCAGGTGGAAGATCAGAGAGTTGTTCCCTAAACAAACAGAGAATCTGCCTGATGAAAGCCCAGAATCCTCCCTCACAGACATGAAAGATAGAAAAGGGAAATTCAGTGCCACCAGGAACTAAACAGATTTTGGATCCTGGTAACCAGTGATTGGGGAAGAACCTTAATTTCTCCCATTTTACATGAAGAAAGCATATGTGAAATGGGAGAAATTAAGGTTCTTCCCCATCTCCTATGGCTAAAAGGTAGCTGACGTGGATTTTGAATCTGTGTGTTTGACTCCACACCAGACTCTTTCCTATCCTGCTCTATAGCCTGCCACTTATCAGTGATTTAAGTCCCAAGGGTTCAAGGATGAATTAGACATTGTTTCTGCTCATGAAAGCAAATATACATACATACATACAGCAAATGTTGTGTCACAGTAAGTTATGTAGCCCTAAAGGATTATTTTTTCTGTGTATTTTCTAGTATACGAACCATCGGAAAATGAAGGTCTAAAAAGTTCAGGTAAGCTTTTTCTCTAAATGGGTATTTCCTGCGAGTCAGCCCCCACCCCTTATATTTATTAAAACTCAGGTAACTTGTGGGACAAAGACAGATGTAGTTAGAAATCCAAGACATTTTCAAGTCTCCAAGGAGGTAATTGCATATTGTCAATATACTCTTTCCCTTGAACTTAAGTTGCAAGTTTTATGTCATTAGGGATGATGTCAGCCTATTTGAAGTATACTTTGAATATAATTTAGGAATTAAAGTTGATATGCTAATATAAAGAGTTATGAGTCTCCATAAGAAGGCCCTAGTCTAAAAAGAGCCAAATTTAGTTACCTTAGTAGAGATAAGTTAATTTAGGAATCTAGTGTGAGTTAATGTAAAATGTGTTTGGTTTTTTTTTTTAGATAATGCTGTAGAAGATTCAAACATAATTTTAGAAGGTAAGTTAATTTTATAGAGATAGTTTTACTTTTTGTATTAAAATTATGTTCACACATTCAGCAGATATGTATTGGACACTTTGGTGTCTGTAGGGTGCTTGGGGCTAGGAGGGAGGGCGTGGAGACAATGGCTAGGATTTCTGGTTTCCTTGGGGTTGGCATTCTCGTGGTCAGACATGATGAAGTAACTACAGATTATGAAAAGTGCAATAACATAAAACTAGGATAGTCCAGTAGCAAATAACTGGTTATAGCAAGGCTCTTCAGCGGGGGTGGTTTTGTTAGACGGGGTTAGCCTTGGGCAGGGATGGGTTGAAAGTTGGGTTCTTTATGTTGTGGTTCAGCTGGACAGACTATTTTTGAAAGTGAAGGGATTGTTCCTAAACCGTTGTTGCCTATATTACATGGTGGTGCTTCGACAGCATGTAGAGTTACAGTGATCCTAATGGTCTGCAGTGTTCTTTCACATACGTTATTTCGGTTGTTCCTCACAGTGGACACTGAAGAGGTAGAGCAATTTATTGCGCTTTTTTTTGTGTGTGTGGCTAAGCTGGTATTCAACCCAGACTTGGGGCCTACAGTGGACTCTGGGGTCTGTGGGCTTTAACAGCAGGAAGTTGCCACAGGGAACATGTAATACGGCATTTGCTCTTTATATTACTCTTAGAATTCATTGAGGAGCCACTCATTGTCAGTTTTCAGGTTAAATGTTGTTGCTTTTGAGCTTGGTTAGGCAGAATATTTAATGGTACAGTTGACTGAAATGGGAGAAGATGGGGAGGAGTGGGGGGAATGTGGGGTTACCATAACCGCCCTCGTTTTCCACTTAGCTGCTGACAGAGACCCTTCCACGGCTGCTGTGACCACTGCACACACGCAAATTCATCTCCACGTAGCAGACTGGATAGTGTTCATATTTTCTCCTACCTCCTGTGACTCAGTTCTCTTTGAAGAATATAGCCGAGTCTGGTTTTTTATTCAGTCAGAATCAGAAAAGAGAAACCCCCCATCCCTAGGAAGAACTTTATCCAACCCATCCCACATATATTGTTTTATATAAGAGGCAGAATGTTACAATATGCATCTTGGCCCTGCCTTTCCTGTGTTTGAAGTCGTTTTTCCAAAGACTTTTCCAAAGTCCCCGTTATATCCTCTACAGGCATTTTGATAAGCCAGTAGAAGATACAGTGGAGACTGCTAAGGAAATTCTTTTTGCGGGGCAGTGGGGCTCTGGACTGTGTGCCGTTAGTCCCGTCTGTAGTTTCTGTGCTTCGTGTTTGGAACCTGAGGGGTCAGTGAGAAGGAACTCATCATCTTCACATGCCCTCTAACCTTCTCTTTCCCCTGTTCCTTGACTTGGCTCAATGAATCAATATACAGTTGGATTCCCACACCAGCAATGACCGTGTCATCATTGACACTCCCTCCATCCTGCAGCTAAACGATCCCAAGTCGTGCTGAATGGGCTTCCAAAACATTTCTCAGCTCCCTTCTTTCCTCTGTGGCTCTGGTGATCTAGTTCAGCCCTCATCACCTTCCTGGGCAGCAGTGGTAGCCTTCTAGCCCATCTTCTCAACTAGATACTTGTCCCCTTTAAATCCATCTGTCATGATACCGTTAGGGTGATCTATTCAAAAGTAGAGGTTAGGCTGTATCAACCCTGTGCCTAAACCCTCTTTACTTCCCCATCTGTGTCAGGAAGGTTACTTTCTGTTATAGGCAACAGAAAACTAAGCTTGAATTGGCTCAAGCATTAAAGATTCAGGTGGCCAATCAGTTGCAAACTGGGAAGACCTAGTGAGGGATTTGAATTATATTCCAGGTGCAGCTGGAATCTGGGAAAAATACTTAAATGAAGTATGGCATAATTTGACTTATTTTAAGGAATTACTTTCACTCCTCATTAGAAAATGGATTAGCTGGGGCAAGAATGGAGGCAGGGACCACCCTGTAAGGAAATGTTTGGGTGCCAATCCAGGAAGTGATCATGGTGGCCTGGAGTAATGTCGTGGCTGTGGAAATGGAGGGGAAAGTTTTGAATTTGAGATATATATATATATATAAATATATATTTTTTTTTTTTTAAGATTTTATTTATTTGACAGAGATCACACGTAGGCAGAGAGGCAGGCAGAGAGAGAGGGGGAAGCAGGCTCCCCGCTGAGCAGAGAGCCGGATATGGGGCTCGATCCCAGGACCCTGAGATCATGACCTGAGCCGAAGGCAGAGGCTTTAACCCATTGAGCCACCCAAGCACCCCTGAGATATATTTTTGAATTATAACTGATGGACCTCTCTGATGGCTGCGAAGTAAAGAGAAATAAAGGGAGACTTTGATTTGGTTTGAATAACTGTCAGATGATGGGGCCATTTACCAACTGTGGGATGGTGGCAGAAGTAGGATATACAGTAAACTTGGTTTAGGGGAGAAAACCAAGGCTCCATATTAGATATTTTAAGTTTGGGAGTAATGTGAGATTACCAGGTGGAGGTATCAAGTAGGGGGTTGGGTGTGCCAATGATATGAGCTAGATGGGTGAGACCTGAGATTGATGTGTTTGGGAGCCATCATCATGAAGGTGGGAGTTGAAATCCATACTGACATGGGTTTAAAAAGTCCTGGAGTAAAGAAAAGCAGGCTGTGCTGATATAATAAGTTTACTGTTTCCTTTTAAAATATCCTCTCATTACATCATTGCCAAAATAAATTTCAGGTGAGTCTGTTAAATGTACACTTTTTCAGAATAAAATTAAATTGAAATTTTGAATTTCAGATTGAAAATTTGATCTATCTTGCAATAATAATAAAGCTTTCTTAGTTTAACATCAGTGATGGAAAATAATAATGTGATTAATACTTTATGATGCACACAAGTTTTTCAGACCTAAAATGACAAGTAAAAGAAATTCTGAGAAAAAATATTGGTAAGGGTGATACAGTGCTAGTAGCTGTCTTACTAAGAATGAGATCAGTAGGCAAACCTTAACAAGCCGTTCATAACAGAGAAAGCTAGTTGTTCATAGTACTCCACTAAAACAATGAAATATGCCAGAATATTCATCGTGATCAGTGGGAATAGGTGATTTTTTTTCCTTTTTCCTTTTATGTAAAAAATATTTCCAAATCTTCCATTTGGGTATGTATTATTCTTAAAATTAGAAGCAAATTAATTTAAGAAGAAAAATGGTTAAATAGCTGCATAAAGAGTTTTAGAAAATGCCATAAAAATTCTTCCTTTTGACCTAAGTCTGTTCCACGTCTTCAGGAGCAAAAGGAAAACTGATATAATTTTATCTCTAGATTAAGGTAATGTTCAATGGATTGTTAGATATGAAGATCTTAAAATGTGATATAATTTGATAGATGGAATCAGATCAGTATATTATTATACCATTATTTGATAAGGTCTATCTACGGTCTCTTTAGATGCAAATGGGTTGAAGTGGCCAGGGAAAAAGGCAAGATGTTTAAAAAAAAGTCGTATCTGTATTTTTGGCCAGTCTTAGAATATGTTATCTTAAATATTATTTTTCAGAAACTTTATTAAGGATAGTAATTAACTTTTAGGACTGTCTTTCAATTTCTTTGTGTTGTTTCATTCATGTTACAGTTAGGGTTGTGTATTAAAAACTTTTTTAACAAGATATTTTAGACCTCTTTACCTCAGCTTTCTTATCAAGTCTGATGCAAAATTGTGGTGAAGACCCGGGTTTTAGTTCATATCTCCTTTGCCCAGGCAGTGAGTTTTGGTCATGGTTAGTCAGTTAGGCAGATGATGTAAAGCCTGTTTTACAGAACACTTGAGAAGTATACAACATTTTGCAAAGTTACCGCTAACTTCTTTGTTGTAATAGTGTGAAAACCTAATGTTTTTTGTCATCATTGCAGTTGTATCCCAGAAATGTCTGTAAAAATAATCACTATAACCTAAATACAATCTGTGTTTGAAACGCTGGTCAGCAGTATGTAATGGATTGTAATTTTCTTACTTATTTTAGAAGCGCACATGCCCCCTGCTGAAGAACAACAGGAAGTACCACTAGGTATGACATTTTTTGGTTGAATCGCCCTTTCCTTTTCTGTTTTAACTTAAAATGTACTGTTGATAGTCACAATGGCTGTAGGAAGTCAGTCTATGAAGGGTACAAATCCTGAGAGAAGGATTAATTGTACCTCAGTTTAAAGAGAAAATTGTCTGTGTTTTGATCAGTTGAGCCAAAGTAAAGGAAAATACATGCCAGATTCAGTCCAGCCCCTGTTTGTTGAGCTAGAAGGTGAGGAGCAGTAATGATCAAAGTACCATGTGATGTTTGGCCATTATAGATGGTGGTAGTAGTAGTTAGGTGGGGTTCCCCCCCCTTTTTTTTTAACCGATAAGCTAATTGATGATGGAATCTGATTTGCCTTAAGATGAGAGTTTAGTAGTGCATAATTTAGTGACTTGACTTTTCTAGTTGCCCATTCCCATGAGGGCATCTTAGTACCCTGGGCCTCGTTAGTACCAGAAGTCTTTGTTTCCAGCCCACTGCGTTAATCCATTTCTGCACTTTTCCCTCCTCTCTGCCAGTCCCTCTCACAGCAGTGAATTTAGGGAATGGGGACATCATTTTGACCAAGGCCTGTGCTTTCAAATGGCATTTTAGAGATGACATTAACCCTACCTGCAACCAGAAGTTAACATACAAACCTCCTGTTCTCATAGTGGGAAACATATTTTATAAAGAGGAGAATTTCCAGTACCTCTATCCCAAGTGTATTTCCTCTTGCTTCTGTGTTTTATTTCCATTTTCTTTCGTTTTGTGTCACTTAATGGTTGAATTATTGCTCCTATTTTTCACATTACGCTTAATGTGAATTTTGTGGCAATGATATGCATTATTCTTTTTGAGTCTGGTAGAAATAATAACTGCCAAAACCTATTAAATAATAAATTTCAAGGAAAAAAATAACTTTTATAATCAAAGAATACTTTTAGTCGTATACTCCAGCTCATCTTTGCTTATTTCACGTTGGGATGTTTTAGGTTTTGGTGATTGTTATACCACATACCTTTTTAGTCATCTGTACAAATGCTTAAAAGAACTGGGTTGTTGGTATTATAATGTGAATGAAAATGGAACTCCATGGAGAATTTGGGCTTTTACACGATGGATACCGTGCAGGTGCATGTATTTTGTGTTTAGGAAAGGTGCGCAGAGCAGGGGGAGCTGCTGATTCTATCCTGCCTTATAATTTCTTCTTTCTGTTGAGTGGTGCTTTACAGAGGGCCTCGTTTCTGTCTTGAGGAGGCAGAGCACGTTACTGAATTAGCATTTTGATTACTGTCCAGTACTTTAAAGAAATTGTCTTATAAGTATTTTTTAAAATAATGATTTTTTTACAACATTGGCCTTTTTCTAGCTACAGCTCATATTTTTTTAATATTGACCTGACTTTAGCGAAGGCATAAAAAGTAATACTGTTTTCTGGCCAGAAATTTCTGTGCTTTTCTTTTCCATGTTTTATAAGCTGAGTGCAAGAATTTCCTTGCAACATAAATATAAAATACCCAGTGGTTTGGGTGCTGGAAGGAGGTGCTATTTTGGAGGAGTATTTAACAACCGAGGCACGTAAAAACGAAGATTTGCTGAATATGTGTACTCACTAACATATGATAAGCTCCCAATAAATAAATGGTGACCGTGGCTATTTTTGTTTAGTAATTAATTAGCCTGATCTTCGAGGTGAATCAAGAGAAGTTAAACCCTAAAAGACCTGCTCAGGAAGTTGTAACTTGTAGCTTGGTGTCATAAAAATTGGATTAACCCACTGCCCAGTTACAGTGCAACCTTTCCAGAAGAGACTATGAGGCCACGAGTTAGCAATATGTATTTTTAATGATTGCACTTGCTTTGCTTATTTCCCATTATTTTCATAGTCTTAGTTTATTACAGCCTCTTTTACTCAGTGTTATAAAAGAATAACCGTTGAAACTGTATTCGGGATCTTCATGTACAATAAGCCAACTGCTCTTGTAAGTGCTTAACAATCTGTGTGATGACGGAAACTCCAGGAACACTGATGATAGGGCCTGTCTCCCCCAACTTTGCAATGCTCCTTAACTTCCAATCTTGAAAATCTGTTATTCAGGGGAAGCATTAATGGAGGACATCTGCAACATGCTAGCTCTTAGTGCACTTTAGTCTGGCCCTTGGGATTTTTTTTTTTTTTAAATTTATTTATTTGTCAGAGAGAGAAGGAGAGAGAGCGAGTGAGCACAAGCAGACAGAGTGACAGGCAGAGGCAGAGGGAGAAGCTGGCTCCCTGCTGAGCAAGGAGCCCGATGTGGGACTCGATCCCAGGACGCTGGGATCATGACCTGAGCCAAAGGCAGCTGCTTAACCAACTGAGCCACCCAGGCGTCCCTGGCCCTTGGGATCTTAACTGATGATTACTTTGCCTTCCCTGATAATTCCAAGACCAGGTTATTCTGTCTTAATATTGCTTATTAAATTTCACAATGATATATTTTTTGGCGTGCTCTAACCCCGCAAGGCGGGAACTGTCTTAGTTCACCATTGTATTGAGCCACACACTAGGGACAGAGAATGTGACCCTTTAGTAAGCAGTAAGCATTCTGTAAGAGCTCTTCTAAGCACATTCCATGAATTAACTCATTAAGATTTCCGGTTACCTAAGAGGTAGACATGCTGTTATCTCCATGTCACAGATGAGAAACTGAGACATAGCGAAGCTGGTGTGAGAGACGATGGGTGGCAGAATGGACGCTGACCCTTGTCTGTTGGCTCCAGAATTCAGGCTCTGGGCCTCTGTGCTCTAGAGGACTTTTCATAAGGGAAGGCCTAAGGGCTGATGAGTTCTGAGAGTTGTTTTGATGTAATAAAGATAGAGCTGTCATCTTATTCAACATCTTTCCCTTACTCTACGTTAGTACTTCAGCTAGGACCCAGAAGTGTTGAAGATTAAGATTTATGGTAGAAAAGTCAGTTGTCCAGTAGCTTGAATTTTGTCATCTTTTCTTTATATTTGTGAATTTATAAGTGCTTTGCTCTTGACAAAGTCAGTCCTAGGAATTGATCTGATATTAGAAGTCGATTATTTTGAATTTTGATTTTTTATAAAAATAAAATTTATAAAAAATTGTTTATAATAAATATTATATTGTAATATTATATATAATATAATATATTATAAAAATAAAATTTATAAAAAATTGTTTATAATAAATATTATATTGTAATATATATAATATAATATATTATATTATAAAAATAAAATTTATAAAAAATTGTTTTTGCAATGTAGGCTCCTTAGTGAGTTTTCACCTGGCTCCTAAAACCCAGATTTTTTTTTAAGGATTTTATTTATTTATGTGATAGAGTGCATGTGCACAAGTAGGCAGAGCAGTAGGCAGAGGCAGAGGGAGGGAGGTGAGGACTGGCCGGATCACCTCATGGGAACTGAGATGGGAAGCAGTTTGCGGGGAGAGAGGGCTGACTGAAGGGAAGAGTCGAGGACGATTCCTATGTTCCTGACCTGATTGAATGAATGATCAGCCCTTCATGGACATGTTGGAGGCAGGAGGAAATGGAGAGTAGCAGAGGAGGTGACTGGCCCGATTTCGGACATACTGGGTTTGCTACTCAGTGAACCACTTCTGAGTAGAGTCATCTTTAAATATGCAGGAGCAGGGGCACCTGGGTGGCTCAGTGGGTTGGGTCTCTGCCTTTGGCTTCTGTCATGATCTCAGGGTCCTGGGATTGAGCCCTGCATCGGGCTCCCTGCTCGGCAGGGAGCCTGCTTCCTCCTCTCTCTCTGCCTCCTTCTCTGCCTACTTGTGATCACTGTCTGTCAAATAAATAAATAAAATCTTTAAAAAAAATAAATATGCAGGAGCATACTTTTGGATCCTTCAGAATTGTAACTGGGCTTTTAGGTTATTTGCCCTTTGATCGGTGCTCATTCCTATGCCTCAAACAGCTTCCTACTACCTCAGGTATGTTTGATGGCACAGGTTACAGGAATGTTCATTCCTCTCCCAGGCTAGCTCACTGATAGATTCTAAGAGAACCGGAAGTCAAAGGCATTTGTAAAACCATTTTCTGTTGAGGTGTAATTAACACACAGCGACGGGCTCACTTGCTGAGCGGCCAGTGAAGGAACTGCGCCTGAGATCCGTTCCTGTACCAAGACAGAAAGCTTCTAGCACTCCAGAAACTCTCCCTCCTCCCACTCAGTCACATCCCCCCCCCCCAACAGGAAGTGTGCTGATCTGTCACCATTGATTGGTTTGCTTGCTTTTGAATTTAATTACAGAAAACCAGAAGCAAACACACACAAATGCAGATACACTTTTTTGGTGGCTTTTTTTTTGGTTGCATAACATCGTGTCTGAGTTTCATCTACTTTGTAATGTATAGTGCTGGTTTTTATTCATTGCCATTTACTATATGTACATTTAAAAAATCCATTCTACATTGATAGCTATTGTGAATGTTTCTAGTTTCTGACTGTTAGAAAAAAGCTTCTATGAATAATCTTGTACTTGTCTTTTGTATATAAATGCTCATTTCTGTTGGATATGTGAAAGTATACATAAGATTTCTAGTTACCTCACATTAGCACCAAATCTCATATAAAAAACTTCTGGGTACACATGCACACACACATATGTAGATGAATAGATAGGAAGGGAGGAAGGAAGGCTCATACTCGAGATTTAGAAATTATTTCAGGGATGCCTATGTGGCTCAGTTGGTTAAGCGGCTGCCTTCAGCTCAGGTCATGATCCCAGCGTCCTGGGATCGAGTCCCGCATCGGGCTCCTTGCTCAGCGGGGAGCCTGCTTCTCCCTCTGCCTCTGGCTGCCTCTCTCTCTCTCTCTCTGACAAATAAATAAATAAAATCTTTAAAAAAAAAAAAATTATTTCAAAATTTGGTTGGACCTTTAAGTGCACCATCTTCTTCCCTACTCAGATTGTAACAGATCTAATGATGGTAAAATCAACCAGATACTAAAGTTTGGAATGAGAAAGTTTTTACAAAAAATTGGACAAGAATGACTTTGACGGTATACTTTTTTTTTTTTGCCTGATCATTTATATTGTCAGTAACATTAAAAACTGACATACGATTATATTAGTGTATTTTAACTGCAACTTGCAGTATCTAGTTGCTCCTTGGAAATCCTTCCTATATTTTTTTTTCAAATACCAAGCTAGATTTTTTTTCCCTCTGTTACATTTCTTATTAATATAGTGAAAATACTGACAGGAGAAAGAGAGTTAATGCTTGTATTTCTCAAAAGATTGAAATTCTTAAATTTTGTTGTAATTCTCAGATGCTCTAAGAAGCTTAAGTTTTCATCAGCAGCTTTGCAAATAATTCCCAGGGACTTCTCTGGGTAATTAATCACTGTTGAAGGAGTTGCCCTTAAAAACAACAATAACGCATAAAAAGCATTTATTTCTGTTGGTGGTTTTGTTTTTTTTTTTTTTTTTTCTTAAAGTAGAATGAGAATGAAGCAGTTTCACAGTCTGTGTCTGGTTGGTCCTTTAATTTAGATTTCCCCTTATTTTTGCAGATACTTAAAGCTGCAGAAAGACTGCCCCCACTACCACAGGAGGACCAGCCTAAGCATACGCTCCAAAAGATGGCTGTGATAGATCTTGTGACGTAATTACTGAGCAGACCAAGATCTTTGGGAATGAACACTAAAGATGTTTCTAATCGATTGTAGTCCACTGGCATTTTAGTGTTTTTTTGTTTTTGTTTTTAGAAACAGAAATTACATGTATTGTTACACTTTCTGCATGTCCGTTTTCGATAGCATTAGTGGATCCTTTGGGTTTTCTCTTCTCTTCCTTTTTGTAACACAGCTTCCGATCTTACCTACATTTATGTGTGTTGTTCAGGTAACAGTTGATTATAGTGACGATGTAGCGACAATTGTCTTGGCAGGGTTTCGTATATATATGGCTAGTGATTACCCCCACGTCGGTCGGACTGACCTATGTCAACTGCGTTAAGTGTGATCTCAAAGCCATGAAGGGTGCCCCGGGCTTGCACTCTGAGGAACACTACTAATGGTCGCTATTAGCTGTGAAGACTGAACTTGTATATATCTGCACTGATACCCTCCTAGGGTATTTTTTCCTTAGCTTGGAGTTTTCTACCTTAGCTTGGAGTATTCAGGGTAAAACTCAAATTTGGAGGTTCGCAGCCATTAGCTCATTGATTGGGAAAATTGAATATTTTGGTGAAAGTCTTAAGTTATCGTGGTTAATTTATTTTTTAAATTAAGGGGGAACAATTAAAATTCCTTGCTAGGATGTAGGCAAAAGGAATGGCCTGCTCTGTCATGCAGAAACTCTGTTGGGCACGTCGGATCAGGCATATAATAGCTTTGTCCCTTCGGCATTTGTTTAAATTTTAGAAAACCTATATAAAGTACTGGTGTGCATCTTAAAGGTTGCTCTGCCTTTTGCTGATTAAGTTATGCCCTCCCAACACTGAAGGCGGCACTGTGATCTTACTAGAGAACGAGGCCTCTAGCTGGGTTGATTTAGGACTTTGTGTGAAAAGTGCCCACACAGCCACATTGCCTGCTGTTGTTTGCAACATATGAGCCTTTTCTCTTTACCTTGAAGAGTTTCCTCTACTTTTAATGTGGTTTATTTTGGCTTGGACATAGTTGCTGTGATGAAAATACTCATTTGTTAGAAAAGAAGGTAGTGACATGAAAGGACCATGAGCTATTAAAAAAAAAAAGCCATAAGAAGTAATTTCATTTCCATGTCAGGGTTAGCTCTTGATAATGTTAACATTGTTTTAAAATAAGATGACTTTTCTTTTCCCCCTGCTTTTAGGGTTACAATCAAAGAGATTTTATATTTTTATCATTATAGATCATAGTTACAATGTAGTGAGTTATGCATGCTGACCCAGTGTGTGGTGAAATCCAGAAGATTGAGTTACTAAGAAAAGCAATAATTTTCTAAAGCTGTGATATGGGTAATATAGAGTTGCTACTCTAATTCTAATAAAGCTCTTAATTCATAATATGAATTATAGAACACTACTTTTTATAAAGCCTTATTTTTTTAGGGAAACTTAGGAGTGACATAGACCTGATAAATGAGTAAAATTTTGCTGGATTTTTGTAGATAATCATCTCTAGAACTCTGGAAACTGAGGATTCATTATGCTGTGGTCAACTTCCTAAATACTTTCTAATTCCAGATACCTGAATTAATGAGCCTTGTCTTCAACTATGTGCCATGCTGGGCAATATCTATGGATTTTTTAAGAATAATGTAAATGTCTTATGTTTAATGTTATTTGAGTGCAATAAAATGCAGAATTCTTCTCTATATTGTCATTATTTTGAATTATTATTTTATTATGTAACAAAATCAGTTCATTTTCTACTTAACTAGTATATTGGAATATTACGGTATCTTTTTGATTACTGAAATCACGAAGGTGTACCTTCAATCCTTTCTGAACCTATTTCTGATAGGTAATGTTTATTTTGTTTAACCTTGGCTCTGATGCTGCATTACCAGGGGCCGGATTAAAATGAAATAGCCTCTGCATCCCTCCTTTGGGGGTTTTTGTTTAGCACCTAGAAGTTCTGGTAATTCCCCAATGACGCAAGCCACCCCCCCCCCAATACACACACACAGCCTCCTGCTCCCCCATGACCATCGTACCACTTGTTCGTGAACTCCATTGTAGCTGAGAAGACCAAACAGTCTGAGCAGGTAGAAGAGCAGGAGAGGGTACAGCAAGATGTCTTTCGATCTTCACTGTTGTGGCAGGAAAGGAGAACGAGACAAGTAGGGAAGAAGCCTCTGGGTTCCGGAAAGTGTTGTTTTCTCCTCCAGCATGCCCAGAAGAAACAAAAATAAAGACTTCAGACTCAGGAGAAACAGATCCACTTTTATCAACTGCATTTCCCCCGCTAAGCGCTTTGTGAGTGTTAGGGGGTTGCATTTTTCCCAGCAGAAAGGGCTTGCAGATAAGGAAACTGAGGGGCAGAGGGGCCGAAACGCCTGCCAGCCATGGTCCTTCATGGTGAGCACATGGGCAGCAGGTGGAAGGTGGAAACAGTTGGAGGGAGGCCAGAATGCAGGTGGGAGAGCAGGTTGGAGACCAAGGAGTAATGGTGGTGGGGGCAGGGCTGACCTCAGTACTGACAGAGACACAGAGAAGGGCCGGGAAAGCTGTGACTGGCTGAGTGGGCCAGTGCTGGGGAAACAGAGTCCTAGAGAGTCACAGATGCCAGTGAGACGAGATACTGGCGAGAACAACTAGGCCTTAATGGAAATTAGCTTTGGGCATACGTGAGGTCCAAGAAAAACAGGTCAGTAGTCGGAGAAGCAGAGTTGCTGAACAGCCTAGAGTTCAGGGTATTTGAATTCACAAAGGCAATTTTCTTTAATAGTGTATGATAATTTTTGAACGATTCAGATCCCCTTCTTTTTAGTAAGGTTTTCCTTATTCTGAAAGGGGAAAAGTTAGAGATTGCATCACGTCTTCTTGGGTACAAGTGCTTAATCACTAACTATGAGTTACACGTGAACTTGGACATGAATTTTCAGAATTAGGCTGAGCATACAGCTCCCTTTAACTTAGAGACGTCCCATCATTGAACCATACAGAGTATGATTGATTTATTATTATAGAGGATACTTTCTAAATCAGTCTTACCTATTCTGTGACCTTTGGCAAGATTCCTGAGCCTCTTGAAGCCTTTCTTTCCTTATCTATACAATTAAAACTACTTCCCAGGGTGGGACAGAGTTGATGGGATTGATGGGATCATCTGCAGTGAGTGCTTAAAACAATGCCTGGGACTCAGTAAGCATCCAGTAAGTCCTTTTCCTCCGGGGCACAGGGGGTCCACATGGGGCCTCCCAGGGAAGCCTGTGTGCAGAGAATGAAGTAGAGCAGAGTAACACTTTACTTGTTAGCTCTGCGAAATACCAGTGAGGGATGCTGGATCTCTGTGAAAACACCTTTACCTTCTGAAAATCAGAGGGTCCAAGATGTCTGCCCTGCACATTTCCCCATATCCAAACATGAGTCACAGATGTCCCCATGCTGATATGAGGTGAGGGACAGAAGGGGATGTGAGAGAGAGCTTTTCTCCAGAGCTGGGGAAGTTTGGGTTGGACCTTCTTCCGTCAGGCTCATTGCCCTATCCTGAATACTGTTATGGAGGAGGAAGAAAGATGGCGGCCTTGTTCCTGGGAGCTTGCCTGGCCAGGGCCCTCCCACACCTATTTAAAATGTGATCCATTCAAACCACTCCTTGTTTCTCCCCTGGGAGTGGGAAGATGTGTGGAGAGCTCTAAACTCCTCTTCAAGCACCCACCTGTTTAATCGGGTTAGCAACTTGCATTTCTGCTTGTGTCAAGTTACACTGGCCCCATGCCAGTGCCAGGTGATGGATTACTGGAGGATGAGGTGGGTCACAGCCTTCCTGCAGGCACTGCTGGTAGCACTGGAAGGACTCCTGGAGGAACAGGACTGTTTGTTGTTGTTTTTCCTCAATCCTGTGTCCTTGACTCCTGCGAGAGTGCATCCTATGAAATGACGTACTGCCTAACTTTTTGATAAAGGAGGTTATGGTTAATAAGATCAGAAATTCTGGGATGTTCAACAGAGATCTAGAATGGCTTTGTTTTTGTTTTTAAATATCCCTTGTACCTCCTGCAGTTCTGGCAGGAAGGGTGGGGCAGTCAGCTTGATAAAACCCACTCTTTGCAGGAGGCAAAGGCTACAGGACCCTATCTCTCCTGTTTCTCTTTCTGGAACCGAGGGAAGGGCACTGGGGGAGGATTACCTGCTTTGGAAGGATGTATACGGCTGACCTTGATACGGTGGGCACTCGACTTTCTCGGCCTCAGCTTCCTCCTTTGCACAAAGGGAGGTAGACCTCTCCAAAGGGTGACAAGAGGCAGGCATGATGTGCTTCGACCAAGCCTGGCATGCTGTAGCTTTCAGAGGTCATTCCCTTCCTCTCCATTAGTTTCTTGAAAATGCTGGACCTATAAAAATCCCTCCCTTGTCTTGGAAGCCTGCCTCAGATTTACTTGTCACTTCCCCAAAATGAAATGTTTGATATGATTGATCAATGGAGGAAACTGGGGAGCAACGAAATCAAGTGTTCGGTAGTCGTACCCCTGATCTGACCCCACAGCCCGGTCTACTATGAGGGAGGTACTGAGTCTGAGTCTCCCAAACTCTGCCCTATCCTGACTCCCACACATATGCCTAACACATGTTCTAGAAATACTCAAAGCTAGGTAAGTACCTATGGGAACTGTAATCAACTGGTCTAC
The DNA here is from genome assembly GCA_004024625.1 of Mellivora capensis. Lineage (NCBI taxonomy): Eukaryota > Metazoa > Chordata > Mammalia > Carnivora > Mustelidae > Mellivora > Mellivora capensis. The sequence goes on along the minus strand of PISX010000802.1, from coordinate 88,174 downwards.
CTTGAAATTTAGCTAGACCCCCAACTTATATGAAACATAGGCCAGATCTGAGATAGTACAGAAATGAAGTTATAAATAAAGTGCATGGTCAGGTGACGTACCATAGTTTTCCATGTAGGGTGGACATTATTTGACTGGTCCAGGTTCTGGGTGGGTTTCACTGCATTCAGTCCCATTCGTGGGAGAGACCCTCTGACTGTGGTTAACTTAGTGAGAGGCTGACACGGGTGGGCTGTCTGGCCCATCTTGGCTCCCCAGCACCTGGGCTCAGTGCAGGCACCCTTAGTGGTCCACCTGTGTATGTATGAAGTCCTTAGGGAAGCGAGACTGCTGTCACCCCAGTGAGGGGGACATGTGGCAATTCTTTAAAGCACACGGTGACAATTATAAAGTTGTCTTCTGGTTTTAGGACATAGTATATTGAGCAAGCTTTGATGAGGGCTTCTCTCCACTCCAGTTTGCCTTTACCCCACAGAGGCATTTAGAGTGGGTGGAGGTGACCCATAGCCACTTTTTCCCTATAGATGAGGAATACTTAACCTGATGCCTCATATCTAGTGACTGCCCAGTGACTTTTATAAATTAAGTCAAATGAGTCTAATCTTAATATTTTGTAACAAATTTCATGTGTAAAGAATTCAGGGTTTAGGAAAATGGAATTCTATGCCCAGAAATATTTTTCTTGAATTATATTTATTTGAATTCATTTAAATATGGTCCTATATTTTGAGATAATAATGGTGACTTTTATAATACTTATTTTGTTTTGTCTTTACTTTTCAGAAACAAATAGAAAAACAGATGATCCAGAAATAAAAGAAAAAGGTGAGATCATCAAATAAACTGCCTTTCAAATATATATAGGAAGAAAATCATTATACTACTCATGAATAACATGGTGATTTTATTTTATATCATCAGTTAAATTGCCTCTGAGATTATTATTTTAATGGTTTTATCAACAAATATTTATTAATATTTACATAAACATTAAGAGCCAAAGAGATTCCCTGGCTTCTGATCCTGGTTTTGCCATTCACTATATGTGGTCTGAGAATTCCTTGCCCTCTGTGCCTCAGTTTCTTCTGATATGGGAATAAAATAGTACCAGGTTTGCCAGAAGACTCCTGTTTCTACAAAGGGAATTAAATGAAAATATGTGTAAAGTGCTTAAAGCAATGTATAGCACAGGGAAAGTACTTAGCAAATGTTAAATATTGTTTATGTTAACATCTGTGCCAGGAATAGAGGTCCAGAGATTACTAGAACATGTCCTTTTTTTTACAAGAAACTCTGAATTGTTGGAAGGACATGCAAACAAGGTTATATCCATATAGAAAGAATCGTTTCTGCTTTCCCACAGTTGATTACAACCCAATTCTAATAAATAACCCAGTAGAATTTTAAGTCAGCTCTTACAAAGGTTCCTTAGCTTACTCAGAGTTAGGAAATAAGTTTAAAAATTATATAGATGATATGGGATAATGCTTTTTTTTTTCATATTTCACTTCTCTTTGTTCTTTCCAATCCTTGAGATTTTTAAGTATTTAATTCAAGTTAGACAATAAGAATCTCTAAATAGTAAGGAAGGCTACTAATTTTATCCCTCACAAATTTTTTTATATTATTTAACTAATTAATTTTCTCATCATAATAAGTGTGCTCTTTAATCCCCCACCTCCCTCCCCTCTGCTAACATCGGTTTATTCTCTATAGTTAACAGTCTATTTCTTGGTTTGTGTGTCTATTTTTTTCTGCCTTACTCATTGGTTTTATTTCTTTAATCCCACACATGAGTGAGATCATATGGTATTTGTTTTCTCTGACTTTCACTTAACATCCATTATACTACCTAGCTCTATCCATGTTGTTGCAAATGTAAGGTTTCATTCTTTTTTATGGCTGAATAATATTCCATTGTGTATATACACCACATCTTCTTTATCCATCAGTCTATTGACGTACACTTGGGCTGCTTCCATGTTTTAGCTATTATATTATAAATAATGCTGTTATAAACATAGGGGTGCATGTATCCCTTTCAATTAGTGCTTTTGTATTTTGGGGGTAAATACCCCGTAGTGTGATTACAGGATCATAGAATAGTTCTATTTGCTTGTAATATCATTTGAGTGATAAAATCTTTAGTGATTAAACATTACAATTTCAGAAGTGGCTTTAATTTTGAGTGATGAAAGCAGTGTCTACATTTGAGAAGATATAATAGTACGTAACGTTATAATATACATAATGTACATGGTCTCAGTGTATAATTACTTGATAAGCATACAGAGTTGCTGACCTCTGGCTGTAATTTTGTAGCCCTTACGCTGGGAACTAGGCATCTAGCCATGCATTTTTTCCCCTGACTAGTTGTATTTAATTTTTTTATGAAAGTAATCCCAAGATACAGTTTTAAAATATGACTTCTAATGAAAAACAGCAGTCTTCTACATCCCTACTCCCTGTCTAAGAGTCCCATCCCTGACTTTCCTTTAGCTGTTTCTTCTTGTACATACCTGCACATTTCTAAATAGCTACTTGTACGAGTTTCTCGTCAATGTTAGAAGTTGTTGGTTAACTTTTCTACATAGATGACTGGAATTTAGCTCAGTCATGACCCAAGTTCTCCATGCTGCCCCACCTTCCTGATCTTCTGTGACATCATGATGTACTCTGATCTTGATAAGTAAGTAGCCACCTTCTCCCTAGTTTTGTTTCCTCCGATTTCAATGACCTGCAGTCAGATGTGATCAGGAAGCAGATGATCCTGTTTCTGACATAGTCAGAAGATCAGTAGTAGCCTAATGCTTCGCCACAATGTCCGTGTCCTTCCCCTCACTTCATCGCATCGCAGAGGCATTTTCTTATCTCATATCATCATGAGAAGGGTGAGTATAGGGCAGTAAGATATTCTGAGAGAGAGACAGAGGCCCCATTCATATAACTTTTATGACGCTATATTATTGTACTTGTTCTATTTTGTTATTAATTATAATAATGAGTAATCTCTTACTGTGCCTAATTTATAAACTTAACTTTATCATAGGTTGTGTGGGTATAGGGAAAAAACATAGTATACATAGGGTTTGGTGCTGTCTGGGGGTCCTGGCATCCCATGGGAGTTTTGGAATGCTTCCCCTGCAAATAAGGAGGGACAACTGTATGAAGGAGAAAACAAAGCGAGGAGGAGGATATCATCAGCTGATCCCTTTCTCGATTCCACTTGCTTGCTGGTTACCACATCTTCTTGGTCTTTCCCCTGCTCTCTGCTGTGTGTGCTTTTCTCAGCCTCTTTGGATGGCTGTTCCTCATCTCCCTGACTATCTAGCACTCAAGTGCCCCAGGACTCAGTCCTCAGAGCATTTCTCTATCTGCACACACTCCCTCAGTGATCTTACCTAATCTCCTTGCTTTAAATAACTGTCTGCCAGCGATGACCACACTCGCCTGCAGCCTGGATCTCTTCCCTGGTTTCTAGACTGGGGTGTCCAGCCGTTGCCCGGTGTCTTCTGGAGAACCTCGTTTGGACATCTGATAATCACTTCAAACTTGTGTGGACTGAACTCCTGACCTCCCCCCTTGTAACCTGCTCCTCCTACGAAACGTCTCTTTCATGCCTCCCTAAATTTACCTCAGCAAGTCCTGTCAGTCCTCTCCCCACAATATATCCAGAATTCCACTGTTTCCTGCCTCCAACAGCCACCACCACCTAGCTCCCAGCTACTGCAGTCTCTTGCCAGCATTATTCCAGTTGCCGCCTAACTGGTCGTCCCGCGTCCACCTTTGCCTCTATAATCTTTCTCAGTACACGAGCCGCAGTTACCCCTTTTTTTTTTTTAAAGATTTTGTTTTTATTTATTTGACACAGAGAGAGAGAGAGAGATCACAAGTGGGCAGAGCAGCAGGCAGAGGGTGGGGCAAAGCAGGCTCCTTGCTGAGAAGAGAGCCCGATGAGGGGCTCGATCCCAGGACCCTGAGATCATGACCTGAGCTGAAGGCAGTGGCTTAACCCACTGAGCCACCCAGGCAACCCCTTTAAAACCTAAGCTGTGTCGTGTTGCCCACTGTCTCCAGCATCTTCATAGCTCCCTCAAAGTCCTTTGCAGTACAAGCCCTCATAAAATCCATTCTCCCTTCTCTGTCTTCTCTTGGTTTCCTCCCCAACATCACATCCTGTAATACTCTTTCTCCTTTGCTCACTCTACTCTAGCTATACGGGCTTCCCTACCAAGCACACATGGGACCCAGGGCCTTTGCACTGACCGTTCCCTCCAGCTGACTCTTCTCCCACAGAACCCGCATGGCTTGCCATAGTCTTTGCTCAACTGTGGCCTCCTTAGCGAACCTCCCTAACCTTATTTCAAGTTAAAGCCCCCTTCCTTTCCATACTCTGCTCCCTTGCTTTATTTTCTCTATAACACTATGTGATTATATTTAGTTTAATTCTTTGGGATTTATTGTTTGAACCTCCCACTGGAATCCAGTTTCCATGAAGACACATTTCTGTCCTGCTCACTGCTGCGTTTCCTGTGCCTGGCACATAGTAGACATTTAGTAAGTATTTGTTCACTGGATTTCTATTATGTTTTAATTTTGTAGGATTTGAACAGACATTACAGACATTCTTAAAGTAAGAACCAGACCCAGATAGAACTCTTGGGATGGAAACCTATGGGAAACCCAAAGCTTGAATCAGTGACACTGGGGTAAGAAGACAGCTGTTGTCATCCCTAAAGAAACCAGAGTTGATTACATGTTCTCCTCTATGACCTCACATGTCAGACGTCAGTGGTTGCCTGGATCGTCATACCCATGCTGTTTGGAGCACAGAACTGACAAGTGTTCAAAGTGTTAAATACACTTTCACGTTCAGTTTCTTTATCCAGACATAAGCATCATGATTCTTAATGCCTCACAGGATATACTTCAAAACAGGAAGATAAAATGAAACTATTTATAAATCATAAATGTAGTCTGCTACTACTATTACTATCCAAATATCTGCACTCCAGATTGCTTTGATTAGCAATGAAGTTGGTTGATTTGGGGGTGAATAATAGGTGTGCCAGTTTTAAGATTTAGTTAAAACAGTGCTTTTAAAAGATCCATATGTACAGTCATAATCAGTTCTAAAAGCAAAGGTATTTTTAGCCCCCAAAGTACAACACATATAATTAAAGAATAAAGGGTGGGTTTTGGTTTTTTTTTAGGTTGTATAAATTTAGCTGTACAAAAAACTCACTAAAATGATTCACATCATTCAGTTGGCCTTGGACCAATGACCATGTCTTGTCGTAGTTCCAAGGCAGAGACCACAGAGGTAGGAACGAGGCTGCTCTTGGAACCATGTTAGCCCACGTCTCACTTGGTGATCCCAGAGACTAACCCCAAGTTAAAGGAGAAAGGAGATAAAACAAATCCTCTTTGTCCTTTATTCTGTTTTCCTGTCCTGTATTGGTTAGGGAAGTAAACACTCTTAAGGAAAATCCTGGTTTCTTAACAACACCCTATTTTTACCCTCCTCCTTTGTCTTCAGTGGTTGAGTTGGATTTAGACCTTCCTTACAAATCACACATCCCATTATAAGTACAGTTATATGTAATTTTTAAAAACCTCAAATTTTAGTGCCTTAAACAAGATAGGAGTTTATTTCTTATCCACATAAATAACCTAGAACCAATTTAATGGCTCATTGTGGACGTAGCTCCTCTCTTGCCATTCTGCTGTCCTTAGTCTATAACCTCATGTTTCAAAAGGGCCATTGAAGCACCAGCCATTATCACCATATCCAGATAACATGAAGGAAGTGGAGAGAAGGAATAAACTTCTTAGGAGAACTACATTTAACTGATAGAACATTGGTAAAGCTAAAATTCAGGGTTCTGGTTCTACAGAAGAAAAGAACATCAAATATTGAGAGGAAGAAGCGATTAGCAGTCTTGAACATGCAGTATTTTACCCTTGTTACCAAGGTATACTCTACCACCATGTTTTAGGGAAATAGCTACTGCTCTATGCTAAAAGTTTCAATAAATCATCAGAATGTTAAAAAAAAAACTACCAGTTTTTCATCATTCACAAAAACATACATGAATTTATTTATCCACTTAAATATTTGCATGCCTACCTAATGCATGCCAGATACTGTTGTTGTAGGCAAGTGGATGCAGGTGAGAATAAGACAGACAAAATTCTGTCTTTCATGGAACTCACATCCTAGTCGGGAATCCAACAGCACGCACAAAATCTGAAACAGTGATAGTGCTCTAAAGGATACGGAGCAGGAGAGTATGCTGGCAGGAGGTGGGGAGGGAAGGGGAGACTATCTATGGGGAAGTTAGGGATACTATCAAGGCAACTGTGTGAATGCTGAGCGAGGAGCACACAGAAGAGGAAGCGCCTATGCAAAGGTCCTGAGGCAGGACAGCCAAGCCTGAGAACCTGGAGCACCCCAACCAAGCTGAGAGTATATATCATGCAGTCAGAGAGAAATTCGGGGGCCAGGCTATGACAGGGAGTCTGACATTTTCCTTTATGTAGTTGGGATGTCCTATCCAGGCCATGAGAGTGTCAGCACGTCAGTCTTTCTCATTCACCCATAGACTTATTTGCTCCTGGGAAGTCTACCTCAGTGCTTCTGACAAAGGTAGAGACAGGGGGAAGGTGGACTCTGGACATTGGTGCTTGCAGATAGTGAACACACGCAAGCCCTACCCCTACTGCTGCTCACAGCGGTGCTGCTCCCTCTTCAGAGGCTCCATTTTGTCCTCAGGGAGCTGCACCTCCTTCCTCACTGCCCGCCATACTCTGTACGGCTTTGTCCTCCAGGCTTCTGATCCGAACGGGACTTGCCCAGTGTGGTGGGTGTTGGGCTCTCTGGGCTGTTACTTCAGAGAATCTGTGGAGAGAATCCTTGGGTCAGCTTTGCCTGCGTGGGTCCTCACACTTCCATGGTAGGAAACTGGCAGTTTCTAGCAGTACCAACCAACAGATGTTTGTCTCTGAAGTATTTCATTGGGTGTGAAATGCAGGATAGTCTTAAAATTGCCCCAGAATCATTGAAAATCCATTGACATTCATTGTCTGCTTTGGGAATTCCATCCTCTTTTTTACTCAGATTTGCAGGGTGCTGTTAACTATGGGAAAGAAGGAAGAGGAAATATTCCATTTTTGGAACATGTAGTGAAAAAATGGAATGTATTTTAATAGTCAGACTTCAGTTTCATAATAATAGAAGTGGAGTTGTTTTTTTTGTTTGTTTGTTTGTTTGTTTGTTTTTTTAAATGGCCATTCCGAGTTTGTCTCAGGATGAAATATCAAGTTGCCGGATTCTCTGCTTGTGTGATCTCCCCTCAAGCGTATTATTGAGGAACTGCGGTGAGAGCAGAAGATTTTGCTTTTACTTAGAATTGATAATTCTGTGTTCTTTCCTTTTAGAGAGTCATGGGTTTGAAATAGGATTTATTCCAAAACAGGCCCTATTTGCCAGATTCTGAAATTGAATCAGATTCTATTTGTTTTAGATAAAGTTGCTATATCCATTTCTCCCCACTGGATGTCATCTTTTCCCACATATTCCATCTTCCACAACCACAAAATGCATGAACTACAAAGCAATGGCAGCAAAAAAAAAACTTATGGATGTCAACTCAAACAGTCACTTTTATTCATCCATTTATTGAGTACATTCTGGGCACCTACTATGTGCCATGCCCTGTTGTAGGCACCGGGGCTAACACAGTCATTAAAAACAAAGTCCCAGTTCTCCTGGTGCTTGTTATTTACTGTATGTGTGTTGGGGGGGGGGGGGGGGGGGGGGGGGGGGGGGAGAGGTTAGATATGTTAATTGTTAATAATTAAAATAATAGATATTTTAATTGTTAAAAATTAAAATATAACAGTGGTAAGTATGAAAAGGAATATAAAACGGGAAACGACTACAACGAATGACAGTAGGCAGGGGAGAGGCCTCTGAGACAGTGACGTTTCAAGATGCAAGGGAACAAGTTGTGCAAACATCAAGGAGAACTGAGTCTAGGGATGGAATAGCACATGCATAGTCCCCAAGGGAGTGAGCTTAGCATGTGTGAACATCAGTGAGGAGGTGGGTGTGGCAGGTGGAGAATGGGGGAGGGAGAGGGACAGGAGTGGGTAAGTTTGAGGGCTTGCAGGGTCTGAATCACACAAGGCTTTGAGGGCCGCCACTCTTACAGATTTTGTGTATTAACTTGAGCAAGATGGCCGCTGAGAGATTGAGAGCAGAAGGTTGGTATGATGAGCCTCATGTTTCAACAGGCTCATTCTGGCTCTGGGGATGCAAGATTGGAAGCAAGGAGACCACGTAGGAGATCCCAGGAGGGAGTAATAGGGCTAGTATTAGGATGTGACGTAATGGAGGTGAGTGGTGGTTAGATTCTCCATGTATTTCCATGTGCAGTCACTAGAATTTGCCAATGGATAGGATAGGAGGTATGAGAGAAAGAAAGACAGGAGTCAAAAATGACTTGGAGCTTCTTAAAAAGAGGTGCTTGGGCAATTCATTGAACGTGAAAGTATGCAACATGTGGCCGGTTTAACATAGATCGAGAGTCAGTTATTAGTTGAGGATTTGTGAGTCTTTAAAAGAACTTGAGAAGCAACAGTATACCCATGCCAGCAAAAAGGAAATGTATTTTTGCTCTGTGTGTGTGTGTGTATGTGTGTGTGTTATAATTGCATTTGAATCAAGGACTTTTCCTGAAATTTTTCCTTGATTTAGACCAATACTTAATATCCTGTTGTATTATTCATTACAATTAAGGATACACTTAAACAGTATATTTTGTGACTGTCTTTTAGGCATTTAAAGACGTCCTGGTTGCTATTTGTATTCTTTTAAAAAGTGATAATCAGTGCCCTAAAAGAACACCAGATGGCGCTAGAAAACAAGTCACATTTACACTAACAGAAATCCCATTTGTAAAGTAGCTTCAAGGAAAGACCTAGAAGATTATAATACAGCCAGTAAATTAGCTTGATGCAACTAGTACCTTGTATGGATACCTCGGGGTTTTCTGTGATTGTAAGGGAAACAGATAATAGAACCAACACGAGCAACAGTCAACCCTCAATAAGTTGTCTTGATATTAAAAAACATATGTCAGTGAAGTTTTTCCTGGGATTCTTACAGCTGAATGGAACATATCTGAGCAAAGTTGTTCACCATCATCCTGAGGATAAACACTAAGTTTATTCATACAGCACCTGAAGCTTATGGCTTTCCTCTGTTCACAATGCTCTTTCCGGCCTCCCCTCTTCACATCCTCCTGGCAAAGTCCTCCTCCTTAGAAATGAACTTAGAGGTTACCTCTGCTAGGCAGCCTCCCCTGATTACGCCCCTATCTCTTACTCCAGACCAGAAGATGTACTTTACCTCTGTACTCCCAAGACACCCCGTGCTTTTAGATTTTTAACATGTATTTTGAGGTTTTCCCTTAATTTATAAACAGAAGGCATCTACAAGGTAGGAACCATGACACCCTCCCCCATTTTGTATTAGTCAAGGTTCTCCAGAGATACAGAATCAATATAATAGGGTGTGTGTGTGTGTGTGTGTGTGTGTGTGTGTGTAGACAGAAAGAGAGACACAGATTTATTGTAAGAAACGGACTCACATGATTATAGACTCTAGCCAGTCCAAAATCTGCAGGGTAGGCGGGCAAGCTGGACACCCAAGGAAGAGTTGATGTTGTAGCTCAAGGCCAAAGGCAGTCTGGAGACAGTTTTCTCTTCCTTGGTGGTTGGGGGATGGAGGTGTATTTTTCTTTAGGCCTTCAACTGATTGGATGAGGCCCATTTACAGTATGGAGGATAATCTGCTTTACTCCAAGACTACAGATTTAAGTGTTAATCTCATCTAAAAAATATCTTCACAGCAACATGTAGACATGTTTGACCAAATATCTGGGTTATCATGGCTTTGCTAAGTTGACACATCAAATTAAACCATCACATTCCTCCAATAGCACCTAACCATAATATAAGAATATAAGAGGAGTTGAATAAATAGTTATGCTATGAAAAATGTGATTTCATATGTGACTTTTTTTTTAAGATTTTATTTATTTTATTTATTTGACAGAGAGAGATCACAAGTAGGCAGAAAGGCAGGCAGAGAGAGAGGAGGAAGCAGGCTCCCTGCAGAGCAGAGAGTCCAATGTGGGGCTCGATCCCAGGACCCTGGGATCATGACCTGAGCTGAAGGCAGAGGCTTAACCCACTGAGCCACCCAGGTGCCCCTCATATGTGATTTTCATCTGATGGTGATATTATCCTTTCATTTCCTTACCTCCTCATCTGACGGTGATATTATAAAATGCAAATGGCCCAGACGATGGGCAGGAAGAGTTTATAGACAGAAATATCACTGTGTGAATGAACCTTACCTGTCTAGAATGTACTGTATTTCATGTTATCTTCACAGAGATGCTTGTCTAATTCTTATTAAAAAATCTTGTGAGTTCAGTATTTTTCAGCCGTATTTAGCCATGTTTCCTCAAACTTTTTTTTTTCTTTTCCTCTCCACTACTTGTCACAGAATTCCATGTTGGAGTGCATGATAATGTCCTACGTGTCTCTGAAACTTTGTTTTTTGTTTTTTGTTTTTTTTTTAATCATTTTACCCGCTTAGATTGCATACTTTCTATTGCTCTATCTTCAAGTTCAGTGAATTTTTCTTCTCCTGTTTCAAATCTGCTGTTGAGCCCATGGAGTAAAATGTTCATTCTAACTACTGTGCTTTTCCAGTCTAGGTTTCCGGCGGCTTCTTTCGTATAGTTTCCATTTCACTGTTGAGATTCCATATCTGGTCAATCATTAATACCGTGTTTTTAAAAAAATGTTTATACTTACTTACAGTCAACCTTTTGAAACATTTTTCTAATAAACCCAGCATCTGGGCACACTTGGAGACAATTGCTACTGACTGCTTTTTTCCCTTTGAGTGTGGATCAGGAGAGTCCTGTTTCTTCACATGTCTAGGAATTTTAGGGTAAAAGCTGGATTGTATATAGAATACACAGAATGGCAACTCTGGAATTTTCTTTTTCCCTTGAGGATTATTGGGGGCCTGTACACCGTTAACTTGCTTGGATTCAAACTAAAAAATCCATCTCCCTGCAGTGTGAAGCTACCTCTTTCTCTGCTCAGGTTTGTTGACTTCCAGCTACTGTTTTTTTAAGTTCAGCTCTCTGGAGAGGGGGGCAGGAGGTGCCCTGAGCCTGTGTGGTTTAGTGGTCTGCTACAGATTTGGGCAGAATTCATACCTTGATTTGGGGGCTTCTTTCTGAGATTCACCATTTGAATTTCTAGTCACTTTGCCAGCCTGAAGTGCTGCTGTCTTATACTTCAAGCCATTAGGACTTTGAATTTCTTCTAGGCAAACTGGATGTGTATTGAGAAATGTACTCAGGCAAAACACAACAAATTTGCACATTTCGCCAGAGGAGTTCTGTCATTCAAAAGTAGATTTCTGCAGTAGCTAGGCTCTGGGAAGCCCCCAGGGACTCTTGCCTCCTGGTACTCGGGCCTCTGTGTGGTCTTCTTTCTGTTGAATAGGGCTGACCTGTGTCACTAATAGGGCAATGCAGAACTGACAGAGTGTGAATCCCAAGGCTAACATTGCACCTCCTATCTTGTCTTTCCTTTGGATCACTTGCTTGCTCTGGAGGAACCTGGCTGCCTTGTCATGAGAATATATAAGCAGCATTTGGGTAGTCTAGGTATCAGGGAACTTGTGTAAAATGCTAAATGTTTATGGTGGTTATAAGCTGCTGGGTTTGGGGGTACTTTGTTTTGCAGCCATATAGAACTAGTCCATCCTCATCGAGATTCTGCCTGCTTTTTCACCAGTCTCCCAGGAGCTACCCATGAAGATGGAAAGTTATCAGTCAGCCTGGGATTTGTGCCGAGTTTGTTCTCCAGTTTTGGATCTCGCCCCTTCTGTGGCTCTCTTGCATCCAAGATTTCCCTTTTCAGTTTTCCTCTGCTCTGTTCTTTTCATGCTGTGATCTGCCCTCTTCAGTGGAGAAGGACTTAGTTTTCCACTGCCTGACTTGGGATGGTTGGGAGCAAAAAATCACAAACTCACCATTCTTATCCAATGTAGAGACAGTCTTTCAAGAATAAATTCTTCTGGGGGTGCCTGGGTGGCTCAGTCGGTTAAGCATCTGCCTTCAGCTCAGGACATGATCTCAGGGTTCTGGGATTGAGCCCCGCATCGGGCTTCCTGCTCAGTGGGGAGCCTGCTTCTCCTTCTGCCTCTACCTCTACACCCTCCCCAGCTCATATGTGTGCACTCACACTTTCTCTCTCTCTCTCTCTTATGTTCTCTTGCACATGCACACACTCCCTCTTAATTAAATAAATAAAACCTAAAAAAGAAAGAATAAATTCTCCTGTTATAAGTTTCTACATATCTTTGGTCATTTTCCAGGGCCTTCAAATAGTTGTTTTAATATTTCAATGACATTTCATTGATTTAATTGATTGAAACTGGTGATAATTCACGGATTTAATGAAATGTGAATATTAACATTCTCGAAATACTAAAGAAGCTGAACATCTGAAATGTGTAAACTGTTCTGGATTCCCTTGCTGCAAACTGCCTAGACCTATTTTTTTTTCCCTCATTGGTTTTCAGGGTTTCATTAATTTTAATATTAATTTCCTTGTTAGTTTTTATATCGCAAAAATATTTTCGCAGTTGGTTCTTTAGCTATTAACTTTGTGTGCGAAGCTTTACAGATGCATAATCGTTGAGACAAGTAAGTGTGCGAATGAATGCATGAGAGTGGCCTTCTCTCACCTATTATAGTACTTTGAATGTTCCAGTAATATCTCCTTGCTCTCATATATTTTTCTATTGTAATTAAATATGCACAAAAACTTCTGGACTTGATTCAATGGCCTTGGCTTGGGGAGAGTAGTTCTTCCGTCAAGTCATTCATTCGTTTATCTTACTGAGATAATGTAGCACCTGTTCCTGAGGACACCTGTCATCAAGCTTCAATGACTTGGGTTTCTGAGAGTCCTTCACATGGGCTCAACCAGGGCATCACTGCCTTTAACTTAATTATTGTCTGGTCTGTCTAAGTAGGACTTCTGTCTCGTACTTGCCTGCTGGAGGTGCTTTCATTCACTGTCTTTATCAGTCCCTAATATACGATCTGTTCCTCATTGTTAGTACCAGCAGCCCACCTAGATGTAACTCACACAGGCTGGTGGTTCAGTTCAGGCCACACCACGACGCCACTGTAAGTTTCCCAGGGTGTTGAGGCACGATGTAGCACTAGAACACTTAAACCAGTTCTGGGAAAAGCTTCGAGAAAAGTCTCCCTTCCCCCCACCCCCTAAAGCAGCTGTGAAAAGAGGTTGTAAGAGAACGGCTGTTAGAGATTTATTATAATCATTACATTCAACAGCTACTGTAGTTTTAGTGGTTCCTAAAATATACCCGCAGTTATTGTCTGATTACTTCTACAGATAAGTTAATTATAGGAGATTTCTGACTCTTATACAAGTCTGATTTAGAGAGAAGTTTAATTACAGCAATTTTGGTGATTTAAATAAGCTCAGCATATATTACTAGTCTCAGCAAGTGTAGTCAAGTTTTTAGCTGTGTTGAAATACACATTTGCTTTGTTTTTATTTTTCATTTCATGATTTTCACCATACTGTAGTACCAGGGATAATTCAGGGCACCTGTTTCCACCAGAATGAATCTTCAGTCAAACACATACCGCAGGACAATAATAGCAAATTCTTCGTTATCATTAAAATCCCATTCTAATGTTTCCTGTTGAGCACTCAACACTAGCTTACAGCGCTAATTTCTGCCGTGATTGTGACAACATGAGCAGAGGAGTAAAATTGGTTTATTAAGGAAAAAACTCAGATTTAGTGTGTTTGAAAATTATGAAGATCTAAATTTTCTTTTGATTGATGGGAAATATGACCCTGTCTTCCAGTCAGAGCAATCCACTCTATTGTTTATTAACACATGGTCTACTTGTATACTGAAGCAAATTAAAGATGAAGATATTAGCCACAGATGCCCAAGCTGGCTTAAAATTAAGCTTTCAAAAACTGTCCTAAAAAGACAGTGCTGTCAGCAGTCAGATATATTCATTTACTTAAATAAGACTTCAGATTAGAGAGTGCATTAGTTTGGAAAGTGCATTACTGAAAACTATCTCAGTCTGATTACAGAGCTCTTCTCCAGAGCATTTTTTATTCTTCTGATCTAATGGTACTGGCATTTACAGTAGTAATTCTTGCCATATGTTTATAAGTTTTTCTCTTAAAGATCAAATATGTGTTGACAATAAAAAATATTAGTAATAGTGAGAATAAATCAAATCCTCTCTGTTTGGGTGATTTTATTACATTCTGCCCAGGAAGCCAGACTACTTACTTATCCATGACACCATGGAATGGCAGTCAGACTTTTCTCCTTTGCTAGAATGCTCCTTCTTCTTCCTCGCCATCGACTTAGGTTCTGCGAATTCCTTTGCGGTTACTGAGCCTGGTCTACAGTGACATCAAGCAGTGTGGGAGTGGCTGGAGCCTGAGGTCAGAGATGGGACAGATAATTAGGTGCAAGCAGCGGGTGGTATCCAGGAGGTGGGGCTGTAAGGCCATGGTCAAATACATCTTAGAAACAGGGAAGAAGCCATTATCACGGGGATTCAGGAACAGACAACAAGCAAAGCTGGGAGCTGGAGGACATTTCCTGACAGAAGTATCTCTACATAGGGGAGTAGCTTTGGATCCCTCCAGAGGCACTAGCACACCCAGAGTCCCATCGCTAGTCCTGCTCAGCTAAGGAGCTAGTCTAGGGGGACAGCAGCAGGGCCTGAGGTCCATGCAGGGATAAGAGTAACACCAGACTGTGAGCTGGACCTATACTATGGAGAGGACTATTGCGCATTTATTGAACAGCTGTCTTAATGGTAAGCGTATGAGTCACAAATGACCAGCAAACCTCACTTCATGTGAATCTGAGAAGAACGGGCCTCTTCCTCATCATGGTATTGGTAGCATACTGAGCTGGGCTCGGGAGCTGTCCGTATCTGAATCCAGTTGTGGACATGTTGGAGCCCATGTTTGTCTCATCTGCAGACGTCTCTCACCTCACATGAGTCCCTTCCTTTGCTAAACCTCACAAATTTGAATCAGGATGGTAAAAGGATAATGTTCATGAATTCTCACTTGCCGTCTACACGTGCTCAAACTTCGGTAGCAAAGAACATGGTTGTTATCAATAATCCTGTCTCTGCTACTGTCTGTCTCTACCTTCCTATGGCAGCCAGGGGGCAGAAACTGTCCTCTTTGGGATTTTTGGCTTCCTAAGTGTGAGAGCCAGCTCATGTAACCTGCATCATGTGTGGGTTACAGAGTAGGTGGGGACCTAGGGCAGATCATGTATTGAAGATATATTCTTATATGGGATGAAGATACTTTGAGAAAAATAGAAGCTTAATACTAAAAAGCAAGTGTATTTTGTTTGATTGTTTCACTTTTTGCCCTCTCCCCATGGGACCTGGCTGTGCCTTGCACACAGAAGGCGCTCAGCATTTAAAGGGTCATTGCTATAGACCCCTTCTTGAGTTGCCGGGGAGAACTTTTTAGAAACTCTTATCATTAAATAGTAAGAAAACATCACTGATGTGGTTAAAGGCATCTATTGCATACCTCCTCCAAATTATTCTCTACTACAGATAATTATCACCTAAGACAACTATGCATCAACTTATATTGCAAATTCTAAACCCATTTCAAATCTTAAATGCATTTGTTCACTTGGTTATGGTAGAATGATTTTTGCCTTTGGGTTAATTTTTAAGAAGTCTTCATGCGTGGGTAAAGAGAGTAAGAGGAGGAATTATGTTTATTTGTAATACTTTTTTTTTTTTTTTAAGATTTCATTTATTGATTTGAGAGAGAGCAGGCAAGCACACAGAGAGCGTGGGAGAAACAGTCTCCCTGCTGAGCAGGGAGCCTGATTTGGGGCTTGATCCCAGGACCCTGAGGTCATGACCTGAGCCGAAGGCAGATACTTAACTGACTGAGCCACCCGGGTGCCCCTCTAGCACATCTTCTTCACAGGGGCCTCATTTGTGTTGGGTAAAGGTGTATCCTCTTTCACCAGGTCCTGGGACTTGAGCTGCCTCCTGGGCATTGACCCTTCTTAAAGAATGCCTGTGGGGACTAACGGACAACAGCTTCTAGCTAAAAGGATGATTTATTAATTCAACAAATATTTCCACTTCCTTTGTTTGCCTCCCCCTGTGGGTGCCCCTAAAACAAAGCAAATAACTACAATATAGGAAGGTATAGGGTGTGGGCAAAATGCTGAGGGAGCCCGGGAGAGGGAATAACTCACTGCTGCCAGGGGGCTGGGGTTAGGGTGCTGAAGTCTTCATGGAGGAAAGATATTTGAGCTGGACCTCAAGTAGCAAACAAGACCTGTATCCATGGAATTCTCTTTGAATAGGCCTGTGAATTCAGATACTTCATTATTTTCTAATGACAGAGAGGAGGGGTTGATGTGGAGAAGAGCTTATAGGTGTTTCAGTGTACAACCTGCTCATCGTCACTCTGGAGCAGTACCGCTGAGGTTCCAGGGGGTGCTCTCTGTAAAACAGTCTAAATTCATTAGAGTCCTGTCTAGAAACTCTTGACACTCTCACTTTTGGGGAAATCATCATAATTTGTTTTTTCTGATATCCATTGGTCTTTACCCTTTCTCTCCCTTAATTTGTCCATACCATTAATGCTACCTTCTCCTATTTTTTCCTTGCCCAGTCCATGTAAAGACTGATTAGAACATCATAATAATAGATATCTGTATGTGAAATTCACCTAGAGCCTTCAGGGCTCTAGGGCTTCAGGGCTAATTCGCTACCATCATTATGATACCAACACTATTCAGGTTTTATGAGTCACTCAAAATGAAATTTGAAGTAACAGTGGAAGAAACCTACACAGCATGATGCCTTTAATCGATAGGCTTTACATCAAAAGACAAGGTTTGATAAAGCTATATTTCAGGTAATAACCAAGATTTTTATGCCTCCCTGAAATTTGGCTCCTCTCCCCCAAGGATCTCTTACTTCTTTGTGTCCATTCCGCCATATTAGTGATGTTATTAGTAATGTCATTCTGCTAGTCGTAGGGTGGAAGTCACATTCATTACACATTATAGCTTCAACATAAAACCAATGAACTTGGGCGAGCTCTTTATTCCTGTGCCTTGTCACTTTGATTCATACTGCGTCTTGCTGCTTAACTACTGCCGTGAATCCCACGTGCATTTCTCTGCAGTCTAGTTTTTCCATGGCACTTTGCAGACAGTCCCTCGCAGAACAGGATTGGCCCCAGCAGGCCACGTGTTGTGCCATTAACTGCGTACCTCTGAGAAAGGAGGCCAGAGGCAGATTGTCTTTTACCCCTTGAGAAGTATAATAGCTCAGCCATGCACTTACTGGAGTATCTCCCCATGATTATAAAACACAAGTGAAGAGACTCATTAGTAAGAAAGAAAAATGGAGGACGGGCTTTAAGTTGGTCTGTAGGTTAATAGGGTCAGATGTACTGTGTATGTGGGCACCGGAGGGATGGGAATTCTCACATGGTGTCTCCACTCTTGGTCTGTCATCTTAGACTGAATTTTTTATGTGATGGTTTGTTTTTGCATTCAAGTGTGGGGCTGAAAGTGGTGTTTGAAGGCTGAGGCCCATAACAACATTAGAGGGAATTTGGAGACAGGAGTATTATTCAGCCTCCGTCAACCTTTAAAGTCGGTGTTGTTTTTGTTTTTCTATCCATGAACATTTTCCTCGTAGGCACTAAAATTCCTCTTATCAGTGTAAAGTCACTTGACCAAAACTAGAAAATTCTCGGAGTATAGTGAAAGGGTCCTTTACCAGGAGTCTTACCATTAGCCCTACCAATTCTTATTTGCTGCTTGATCTCAAATAAATCTCTTAGGCTCCGAGAACTTTTCTTTTTCCACGTGTGAGGTATGGAGAGGATTCAGCCTGCCCTCCCGCTGTTTCTGCAGGATTCTCCCATCCTTGGATGAGCGTCTCACCTTGCAGCATCCTGCTATATGGTTAGGAGCGACTGTTATCATTACTTTCCCTCCTTTTATTATTTCAAAGAAGATGTAAGTGAGCCCCAAATCCAGAGGCTGTTTAATATTATTTATTTGCATCTGTTCTGTTTCTAAGAGCCTCTTGATGAGTTTGGAAGTTAATCCTCATGAAACCCCAACATATTTCATGTTTTTGGTGTAAGAGAATACTAGTTCTTCAGGGAGGTTTTTCTAGAAAGTGTTTTATGTAGAAAACGAGCATCTACAAGCTGAATAAGGTGTGAGCGTATTGGAGAGCTATTGGAACAATGCTTGTCATGGCATCTCATTAAAGAGTAAGTTATGCTTTCCTTCTGCCTGGGGTGTTAAAGCTTTATTAACACTGGGTTTGAAAACACCTCACAAAAAAAAGCTAAATGCTTAAGGGATTTATTATAAAACTCCATCATGCCATTTATTTCTGTGGATGCTTGAAAGTGCGAGGGTAAAATAATGTATTCAGCAAGCAAGCAAGTTCTTCCTCCCGTGAGTCCGCTTGATTGTGCTACTGGTATCTCATTCTTTAATTAAACTTGTCCAAAGATAGGATCCGCTAAAGTGTTTACTGTATAAATAGTTTTCATTCCCAGCGTGCAAGTTTAAAACCCTGGTAAAAAGAGTTTGCCATCTGTTAAAAACCAAAACATGTGGTGTGCTGTTGCATAAAAATAAACTGTACATTATTCATAAAAAGAATCACAACATATATCATATCTTTGGGGCTGACAGTAATCCGTGCCTTTTTAGAATGTCACCTCCTTCTCTCTAAGTGACAGTATGATCAGTAGTGCATTGTGTTAAAAAAAAAAAAAGTCTGTAAGACGTAATGAAATTAACATATGTATTCTTATTAACAGGAAAAGGGGTTTATCTGAATGTGAGTTTTACTGATAAGAAATGGTAATTTTTTTCTGTGATCATTCCAAATTTAATTATTTCTTAATTTTAGGTTCACATCTTTTTTCCTTCTAAAATGTCACCATTTAATTTAGCCGGGTATGTACCTCTCTCCCTGCATTACCACTCCCTCAGTCCTGTGACAACGTCTCCTCCCACTCCTGAAGTCATCTCGTATTTCTGCTCTTTGCCTTTCCACTTGTTGTATACTCATGATGAGAAACTTCCTAAAATACAGGTTATTTGTTGTCAGTCATTAAAACCATCAGTAGGGACAGCCGGGTGGTGTAGTTAAGCCTCCAACTCTTAGTTTCCGATCAGGTCATAATCTCAGGGTCTTGAGATGGAGCCCCGTGTGGGACTCTGCCCTGGGGAGTAGAGGTGGGGGGAGAGGGCTAGTAAGGTGGGGGGGGGACTATGTGTACTTAATTCTCTCTCTCCCTCTGGCCCCCCTCCATTATGCTTGCTCTCTCTCTCTCTAAAAATAAATAAATCTTTTAAAGTAAAATAAAACCATCACTAATATCACATTGCCTGTGGAACAAAGTCTAAATCCCTCAGAATATTATGCAGGAAATTCCATAATCCAGCTCCCAGCCCCTTCAGTGGCCTTGGCCCTCACTTTTCCTAACCCAGAACCTTGTGCGGTTCTGTCTGACTTTTCAGGCCTGAACTTCCTTTTTCACATTTCCATGTTTATATCTGCCTCTTTCTTTGGAAGCTTTCGCCTGCCTGTACCTCATTGCAAATTAGATTTGTGCTTTAAAACGCAGCTCAAACCCCCGATTCTTCCTTAATTCTTACCTTACTCTTGTAATTAGAAGTAATGTCTTGCTTCTCTGTGTTCCTAGTGTATGTTGTGATTATTATTTGCCTGATAATTTTCAACCTTCTATTCTAGTCGTGAATCTAATGCCCCCCACCCCCCGCCAGGTCTAAATTATTTGAGGATAGAGATTTGTCTTCGTCCCTGTGACCTGCTATAGCGGAAATGCCATAAACTGGGTGGCTTAGCGGAAAGGTGTCTCTCACAGTTCTAGAGGTGGGGGAGTTTGCGATCAAAGCACTGGCAGATTCAGTATCTGAGTCATGGATGGTGCCTTCTCACAGCATCCTCACACTGTGGAAGGGACTAGGGAATCCCGTGGGGTCTCTTTTATTAAGTGCTAATCCCATTGGTGTAGGCTCTCCCCTCATGAGTAATCCCCACTCATAGACCCTGCCTCCTAATAACATTGCCTTGGGTGTTAGGATTTCAATCTACAGATCTGGTGGAGGGGACATAAACATTTGATCTACAGCAGGACTGTGTTCTATTCATCTTTGTATCCCCTACACTGACCAGCATAATATTTAGTCAGGTACCCCATAAATGTTTTTTCAAAATTATTTGAAAACTGAAAAATATATATATATATATATATATATATATATATTCCTCTGAAAAATCCATAATAGCCAAATTCATGCAGTGAGAAATTTAGACTCACAGATCAAAATAGAGTGTCAGATTCTAAACTGGATTTTTTTTTTCTATAGAACTCTTGGGCAATAGTTATGAATGTCCCAAAATATTCTTGGCACTCTTCTGTTTAGTATTTCTTATTGGGCAATCAGTAGCTCTTAAGATCCCGTGGGAAGTTCTGACTTATTTGTTTGAGACAAAACCAGTTGCAATCTTTGGATCCTGTTTGGATCCTGTTTCAGAATAACAAACTAATAATACTAGTTTGTAAGATAGGAAAATGTAAATACTGACTATCCAATGAAATTCTGATATTCAGGAATTATTGTTAATTTCTTTTTAGATATGATGAAACTCTTGTGGTTGTGTTTGTATATGTTTATTATAATCGCTTCACTCCAATAGTTAACATGGATAAAGTTCTCTTCAGACCTGCAGTTTGATAAGTTTCCCCATATATACAGCCATGAAACCCTCAGATCACACCCAGTGATGTCAGAAATTTCCTTGTGTCCCTCCTCTAAGCTTGCCCTTTCCCTTCCATCCCCAGCCACTAAGGTCCCTTTGTCTCCATGCAGTTTACATTTCCTAGAGGCTTATGTAAGTGGAATCATATAGCATGTGCCCTTTTTTGGTGTCTGGCTGCTTTCATTCCACAATTATCTTGACATTCATCCATGTTGTACTACGTAGCAATGGTTCATTTCTTTTTACCAATCCACAGTATCCATTTTATTGGTATCATAGTTTGCTTATCTGTTCACCTGTTGAGGGACATTTGGGTTGTTTCCATTTTGGGGCTATTACAAATAAATCTCCTGTGAGTGTTCATGTACAAGTCATTTTGTGAGTATATGCTTCCATTTCCCTGGAGTAAGAGCATGGGAGTGGAATGGTTGGGTGATACGGTAGCTCCATGTTTAGCTGTTTAAGAAATTCTGGAACTGTTTTGCAAGTGGATTTACAGTTAATTTTACATTCTCATCAGGAATGTATAAGAGTTCCAGTTCTTCTGCATCCTTACCAACACTTGGTATGGTCAATTTTTTAAATGTTAGCCATTCTAATGGGTGTGTCGTTGTATGTCAGTTGAATCTTCATTTGAATCTCCCTATGACAAACAAATGATGTGGAGCAACTTCTCCTGAACTCAGTTTTCATTCTTACCTCGTTTTCGGTCAAGTGTTTGTTCCAATCTTTTGTCCCCACCCCCCTTTTTTTAATTGGGTTGTTTGTTTTTGTTATTCCTTGAGGTTTTTTAAAAATTATTTTTTATTAATATATAATGTGTTATTAGCCCCAGGGGTACAGGTCTGTGAATCGCCAAGTTGAGTGTTGCTTATGTATTATTTTTTCTCACACCTTTATCACCTTTATGACTTGCAAATATTTTCTTCCAACCTCTGGGTTATCTTTTCATTTTCTTAACAGTAGCTATCGAAGACCTTTTAAATTTGAATGAAGTCCAGTTTATGAATTTGTTCTTTTCTGGTTGGTACTTTTTGGAGTCCTGCCTAAGAGATCTTTGCCTAATCCAAGGTCACAAAGATGTTCTCAAATCATTTTTCCCAGAAGTATTATGATTTTATATTTTATATTCAGGTTTGTGTCCCATTGAATTAATTTTTATTAATGGTAAAGATATAAATGACAGTTCATTTTCAGAATATGGGTATTTAATTACATGGCAGAATTTGCTAAAAATATTATTTATTTCCTGTGAATTTCCTGAATTTGTGGTTTTGTTGAAAATGTCTATACATGTATAGTCTGTTTGTGGACTCTGTTCAGTCCCACTGATCTGCTTACTTGTCTCTACACCAGTGCCACACTGAATGAATTACTGTAGCTTTATAAGTCTTGAAATCACAGGATATTTCAAAGAATATTGGAGGAACAACTTCTTCAAACTTTATTCTTCTTTTTCTCAGTTGTTTTGGCTAGAGTGGAGGTCCTTTATTTTTCTATATAAATTTTAGAATTAGTGTGTCAGTTTCCACCAAATAAAAAAGGCTGCTGAGATTTTGCTCTTGCACAGAATCTATATATTTCTTTGGGGAAAATTGATGCCTTTACTGTGTTGAGTTTGGTAATCTGTTAACGTGGAATGTCTCTCCACTTAAGGCCTCTTAAATTTTCTCTCTTCAGTGTGCCTGGGTGGCGCAGTGGGTTTAAGCCTCTGCTGGCTCTCTGCTCAGCAGGGAGCCGGCCCCCCATCTGGCCACCTCTCTGCCTACTTGTGATCTCTGTCAAATAAATAAAATCTTAAAAAAAAATTTTTCTGTCTGCATTATCTTATCATTTTGATGTACAGGTCTTCCACAACTTTTGTCAGATTTATCCCTAAATATATTATATTTGGGATGTGATTATAAGTGGTATTACTTTATAACTTCAATTTTCTATTATTTGTTACTAGTCTATGGGGAAAAAACTGGCTTTTCTGTATTAATCTTGTATCCTGGAGCCTTGCTAAACTGATTTAAATAGTCCAGTAGCTTTCTTGCAGCTTATATTGTGTTTTCTACAAAGATATTTATGTCATCTCTAAATAAAGACAGTTTGATTTCTTTGTTTCCAAACGGGATGCTCGCTCTTCCTTTTTCTTTCCTGATTCAGTGACTCAAATCTCCAGTAAAACGTTGAACAGAATAATGAGAATAGATATCTTTATCTTGTTCCTGATCTTAGGGGGGAAAATCAGTCTTTTATCAGTAAGTTGGTGGCAGATGTAGATTTTTCATGATGCTGTTTATCAGATTGAGAAAGTTTCCTTCTATTTCTACACTGTCAAGAGTTCTTACCAGGAATAGATTTTGGACTTAGTCAAAGGCTGTTTCTTTGTCTAATAAAATGACCAAATGGGTATTTTTGTTTTTGTTGTGTTGCATTGATTGATTTTCATATATTGAACCAACTATATCCATTCCTGAGATAAATCTTATGATGCATATTATAGACTGTTGGGTTTAAGAAATTTTGTTTAGAAGCTTTTGAATCTGTGGTTATGATGTGCATGAGCATCTTTTTTTCTTTTTTCTTTTTTTTTCATGTATATCTTTGCCTGGTTTGGATTTCATTATAATGTTGACCTCATAGAATGAGTTGGGTAGCAATTCTTCCTTTTCAAGAATTTATGTATTATGCATTATTTCCTCCTTAAATGTTTGGTAGAATTTACCAGAGAAGATGACTGGGCCTAGAGTTTTTCTCTATGGGAAGGTTTTTTAATTACAAATACAATTTCTTTGATTGATTCAGGATATTCAACTTATTTATTTCTCTTTGAGTAGCCTTTAGTAAAAGTTTGTGTCTTTGAAGAGTTGTGTGTATTTCATCTAATTTGTTGAATTAATTGGCATGACATGCTTTATAATATTCCCTTATTATCTTTCTACTAATTGTAGAATCTGTGGTGATATCACTCATTCCTGACTTTGGTTATTCATGTTTTCTCTCTCTCTCTCTCTTTTTTTTTTAAGTCTCTCTGGCTGAGGTGTTATCAGTTTATTTATCTTCTCTTTAAAATCAGCTTTAGGGGTGCCTGGGTGGCTCAGGCAGTTAAGTGTCTGCCTTTGGCTCAGATCATGATCCCTGGGTCCTGGAATAGAGCCCTGCCTGGGTCTCCCTGCTCAGTGGAGGGACTGCTTCTCCCTCCCCCACTGCTTGTGCTCTGTCACTCACTCCTTTATCTCCCTATCAAGTAAATAAATAAAAAATCCAAAAAAAATCAGCTTTAATTTTATTGACTTTATTATTTTTCTACTTTGTAAGCTATTGATATCTGCTCTGATCTTTACTATTTTCTTTGCTCTACTACTTTACGTGTGTTTAATTTGCTCTTCTTGTTCTCATTTCTTTAAGGTGGAAGCTTGGAAAAATGTTCTGTGTGCACTTGCAAAAATGTGTATTCTGCTGTTGTTGGAGGAGAGTGTTCTAGAAATGTTGGTTGGATTGGTTCATGCTCTTATTCCAATTTATATCCTTGCTGACATTCTATTTGTTCTTTCGGTTATTAAATGAGGACTATGAAAATCTTGTGGATTTTTCTACTTGCTTTACAATTCTGTCTGTTTCAGAGTCATGGATTTTGAAGCTCTGTTACAAAATGCATAAACATTTAGATCATTATATTCCTTTAATGAATTGACTCATTTATCATTATGGAATAATCTTCTTTACCACTGATAATACTCTTTGAACACAAATCTACTTGGACATTAATACAGGCTCTCCAACTTTTTTTTTTTTTTTTTTTTTTTTTGGTATTATGAGAATGGCATGTCGTTTTCCTTCCATTGGCTTTTAACTTGTTTGTGTTTTTATATTTGAAGTGTATTTTTTATAGTCAGCATGTAGTTAGGTTGCACTTTTTCACTGAAGCTGAAGTTATTTGGCTTTTAATTGGGATATCTATATTTAATGTACCTATTGATTTGATTAGGTTTAAATCTATTTCTTGCTATATGTCTCCTTTTTGTCATATCTATTTGTGCCATTTTTCTCTCTACCCTCTTTTGGAGTAACTGAATAATTTTTATGATTTGATTTTATCTATTTTGTTGAGTTATTAGCTATAACTCTGATTTCTATAGTGATTGTTTTAGGGTTTATAGATTATCTTAGTGTTTATAGGGATTATATAATCCTTAATTTATCAGTCTGCCTTCAAGTGGTGTTATACTACTTCACATATACTATTAGAACCTTACAGTATATACTCCTATACAATATATACTCCCACCTCCCCTCCTGCTATTGTTGTTTTTACTTTTATTTTACTTTTATTTTAAAGTCTACACTATGTTGTTATTGTTTTTGTTTGAACAATTATTTTATTTAAGACAATTATCTTTTGGGGTACCTGGGTGGCTCAGTGGGTTAAAGTGGTCTACTCTTGATTTCAGCTCAGGTCATAATCTCAGGATTATGAGATGGAGCCCCATGTTGGGCTCTGCTCTGAGTGTAGAGTCTGCTTGCAATTCTCTCTCTCCCTCTCTTTCTGCCCCTTCCCCACTCGCATTCTTTCTCTCTCTCTCCAAAAAAATAAAGGAAAAAACCTTGAAGTATAAATAAATAAAACAATTCTTTTTTAATTAAGGATTTTATTTATTTATTTGACAGAGAAAGAGAACATAAGCTGGTGAAGTAGTAGGCAGAGGGAGAGGGAGAAGCAGCCTCCACATTAACAGGGAGCCCAATGCAGGGCTTGATCCCAGGACACTGAGATAGTGACCTGAGCCAAAGGCAGACACTTAACCAACTGAGCCACCCAGGTGCCCCAGCTTTTAAAGAGATTTAAAATTAGAAAGAAAATGTATAGTAACTCATGTAGTTATCATTTCCAGTCTTTTCTTTTTTATGTGTACATTCTATATTCCCATCTATTATCAATTTCCTTCTGTTTGAAGGATATCTTTTAACATATGTTAATAGTGCAGGCCAGTTCGTGATGAATTCTTTCAGCTTTTGCATATTTGAAGAGCCTGTATTTCATCCTTGTTTTGAGAGATATTTTTGCTGGGTATAGAATTCTCAGTTAGCTTTTTTTTTTTTTTTTTCTGTTAGTACAGTTGACCCTTGAACAATGCAGGGGTTAGAGGCACTGAGCTCTCTGCACAATTAAAAATCCACTATAACTTTTGACTCTCCAAAAACTTAACTACTAACACCCTGCTCAGAAGCCTTACTGATAACATAAGTGGTCGATAACACAGATTTTGTACATTATATTATTATATACTGTATTCTTACAATAAAGTAAACTACAGAAAAGAAAATATCATTAAGAAAACCATAAAATTTACAGCACTGTATTCTAAAAAAATTCATGTATAAGTGGATCCACACAGTTCAAACTCATGTTAAAGGGTGAAATGTATGTAAAAACTTTGCTCCATTCCCTTTTCCCTTCCATTTTTTCTAATAAGTCTGCTGTCATCCTTATTTTCATTCCCTATATGTAGCATGTCTGTTCTCCCCTATCTACATTTAGAGTTCTCTTTATATCATTGGTTTTGAAAAATTTGATTCCTCTCTCTCAGGAATCACTACCCTTCATTGTCCCATATAAAGTAACTCAAAAACCACTATTTCATATATGATATGGAAATTTTTAGAAATTTGGTTTTGTTTTGATTATATGCACTCAACCTTAATATTTTAAGACAAGATCCCCTTTCTCGTTGTTATTTCTACTGCATCTATTTCAGAAAGGCAATGGCTTTATTTTTAAATATATTGAGTTATAGGTTTCTGTCTCTGTTTCTGATCTATATTCACATTTGTCTGTAATGAAAATTCTATCAGTTAAACATGTATTTTTCCATTTTCTATTTGTTAAAATATTAGAAGTAGTTAATCTGTCACTCTATTTGCTATTCTTCAATAAACTCAACTATTTTTCATTTCCTGGAGATCCAGATATTTACAGTTGTTGCTTGTTGAAAATTCGTGGTCATCTTATGTTTACCACCACTCCTACAAACCAAGATTAATAAATTCTATAATATCAGATTTTCATTTTCTTCACATATGGAGAAATTATCAAAGCACTCTTGGAATTTATTATAGTGATTGGATTATATTTAAAGATTTCCACTTGGGTTTGGTGACATCGCACATAATATCTAAAAACATATGAATCAAATGTAACTTGTGTCTTAAAAGGTATACAAATCATAATCAGCCAGTATTAATGCTGACAAAACACCAAGCAAACATGTTAACATCTGATAATCAAAAAAAATAAAGTAGCATTAGAAACTAAGCTTCCAAATACTTCAATTATTCATTCATATATGTGTACTAATATTTAGATATATCTGCAATGTTACACAGAGCAGAATTACCTGTAACTATTTTTTTTTAATATAGATGCTTATCTCCCCTTTGCAACATCCCCTCCCCTAAGATTCTTACTCCATGGTGCTTGGGAATGTCTGTTTGTTTCAAGTTTCCCCAGTAGTACTGATGTAGAGCCAGGCTTGCTTCATTTAACATTACTGGAATTTATTTTTTTATTTTTATTTATTTAACGGCAGCAAGCTGCTTTATTTAACATTACTGGAAAATCAGTATTTCATAGAAACATTTATTTTTTATTTTTTATAAAGAGAGAGAGAGAACAAGTTGGGGAAGGGGCAGAGGAAGAGAAATAATCTTTTTTTAAATTTTTATTTATTTGAGAGAAAGAGAGAGGGAGGAGAGAGAAAAAGCAAGGGGGAAGTGTAGAGAGAGAAAGATACACAGACTCCACATTGAACAGGGAGTCTGACATGGGGCTCCATCCCAGGACCCCAGGATCATACCCAGGTGGAAGGCAGACACTTAACTGACTGACCCATCCCAGCACATCAGAGAGAGAGAATCTTAAGCAGCCTCCACGCTCTGTCTTACAACCCTGAGATCATGACCTGGGTCAAAATCGAGGCTCATACGCTCAACCAACTGAGCCACCCAGGTGCCCCCATAGAAAAAAAAATTCTTTTGAAGATTGTATTTATTTATTTGACAGAGAGAGAGACAGCAAGAGCAGGTACACAGGCAGGGGGAGTGGCAGAGGGAGAAGCAGCTTCCCGCCGAACAGGGAGCCTGATGTAGGGCTCCATCCCAGGACCCTGGGATCATGACCTGAGCTGTATGCAGATGCTTAATGACTGAGCCACCCAGGCACCCTCAGAAACATTATTTTTTAAAGGCTCAAATACCTTTAAGAACTATGTAAACAAAATTACGAATTTGGTAGATCTCTAAAATACTTTTTAAGCAATTCTACCATCTAAAATTGTATACTGCACATAATTTAACTTTCCTTGGTGACTGGAGACTATGAAGCCCATTTTAATGAATATCAGTTACTGTGCAGTGATGCCTTTTGGGGCTGTTGAAGTGCATAGCAGCGTTTACCTCTACACAGTCTGGGCAATATTGAAATAGGCTAATTTCTGTTAGTTTTTCTGTCTTTCTGACTCCAGTCTGTCAGCTTTTACTTTTTACTGCTGAGTGTACCTCTGACTCAGGCAGCCTTCATTCTCTCTAATGTGTTGCTTAAAGTGAGTTAAGGGTTCAAGGACCAGAAGAAAAAGATTGTTATAACTGTATCTAAAATAAAATTGGGGGGGGGGGGGAATGGCTGTTCTCTGATGGAACAGTGCACATAGAGATGAAACTCATAGTGTCTGAAGCAGCTGTTGGAAAGCCTGTGGACTGCCTTGGCACTGAAGGGGTTTCTTTTATGGATATAGAAAACACATCACTTAGCATCTCTGAAATTTCTAATTTAACATATGGGGTCACATCTGTTAAAGGATTATTAGTCTAGAAAGGTAGTGATGTATAATTTATTAAAATAACTCTGTGGGGAGACAGCGGACACCATTTAATAAACTGGAATAGTTTCTGCCTCCACTGAGTGCTCCCAGTGGAATCCCACATTATTTCAATAGAGGGGGCAGATGAAAACAATTGGCCTTTATATAATGTTTACTGTGTTGTATTACTTAGTGTCTCTCAGCTGAAAAATATTTATGTTAACTGTTCGGTGTAAGCTTTGAATATTGAACTCCTGCTGCTATATAGTTGATATTACTTCTGAGGAAAACAAGAGCCCCTTGTTCCTTAGCTGTAGGAGGCAAAGGAAAGGCGCACCACTCTCCTTCCCTCCCATGTGCAGTGAAGGACTGGCAGGTAAGACAGTCTGCCAATTTTACCTCTTCTCCCAGTACTATAGACCTACAAGGTAGATGATATTAGAGGAGACAGTCTCAGAGGGGGTTCTTTTGGATCAAATGCAGTAATTTTCCTTACTTGAAGTGATAAACAAAGACTCCTGCCAGATGCACTTCCATGGCTGTCTGCTGATTGGGTTTCTCGGTAGCAAATAACATGACTCGGTCTTGATATGATAGCAGATTTCTTTCACACCCCACTGTGAAGCAAAGCAATAGAATATGTAAGGCTGAAAAGTTTTCCCTTCTTCCCTTTTAGATTCTTTGTCTGGTCTAATAATTAAATTGGCATAAGATAGATTAACAGCAAAAAACAAAAGTTTAATAACATGTGTGCCTTCTGTGTACATGGGAGAGACCCAGGAAGATTGAGTAGCTTCCCAAAATGACTGAAGTCATCACCTTAAATACCATCTTCAGTTAAAGGTGAAAAATGGTGGGGCTGGGGAGCCAGTCATGGAAGCTTAGCAGGAGAAACACAATAAACAAGTGTAAGTTTGTTTTGCAGACTTAAGTCTGGGCTTCCTCCATTGATAAGAGTTTCTGCACATTGAGTGATCCCTCCTTTCTGGGAGGGAAAGACACCCTTAAAGACAGAGAGGAAGACACCCTTAAAAATGGATGTCATTCTTATTCTTTGCTAAGTATGGAGCCTGCTTAAGATTCTCTCCTTCTCCCTCCACCCCTACCCCTGCTCATGCATGCATTTTCTCTCTCTCTCTCTCTCTATCTCAAAAAAAAAAAAAAAAAAAGATAGCTCCCTTATAAATGTAAATGTCTCTTACAAAAAAGTAACTACTTCTCAGTTTTCAGAGCTTCTTTTTGTGTCTGCAATTTCTTAAAAATAACCAGCTTAAAATAATCAATATGCCAAAGAGGCATATCTTGGAGTGGCAAAATTTGTTCCCCTAAAATACCTTGCACAATTCACTCTTTTAAATGAAAGATGAAAGAGAACCAACTGAGTGCTCCCATTCTCTTTCCCTGCCTAAGCCTTGAAGGAACACTGGTAAATGTGCAGATACGGGCTTGCTCTCTCTATACCCAGCAGAAAGAATTCCATCAAAAATCTTAGCACTGGATTCTTCAAGTCTTGAATGTTTTGCTCTGTTGTTTCCTTCATCTTTTTTTAAATCATTTTCCTTAATTTATAGATTTACCTCAATTCCAGACAAATTTAAAGATTTTTTTCTTATATTCAAATTCAGCATTGGTTTTAAAAAGAAAAGCAGAATTAACTTCCAATTCTAATACAGAAAGATTAAAATATGTAATGAGGTCTGTCCTACGTTAACGGTTAATTAACATGAATAATATTGCAATAAAGCATTACGTGATTATTTTAGCTTCAGGCTGCATTTCAGATAGCACATTTTTCTTCACTGTGTCTTATTTGGTCTTACTCTTCCTTCCCTTAAAATTATTTTGCTGTTTAGATGATTTCCCATCATATCCCATCTTTGGATACTTATAACAAAAAGCAGTCTTTCATATTTTATGTCGTTCTTCTTGGACACATAGCAGGGTCTAGGGAGCAAGGAAAGCAAGAATAATGTGGCCCCGTAGGTCCTTAGTCCTTTGTTGACTCAGAAAATACAAACTGGCTACAGGTATAGTGTGGCAAAGTTATTAGTCACCCAAAATCTCTGTCAGGGAAATGGTTGACTATAGAGCAAATCTGATATCTTAACTAACTAACTAACTAAATAAATAAATAAATAAAATTCCTCAAACCATTTGTTAATAAGGTGTTGGGGATGAGCAAATTTTCTTCTATTCAAGGTTCTTCCAGCTAGACTAAGAAGGAAATTGACATAAGACAGATAAACAGATAAACAGGAGAAAATCACATTTAGTTTTGTACAAGCAGGGCATCCACAGACGTGAAACTCCAAGGACTGTCAGGCAACATGAGGCTTATATGACATCCTGAGCTAAGGAGCTTAGACCCCTGAGGTGGGGGCAGGGGAGGGGTGGTCTGGGAATACAATGAGGAGGTAGACCATTAGCTGGAAGGTGAGGGGGGAGATTTGGAAAACAAAGGCTGTCCTGTTATGCAAATAATTTTCTTAGATAAAAAAGAAATCTCTTAATAGCTCTCTACCTGGTACAAGATTTCCTTTCTAATGTAAATTTAGGCAGTTGAAAGAGGGGTAGAGACCTTTTCCTGAATCTGCTGGGTTTTGATTGCTTTTAACTCAAAATCTTCTTCATGCCAAAGTGGCCCATCTTGGGGTGGCCTGCCTTCTGCCCCTACAAAGATATATCATACACATCCCCCATTTAATTAACGGAATTTTAAGATATATGAAAATAAGGTGTTATACATGGGGTCCCTCGGTGGCTCAATGGGTTAAGCCTCGGCCTTCTGCTCAGGTCTTGATCTCAGAGTCCTGGGATCAAGAGCTTGCATCATGTTGGGCTCTCTGCTCAGCAGGGAGCCTGCTTCCCCTGCCCCCCGCCCCGCCTCTCTGCCTACTTGTGATCTCTCTCTCTGTCAAATAAATAAATAAGATCTTAAAAAAAATAAGGTGTTATAGAGGGAAGTAATGATTAACATTTATATTGATGTTTTATGCTCCTTTATGGTTGGTAGGTGAGGGTCAGATATTTTCCCAATTTCATGGAAGCAAAATTGAGCAAGTCACCTAAGAAGGGCAAAATTGAGGCTCCTCTAGACTCTACACTGTAATCATCCTACTAAGCCAGGTGTCTGCATAACGTGTAAACCCTGGATCTTTGAGACACAAAAGGAAAATTACTGTCGTTATTTAACTACCTTTATCCTTTTGAGACTACAGTACAAAGTTTAACTTATTCCTTTACACAATGTATGGGCCAAGAGCAAACTGCCCCAAGATGGGCTACTTTGGCGTAAAGATTATTTTGCACTGAAGATAATCTAGAACCTATAGGCTCAAGAACACCTCTGCCCCTCTCTTAACCACAATGAAGAATCTAAATTGGGGGGTCTTTCTTGGAATAAGAGTTATTACCAGAGATAAAATTTTATCTGAGTGACCCATCCATATGGCAGGGGAAACATCTAATGACCAAATATTTGCTCTTCTTCTTATTCCCCTGTGAATTGCATTCCTTCCTGTGAAGTCTCAGACTTGTACTCCCTTTTTCTTAGTTCAGGATGACATATATAGCTCATTTTGCCTATCTTTGGAATTTCTGTATCTGTTTGGACCTTGTACATTTAAATTAAATTTGATTTTCTCCTGCTAGTGTCTCTCATGTCAATTTCATTGTAAGTCCAGCTAGAAGGACCTTGAAGGGAACAGGAATTCTTTGTCTCTGGCAACAGCAATACCAATGCTTAACTCTATTTTGTCATCACTCTCAAAACCCTTAGAAACACCCTAGTTTGGGCCAGGTGCTAGGTAGGTAGATAGATAGACAGACAGACAGATAGCAAGCAAAATGGCAAAAGCATAGACATTGCAATCAGGATAACACCAAGTTCCAGTCGTGGCTTCTCCTGTTTACAGTTTGCACAGCCTAGGTGAGTCACTCATGTCTAGCAGATTAAGTGCACAGTAAATGTCAGCTATTATTGTCAGCAAAGAATTTGATAAGGCATTAAGCAGTGACTCAAAACATAAAAGCAAGATGCTTTGTGAACTTATGTTCTACTAAATTAGCTGAACTTTTCAGTCTAAGAACTTACTGATTAGTTATGTTGGGGAGAAAGAATTTCCTCTGCCCTTCAAGATCCTTCTAACTGGACTAAGACTCAAATTTGATATGATGCAGATTAACAGGAGAAAATCAAACTTAATTGTATACAACAGGGAACACATACAGAGATGGAAATTCCAGACAGTCAGTAGGTCATTTTGAACAAAGAAGAAGGGGGTAGGATCTGGGACTTCCAAGGGAAGGAATGCGATTCATGGGAAAATTAAAAAGAGTAAATGTTTGGTAAATGAATGTTTGCAGGAACACTCAGTAACTATGGGACATAGGGAACTTTGATCAAACAGACCTTGCTAAGTTCCTCCCTGTCCATCTACCTAGTTCATATCATAATGTAGTTATCTGTGGTGGGAGCTCTCATCCTGGAGCAGGTCCTCTATCTAAATTCATTTAGGCAGCTGTTGGGGCAGTAAAGAGCTTTTCCTGTATCTGTTGGGTTTTGATGGCTTTTAACTCAAAATAATCTTCATGTTAAAGTGGCACATCTTATGGCAGCCTGCCCTTGGCCCCTGCAGTTGTGTCTAGTATTCTGCCATTTGTGTACTAAATTGCTGAATATACTGAAAAATTTAAATGGAATGAAACAGAGGAATTAAATATCAGTGATATTTTCAATGAGGATTCACTTACATATACCTTGTTTCTTTTTCTCATCTTTTTCCTCTATCCCCTCCACTATTGTCCACTGATACTTTTTGGATTAGAGCTTCTTTTTTATAAAGCAAGCTGCTCTCAGTTCATTTTCTTGTTTGTTTATAATTTGCTGCTTTTAAAAAAATAGCTGATAGGCCCAAGTTAAAATTGACATTGTCCCATTCCTTTTCAAAATGCCTTGATTCATTCATCCTTACATGTTTTTTAAAATATTTGTTGAGGACTTTCTCCGTAGGGCCGGCCATGTACTAAATGCTGGGAATAAGTTACAAGGAAGACACAGTTCTTTTCTCCCACAAACTAACAACCAAGCAGGGATTGGGGAGGGTTGGTAGGAAGAGAAAGAGGGTGAGCATGCTTAAGCTGATTATACAATCAACTTGAACACAGCCTGAAAAGTTTATTATTTCTAGAAACAAAATGCTATGTGGAGGCAGAAGAGGAGGGTATTTTTTTTTCATGATTAAGTCTTAGATGACTAAATAGAGGAAATGGCATTTAAAGTAGGTCTTAAAAGTTGAAGTGCAGAGTATCCTGTGGTATAAATAGAGTGAAGTATTTTCCAAAGAAAACACCATGAGAAGATTCACAGAGGTGCCAGAGTTCGTGCCATATTTGAGAGACCATGTAAAGGCAACGTAAAGTGCTTTACAGGTACAGAACAAGAGAGGAAAACAGAGACTAGGGGCTGGTTTGTGAAAGACCGTAGACCTGGTTGAAGGAAGCACAACTGTGAAATAGCTCGAGATGAACATTATCTCCCTTAAATAAAGCAAGCATTTTGGTGGTTTTGACTTAATGGGAGAAATTCTCATTCTCTCTTTCTCTCAGAGTACAGTTAATTTAAGCCCTTAGTTAGCACAGAAAATTGTATCTTAAAAAATGGTAGCCTGGAGCAGGCACAGATGCCATGACCTTCAGCGTGGCACCCCTTGGCATCAAGAATCCCTCATCTGGGTTGGAGCGGGGAGCTACGGTTGTACACTTTGTGTCTTGCATATTTTCAAAAGCCCAAATCTTGCTATGCCACTGACCTTTTATAGTTGGGGAATACCTCCTCTCTCGACAAAATTTAGACTTCCTAAACATGGACTTTGGGCTTTTGCTGGCTCTTGAAGGAGGCTCAGCATCACTCAGCATCTAAGGCCACATCCTGAGATGTAGAGAGAGACAAGTCAGTGCTCAGAGTCCTTGAGCAATATCTCCACCTCAGCTTTCCAAAATTCTGGAAAGCCCTGATTCCCACAATAAGAGGATTCACATAGATGGTACCAAACACTAGCATCCAAGCAGAAGGAGATGTTTGGCCTTTCACTTACAGGAGAAATAACTAATGATGAAAGTACAAGTCCCCATTTGTGACCGAATTACAAAGTAGCTACTCTTTCTTCTGCCCAGAATAATGCCGCCACCACTGGGTATGCTTGATTTCTAAGTTTCCCCAGGAAGCTTTCCCTTCTGCCTCCCAAATGGATTAGCACCACTCCTGGTCCATTTTGAAATTTATTCCTCTCAAGGTTAGTTATCCATTTACATCTTTCTTCTCAGTAAGACCACAGCCTCCTTGAGGAAGGTCTGTTGAATTCCCAGCATAGTCCTTGGAACACAGTTGCATTTTAGCAAATCGTTGAAGGATTGAATGAGTCAGTGAAGTACCTTTTGGTTGCTGTGAATAGTATGTGCAAGTCTTTGTGTGAATGTATTTCATTTCTCTTGGCGGGTAAACAGGATCAGGACTGCTGGCATGGCTTTCTAAGGAATTTCATTTTCATTTTGTCTGTTCAGGGATCCATGGGTGTATATAAAGAGTGGGAGACATGGACAGGAAGATCCTCAGGACACTGTAGACCATGGGGACAGACTGGAAGCAGGGAGACTGGTTAGGAAATTGTTGCTTTCTATCTACCGTATGGTAGACATTTCCATTTTCATCACTCTTTAATGGGGTGGGTTTAGAACACAGAGTAATGCAGAGATCCTGTGTCTGTTTTTCTTGGTGGTCAAATTCTACCCATGTACCATAATATAAAAACATCTTCATTTATGGACCAAGTGGAAATGAAAGGGAACCAGTATTCATTTTTATATATATATTATATTATGTATATTATATTATATATATTATATTTTATATTTTATATAATCTAAGTATATATTGCTAGAGCTTTTCTCATAGTGTTAATTATTCTTTTATTGTCTTTCTTTTTTCTTCTTATTTCCTCTTAGTATTTCAACCATGGTATGGCAAGGGAATGGAGAATTTGAAATGCAACTGAAATGCACTTTCATGGTTTTGGAAAAAATTAAAGTACTTGCAATGACAGTGATTATTTTTATACAAAGTTTAATATAGCATGCATAGTTTCCTTCTAAACCATTGTTTTTAAAATCCATGTTCAACAAAATAACAGTTCATTCCAGTGCCTTCTAGGTCTACTTTGAAAGATTATTAACGTGATTTCCATCTACTGAAAATTAAAAGCATGGGATTTCCAAGTTCAAAGAGCCAGCCCGTGCCACTCATTTGTAGATGAGAAAACTGAGGCCCAGACCACCTGGGAGCCTGGTTCCTTCACTAACCATGAGAACTCATTGTCTCTGTGGCTTGGCCATGTGCTTCTCCATAATAAGGAAGAGCTCTGTGTTTTTTAGAATTGGGAAAATTGCCTTAGGCTTTTTATACATTTAAAAAAATAAAAATAGTCATGATAGGGACCAAATTTGAATTTCAAAGATAAGTGGGAACGACTAAATTTGAGGATATATGAAAAGAGATACAGAAGATTTTTAATATTTTTGTCTTTTGGTGACACTATTGAAAGATTTTGACATTAAGATACTTAAAATGTATAACTGTTTAACAAGCCTATTATTTTACTGCTGACGATGTTGAACTGCCAATAATTTATTTTTCTTCTTATAGATAAATCTCATGTTAACTTTATAAAACAGGTGACAGATTTGGGAAAACCATAACGTCCTGTAGTCAGGTGCACGCCAGCCTTTCTTGGCCCCGCTGGTGTTCTGCTGACCGAGACTTCTGCAAAACTGAAATGAGCAATTGCGAGACATAAGTCGGGGCTGAGAGGACAAGACACTAACTCACCGCCACGCAGTCACAGCTCAGTCAAACACCAATTTGTTTTCTATGTCCTCAGCATCTGTGCTAACGTATAATGACATGCAGCTGAGAACTCCCATTATTCACTGTTTTGTCAGTCTCTGCTTTAGCCATTTATATTTTGTTAACAATAGGGGTCCTGAGAGCTCAGGGAGGGGGGAAGGAAAAGGTAGAATAAACAAATAAAAGAGCATGACCATTTTTAAAAATGCACAAGGAGTGAAATAAAGGAAGGTGATCAGAGTGTCAGCTTTCTTGCTGACGACAGTGGAATTGAAGAATGGAGAATAGATGAGCAGGAATAATGGGTTGATTAATAATGAACCCCAGAATTAGACATAATTGCCCACTCTAGGCAGCATGGAACAGCCCTAGTTCCCCCACATGGTGGCCTCCCTGTAAGACTGCCATCAGCTCAGCGTACTACATGTGCTGTTGGGAGGAAGAGAAAGGGTGGGACAGAACCAAACAAGCTTGTCATCTCCCCCAACCCAGTGAGCAGATAAGTCACACCACCACCCCTATGGGGAGAGGCAAGAGGCCAAGAGTTTTGGGGGAATGTCCCTCCCCTTGGAAACCATACGAGTGGGAAATAAGTGTCTCTCTTCCTGTGTGGATGGGAGAGGGGAGGTATTAAGGGACTGACCCTTTTGGTACCCCAGTGGCATGCCTATGAAGTTAAATTCACTATGTCTGGGAGGTGGAGACAATAAAAGGAGGTATAGGTAAAGCACCTGGCATGGGGGTACACTGAAAAGAAATCTTAAAAATAAAGAATTAAAAAAAAAAAAAAGCACCTGGCATGTGGACCGGCACAGAGCAAATGCTTAAAAAAAAAAAAAAAAAAGTCGTGATTCTATTCAGTCCACTTGGACAAATCGACATGCTCCTTCTTTGCCCTATTCTGTTTGCCATCTCTAACCAGTTTTGTGATTTGGACGACCAGATGGCTCTGATGTCATCCTCTGGAAGAGGACAGATATGAGAATGATTAGAGTGGTGAGCAGTAGTGCATTTGATTTCCTATCTACTGAGTGTGAGGCATCCATGTCATAAATCATAGACCCATGGATTTACGATTTTTGTAATGCAAAAGAACATTAACCTGTTAATTTGTAGCCCCATTTGGAAATTAAACTGTTAAAGCCCTGTACAGGGCTGAAGACTGACCCCAGGGAGCAGCAGAGGGCAGGAGCCACAGAGGACCCAGGGAGGAAATGAAGAGGCTAGAGAATAAGGAGGAAAACTAGGAAAGTGGGCAACACAGAAGTCAAGGAGAGCATTCAGTTCGGGAAGAAGGGAGGAGTCTGCTGTGCCAGGTGCTGCAGAGGAGTCAGGTAGGATAGGAAGGAAACAGAATAAATGGGCCTGCAGAGATGGCAGGAGGCATCATTCGTTATTAGGGAGCATGTAACATATGGAGCACTGTGCTCTCCACTCGTGTGCAATATTGACTTAACTCTCAATTTTTACAGATGAGGGAAGTAGGAGTCAGAAAGGTTTAGTAGCAGCTGAGGTCACAAAGCTTAGAAGTCACAGAGCTGGGACTCAATCCTGTCATCTGACTCTTAACCACTCAGCACCCCTCTCTTCCAGAAGACTTGCTTCTGCCCTGCATTGGATGAGGAAGCCAGAGCACCGTGAGTGGAGAGGGAGCTAGGAATGAGAGGAGGGTAAGAGAGAATGCCAGGTAGACGAGGGTAGGCTGAGGTTTGTCTTACTTTAGGACAGCAAAGACCTCAGCATTATTAAATGAAAATAGATGCCCAGAATAGAGCCAGGGAGCGAGGAGACACTCAGGAGGTACAGAAGGCAGAGGACAGGTGTGTGTGTGTGTGTGTGTGTGTGTGTGTGTGTGTGTGTGTGTGTGTAGGGGTGGGACCTTAGGAAGGAGAGCCCCTCCTCCTGTGTGACAGGAGACAGCAGAAGCAATGGTGGATGGGTTCAGTGTCAGAACATTGATGAAGAGCAACTCTTCATTGTTCTCATTCTCTATCTCCCCCACTCCATCCTCTGTCCCACCACCAGTCACCTCCTCTATCTAGAACATCCCACTTGCCCTTCCATGCCCTGCTCTTGTCACTCTCCTGAGCCCTCAAGCAGGATGGTTTGCTGTAGGCTTCCAGGGTGCACACATCCATCCACCCAACGGGCACTGCCAGGTGGGCCCCAGCAGGATACCCTTCCACCACTGGATGTGACTTCATGCTCAGTGAGCATGAACCAATTCAGCTTGCGCCTACAACATGGCGCCCCCTGTAGGAGCTTAGGTTTTGGAAAAGGACTAAGTTGCACAAATGTTTGTAATACCTGTCCCATGAGAGAAGGCCCGTGAAAGAAATATGCAGAGTAATGTGGACTTTGGTCCAGAGGGGGAATGCAGTGAGGAAGGCAGAAGGGTTTTGAGTTAGTTGTTGAAGGGTGAACATATTTACAACCAACAAAGGAATAGGCCATTTTACTTAGAGAAAGTAGGATCAGAAATGGCACAGAGCTTATTTGAGGAACATGGGATGGTCATGTTTGGCTGAAGGATGGAATATAGCTGGAGTGGTAAGCCCATGATGCAACAGGAGGACTGTCAATGCTAGACTGTGAAATTCTGTTCTTTTCAGCAGTCTTGCGGACTTAGCCAAGAAGTCGATCCTAAGAGTTTATAAATCACCCCTACTATTTTCCTCCCTGAAACTAGGCCAGTATCCCTGTGAGTTTCAGGATACCAGTACCCACCCAGGTTCCTCGGAACACCCCTGAGCATATAAGTAAGGACTGTGTTATCTCGCTTGGCAGCTGCTGCCTGTGTCCTCCCGGGGATGGGGGGTGGAAAGAGGCGAGCCGGGAGTGTGTTTGCTCCTGCACGGAGTTTTCTCGTTACTTGTACATCACTATTCTTAAGAACTATTTCTAGACAAAGAAATACAAAATAAAAACCTCTTTTTTCTTTCAGTTAAGAAAAAGAAGCCTAAACTATTAAATAAATTTGATAAGACTATTAAAGCTGAACTTGATGCTGCAGAAAAACTTCGTAAAAGGGTATGTTGATGTTTTTGTTTGGCACAGAAATGTGCAATGGGTCAGTTGTTCAATAAATTCAGGCATTACAGTTTTCCTGTAATATGCTTTTTCATCCAGTAGACCTTGGCTGCAAAGAAGGGACGGGGTATTGTAAGTAAATAAGCAACAACAAAAGGACACAAGTTAGGAACTGAGGTGGGACAAGAATATGCTTCCCAAGTATTTATTGGAAACATACCAGGAAGCATGGAGACCTCTGTAACTAGTGTTAGACAAGGTTCCCAGGCCAAGATTGGCTTACCCTCTTCAGCAGCCAATAAAAAGGGGTAACTCCAAAGACTTTTGTAGCAAAGTTGTTCACTGTCCCTAAATTTAATCATGGGAAGGATTTCTGAATCTGTCTTGTTTAACTTTACAAAATGAAGCCACCTACTATTTGTGGGAAATTTACATTTCTTAATAGAAGTGAAGTAGGAGTCTTCTTTTTCTATCCCCTCGTTTGGCATCCTCCACTTCCTCTTTACTAAATGCCGTATATGAAAGTGTGGGATGCCTATTTCACAGGTGACTTTAGGGATAAAGAACAAGTGAACAGCTTTGGAGAAGGACTGTTACGTAATTTTAATGAATGGTAAAGAAGGGCTCAGTTGCCAAGGGGAGGATGAGTCAATGGGATATAAAAGTGCTGGAACAGTCCATGGGATATTCTCTGGTTCTTGCTTATCTGGAGAAATGATGAGGCATTCCTCCAGGAGCACCCGAATCTCCAACAGAGTCAATAAGGGAGGAGGAAGTAGCTACAATTCTTGCTTCTGAAATAGCAAGGAGCCATATTTATTATTGACTGGATCATCAGCATTAAGGAAGCTTTTTTAAGGTTATTTTTATGGCTGATATTTTCAAATGATGCAACCGGTCACCTTGCAAGAGCTGAGGCCCATGCTGAGGTATGCCCCAGACAGAGGGGGTCCAGTTTTAGTTCATGCCTAGCTTTAAGGACTATGCTGCTTGAAAGTATGGGGTCACTTTATTTTTCCATCAAAAATGTACAGATAAGAACCTAATTCAATCATGTGTTTTTCAAAAGTCATATGTATTGCTTAACACTCTTCCTTACCCGTAGAAAAAAGGATTTGGGATTATCTACTGAAATATTCATTTATTATTATTTCATTTTAAGTGAAAAAAAGAGAGGGAGAATGGAACATGTAATAAAGCCAGAGTGAGGCTTTCAAACACATGAAAGTTTGCATCACACGCTCTGAAAGGAACTTCGGATTGAATGGATACGCTGTAGGCAGGATGCAAAGGGAGTAGCGTCACACTCTAAGATGAATGGCGTTCATCAGAGAAGCTGCCCTCCACCAAGTCTAGAGAGAAGTGTTCTGCTGTGGATCTTCATGAAGGGTATGCTGACAGATGGCCAGCACCCGCCCTCACATCACACCAGTGGATTCTGCAATACAGCTGTGGGGGTGTGTTTTAATGTCCTTGGGCACAGCCCATTGGCCTCACGCCAGAACAATGGGGCCCAAGTACCTGTCTCTCCAATGAACTGTCTTGGTTTTTGGATAAAATGTAAGCTCTGTCGAAAGATGATTTTTAGGCAATTCTTCACAAGTATTGTATCTTGCCTTTAAGTTTTTCAATAAGAATTGCATCATAGCCCTAGAATCTAGTAAGATTCTAGGGAGCGGAAGTTCCTCCATACCAAAAGCACGCACATTTACTTTGCCAGCCTGCTGGGGTAAGAGCAGGGCTGACAGTCCCTTAGCAAGGCAACACGGCTTCTGTCTGAAGGGGATCGGAGGGATGCCATGATCAAGTCAAAATATTCCATTATTTTTATATTTTGATGACCAGCTAAGGGAGTATCCAGAAGGAACAAAATGCTTTAGCAGATTTGTTACAAATGTTGTTACTCCTGTGTTTTAGATCGTAATGGTGCATTTAGCATGATTTTCACAAAAATAGCCTCAACATTTGCAATTTAAGTTACAGAAGGCATGCGGTAAGCTAAAAATGGCCCCCCTCCAAAATATCCCAAGTCCTAATCCCTGGAACCTGTAAGCCTTACCGTATTTAGAGAAAGGGTCTTTGCAGATAGGATAACTTACAGATCTTGAAATAGGGAGATTATTCTAGTTTATCCACTTGGGCCCTAAATGCAATCACATGTTTCTTTATAAGAGAGAGTCAGAGGGAAATTGGAGACAAAATAGGAGAAGGCATCACAGAGGGGAGAAGGCAATGTGAAGACCGAAGTAGAGATTGGAGTAATGCATCCACCGTCAAGTAATGCTGTCAGGAGGCAAGGAACAGACTCCCCCTAGAGCCTCTGGAGGAAGCGTGGCTCTGCCAACATCGCAGTTTCAGCCCAGTGAAACCAATTTTGGACTAATGTTCTCTAGAATAAATTTCTGTTGTTTGAGCCATCAAATTTCTGGTAATTTGCAACAGCAGCCAGAGAAAACTAATCCAGATTTTGGTGCCGTAGCAGATTTGGGGCTGCTACTATAGCCAATACTTAAAAATATGGACATGGCTTTGGAATTGGGTAAGGTGGAGAGGCCAGAAGAATTTTGAGATGCATGAGAGCAAAAGCCTGCATTGTCTTAAGCAGACTGTTGGTAGAAATATGGATGTGAAAGCTGCTTCTGGAGAGGGGAAGTGAGGAGCACCAGAGAGAAAGCTTTATCGATAATCTTCGAGAATATACATATCCTTACCAGCAGAATGTTGGTAGGCATTTTTGGCGAGAGCTCGGGAGGAAATGAGGAACAGGTCATTATAACTGGGGAAAAGGTAGTCCTTGTTATAGAGTGGCAGGAAACTTAAATGAATTATATCTTAAGGGCCTGGGCAAAGCAAAACTTGGAAGCAATGTACTTGGAGCTTAACTAAGGAGATTTCCAAGCCATGTGTCCAGGATGCAGCCTGGTTTCTTTTTTGCTGCTTCTAGTAAAATAGGAGAGGAAAGTGATCATTAAGGAAGGAACTCTTAAAGGAAAAAAGAACCAGAACATGATAATTTGGGGAAATTTCTTGGTCTATCCAGATTGCAGAAGAATTAGGAAGTTCATTGTTAGGAAAGTGTACTCCGGAGAGAAGGCCAAGGGCGTGCTGGACATCCTTTTCCTGAAGAGAGTAGGTGTCTGACTCTTGGATCTACCCAGCTGTCCAGCAGAAGCCAGGAATAGAGATGGGATTATCCTGGGAGGGTCTTTGCAGGTGCCTCTTGTCAAATGGTGTGAATCCCCACGACAGATACAAGAGACCCACAAGGCTTTTGAGCATATTATACCAGGAGAAGCATTGCCACCTGAGAGACACAAGACAGACGGCAAAAAATGCTGGGTTCCCAAAATTTTACAGGCAGGAAAAAGACACATAAAACCAATCACACTTTCAATGAAAAGATAATTCCAAGGGCAGAGTCTTGGACCAGAGGTGAGAGACAAGGACTCCATGGCCAGAGACAAGAACTCGGTAGCCAGAGTCAAGGACCCAGAGGGCAGAGCCTCAAGCCACAGACTTTGAAACCCAAGAATTCACCTGCCTTCATTTTGAAACTGCTTGGAATCAGTGATTCCCTTTTTTTCTTCTAGGAAGAAGAAAAAAGGCAGTTAGAAGAAAGTCACACAGAAAAAGATACTTCATATTGAGTTCTTCCTCCCTTAAAAGTGGGTGGGGGAGGGATGAAGAGGTAAAAACATGGGATTTTTAGGGCAGTGAAACCAGTCTGCATGACGCTATAATGATAGGTACCGTTAGTATGCAGTTGTCCGAACCCACAGAATATCCCACAGCAAGCGTGAACGGACCCTGAGCTGAACTGTGGACTTGGGGTAATTTTGACGGTCCACGTGCCTTTGTCATTTGTAACAAATGTGCCACTGTTGTGCGGGATGGTAATCATGGGGGAAGCTGTATGTGTTGGGGACATAATGAGAAGATGAAAAATCTATGCTTTGTCTCAGTTTTGCCATGGACCTGTAACTGCTTGCTCTTACAAGATAAAATCTTTAAAGAAATTAATATCATGAGAGGACAGTATATTTTAAAGAGCAATACAATCATTTCTGACAGTACATGTCCTGTAGGGCATGTGTTCCTGGCTTGATTTATTTGTTAACCTGCCTGTCGATCAGGTAAAAGGCGCCCATGAGAGGGGCCCCATTATCTTGTGCTGCACACATGCCCACACACCATATGGTCCGTGCGGTGTCTGCCAGTTGTAAGCGTAACAGCAGCCCCTCAAGGTAGTTAAGTACCCTCGTCC
Source organism: Mellivora capensis (assembly GCA_004024625.1). NCBI lineage: Eukaryota > Metazoa > Chordata > Mammalia > Carnivora > Mustelidae > Mellivora > Mellivora capensis. Next base: position 44,128 of record PISX010000802.1, on the reverse strand, counting down.
CCATTTTACAGATGAGACACCCGAGGCAGAGGCATCAGTAACTCTCCATAAGTCATACACCTCTCAAGCAGCGGAGACCAGCCTCCAACCCGTCGGTCTGGCTCTGGAGCCCGCGCTCATAGCACGACACTATGCATATGTTTCTACCAGCCCTTCAGCACCACTTATGGGCAAGTGAGAGGAAAAGAAAACCTCCTTCTTGGATGCTATCTACCTAAAGAAATGATTTTAAGTAACTTTAATAGGGATGTTGCCTGACCTTTCACTATTGAGTCAAGTCTTCCAGAAGTGGGTGTCAGGGACAGCCGAGCAGTCCTGTACAGTTTGCTTTCCTGAGCCACCCTGGTGAGGTGAACTTTTGTCGTGTCAAAACTCAGCTCGGTGAACGTCAAAACATAGAAACCACGGCAAGCTTCCATTTGTATGAGGAATGAATGGATTTACCAGTTTAGAAGGAGCCGAAGTGTCCGTGAAAGTTCATCTCAGGAAATCTGGCTCTATCCCATGGTTCCCAGTGTCCTTGACCTGGGGCCACCCATTGGAAACCAGGAGACATTTGTTTCACCCTGTGGAATGGCCACGGATGGAGTGCCATGGGGAGAGGCTTCCTCACCCCCACCAAGACGCGCACCAAGTTGACCTGTTCCACATCCTCTGTTTCTTTTCATGTCATGGTGGTCAGGGACCTAGTGGAGGTGCTTGGACTATCTTCTTAAGGGTCCACATAAGCTTTGGGAGGGCTTACATGACACAGAGTCATGAGTTTCCCCAGTCAGCCAGGCAAGCCAAATTAGTGCTAGTGTTTAGTGGCTGACCGGTACCACAAGCCAGTGGCCTTATGACTCGGGCGAGTTTATCCCCCCACCCCCAACAGGTGCTGCTGTGGACTTGTCATGGCAGACCCCAAGACATTCCAGCCGCCAGCAGTATTTTTTCCCCAACTTAAAATACTATTTTCTTCAAGAAGATAGTAATACTGTAATAGCACTGTATGGTGACCAATGGTAGCTACACTTATGATGAGGATAGCATAATGTATAGAGTTGTCTAATCGCTGTGTTGTACATCTGAAACTAATGTAACATTGTGTGTCAACTGTACTTCAATGAAAAAGAAAGTTAAAATATAATGCTAACGTAGGAACTGTGCGTATAGTGGGAACATGCAGTTTCTTTAACAGAGACTTAGAGCACATCCTTGGTCAGGTTTCTGTTATTAAAAAAAAAAAATTGTTTTCATTTTTACTTCTCTGGTTTCCAAACTTAATTTTTAAAAAAATCTTAGATAAAACTGTCTTTAGACTCAAAGTGGAGTCTAGGATGTTTTGACATTATTTGGTGAATATTAAAAAAACATATTGAATAACATTATGCATCTGAACTTACTGCATTTATGTAACTGCTTCTTTCTAACAGGGAAAAACTGAAGAAGCATTGAGTGCATTCCAAGAACTAGTGCGCAAATACCCTCAGAGTCCACGGGCAAGATACGGAAAGGCCCAGGTATTTGAAATCATTCCTACGTAGAAGATGTTTTTGATGTCCTTGTGTTCTGTGTAATTGGATTTTTTCACTGCCCACTATTTGTATTTCCCTTTGTCCTTCTAACTTATAAACAGAGTCAATTTCTAATGCATATGTGTACACTCAAGCAAGACATACCGTTTTAAGTACGACAATTAGCTATTGCCATTGCGTCCCGGTGAATCTGGCCGCGTTTTCCTACTCCCTCCATCTGACTTCTCCCTGGATTTGAAAAGAAAAAAAGGAGAACACTTTTTTCCTTGATCTCCTGTCGCCATCATGCCCCATTCCGCCAAGTTTTCACCATAGGCTCCTCTGAGCTGTAAGAACCACAGTTTTGCAACTAGAGGCTGCAAGTATGCTTAGGAAAGCCTTGAAAATATGAAACGGAGTTATATTACCAGCTCCCTTCTCCCTGTCTCCACTCCCTCATCTCCTTTCTTCCCTGACTTTCCCATCGTCCAGCTCCTTATTCTGTGAAGCTTTTCTGCACCCACCTGTGGTAGCTGCGGTTGGCTGGAAAGCCACGGTGTACATGTGCTCTTTTAGACCCTGGGATTATCATAATGAGCCCTCTAGAGGTCTCTGCTCTCGTGGATCTTATCAGCCAGCGGGAGGTATTTTAAAAGTTACTTTGTCAAAACTGAGAGGGAGACAAACTATAAGAGACTCTTAATTTCAGGGAACAAACTGAGGGTTGATGAGGGATGGGGGGAGGGATGGGGTGGCTGGGTGATGGACACTGGGGAGGGCATGTGCTATGGTGAGTGCTGTGAAATGTGTAAGACTGATGATTCCCAGACCTCTACCCCTGAAACTAATAATATATGTTAATAAAAAACGAAGTCACTTCGTCAAAAATTACTTAGAGGAAGCCCCCATATGCAGTTCTAGGCGCTGCACATACAGCTACCAGCAAAATGTATGGCGTTGTCATTGTGGCGACAAGGCAGCCCTGGAGACAAAACAAGTAAAATATATATGCTCATCAGTGAGAAGTGCTGAGAACCTGTTCAAAGCAGAGTACCGCCACAGGATGTGTGAGGGAGTTGATATGTGGGCTAGGGTGTTTGGGAGAAGTCTACCGACGAGGTGACATTGGAGCCAGGGCCTGAATAAATATATATAGAAATATATAGTTAAGGATATTATAACATATTAAACATAAATATATTAGATCATCTTATACGTCATAAAGAAAAGGAGAGCATACCTATTAAGATTTTTCTGGCTGTGAGCTATGAGGCTTGAGGGTGACGGGGCAGACAATGCTTTAGATACGCTGATCCGAAAAGTCCTGTCTACTGAGGTGACGAGTGGCTGAAGTGTGACAAGGTAGCTGAAGGAGCTGTGCAGGCAGAGGGAACAGCGAGGGCAAGGGACTGATACAGGGAAGTCATGTTGGCATAAGAAGCTCAAGAACAGAAAGAAGGGCGCGCTGAGGGAGGGCGAAGTGGGACAAGTGGGGCCAGGGCCTCACAGATGATATTCTCTGTGCCCTGAGAAGCATTGCAGGGTTTCTGCATGGACTTGGCCATCTTGTTTTTTCATAAAGATTGTTTTGGTTCCTGGGTGGGGGATAGATTAAGGGGGCAGCAGTAGAAGCGAGCAGCATAGGGAACGACTATAGGGTACTCAGGGAGCACTGGCCAGGACTGTGGCTATGGCTGTGGTGATGGGGAAATGGTGGGGGGGCTTCCTGTGGGCTTGGGTGTAAGGATCAGAGGAAGACAGGACTGGAGTCCTGGGTTTGGGGTTTGGCCAGAAGAGGAGAGAGAGAGCTGGTTGCTCACAGGGAAAACTGGTAGAGGAACAGGTCTAGGGAGGTGAAAGGTCAAGAATTCGCTTTTCGTCCTGTAAAGTTTGTGATGCCTATTGGACAGTCAAGTGGACATGTCAAGGAGACGTTGAATTTTATGAAGTCTGGAATTCAGGACAAAAGCCAGGCCTGATTCACAATGTGTCTGGCAGGGAAGCTCCCACAGCCCGGCCTGGAGGGGATGAGATTCTCAACCTTACTGGGAAACAAAAGGTGCAAGGCTACAGAAATTTTCCAGACACAGAACCTGACAACACCCTTTGGAGGGGGTCAGTGCAATGACTCGTATAGGGCACTCACATAGGACCTAACGAATCTATGGATAAAACAAACATGTTTTGCTCAGAACTAAAGGTGGTGACCACTTGTTCCAGATCCTCGAATTCTTCTTATCTCCCTAGTAAAAACTTATTAGTTAAATTTTATTAATTAAATTTTAATAAATTTAAAAATCATTTTTATTTTTTTATTATTATTCTTTAAAGATGTTATTTACTTATTTGACAGACAGAGATCACAAGTAGGCAGAGAGGCGGGCAGGGGGGGCGTGGGGAGGCAGGCTCTCTGCGGAGCAGAGAGCCCGATGCGGGGCTCGATCCCAGAACCCTGGGATCATGACCTGAGCCGAAGGCAGAGGCTTTAACCCACTGAGCCACTCAGGCGCCGCTAAATTTTAATAAGTTTAGGTTGTGAAAAAGTAACACAAATACGTTTCTCCTATCCATGGTACAGACCAGGGGTAGCAGACAGCAGTTATATCATTTTTGTAAGTGAATTTGGTCAGTAATCCTCCAAAATTGCTAAGCTGCGTTGGTCTTAGGCAAGAGTGAATGTGTTACCAAAAGATCATGCCTGTTCATATAGTGATGAGCTTCATTACTGGTATTGGCAGTCATTTGTTTAAGAGAACATATTAACCGAAAGAAAAAAGATTGATGCAAATGTTAACTTAATTGTGAAAAAAATACTTTGTGCTTTAGAATTTTTCTTTGTATGTGTTAGTAATTGTGGGAACCAAAGTCCAAATAAATGTGGTACTTTCACCCGTGGTGATTGCTGGATTTATATCCTTATTTAACTGTAGGAATTTGAGAGCTAGCCCTAAGGCAAAAATTTTTATCTCTAAACTATTATGCTACAAGGTGTTATTGATGTTAATGTTAATGTGGCATAAAGCAAAATTTAGGCATGGTAAATTAAATTTTAATAGAGTAATTTAAAAGAAACTGTAAGTGCATAGAAGTTTTAAAAATCAGAGTTCAAAAGAAGCTGGATTTTATAGGGAGGAAGAAATGATGACTTTTTCGTCCTTTGTTTGCACATCACACAATTGCACTGGAATATCCCAACAAATTTTTTTTAATATCCCAACGAACTTGTAAAATGTAGCAACATTAAGTTAAATATGATCCATAATTCTGAAGCAGCACTGATACTGTCTGATTCCTTGGATCACCGTGAAAATCAGTTCTGACCAAATTCCCTGAACATCAGATACAACATCTTAAATTGTAAACTCAATTCACTTTATTATCTTCACAAACCATTAATGCCTCTGAGGCAGAAAATGACACATCTCCTAGGAAGTTTGGATGGTTGAATTAGTTCAAGTCAACAGAAGGCTCTGTGGTGTTAACATCCTGGAACAAATGTTCAGTTTCTGCCCAAATCATTTTATGTACGGGTGCTAAACTGATAATGATCAATCTATGTGATTTTGATTTTCAAAGCCAAGTCTATTACTTTCATTCAAAAGAATTTAAGATGGAGATGTCATTTTTAATACCAAGGTTTTCTCAATTCTGGAAGTTATAAAATGTTTTTACTTCGTTAAAATGAAGGAATTTGAGATGCGAGGAAGGGAGGAAACAAGGTATATAAATTGTATCGTCTTCCTCTCTTTTTAGATTGGGTTTAGGTTGATATTTATTCCAATTTCTATAAGGAAGGATTACCTTGGTAGACATTTGTCCTTGCAGTAACCTTGACCTGACCCTCCAGATCCAGGATCTATTTGGTAGATCCCCAAACCCAGGATTCCAGCTTGAAGAGGGTGAACTATGTGGTCTCAAAAGGGCTGTCTCAGTTCCAGGACTCCGTTACTCTCGACATCGTCTATGAATGATCATGTTTTGGAGAGCTAACTCACCATAGCCAAACTCACAAGAAACTGATGCCTACACAGAAAAGCCAGCATGTGAATATACCGAAGGCCAGAGGGGCGGGATGGCCAGTGTGGGTCACTGACATTGAACTCTCTCTCCTGGCAGTAAGTCTATAATGGAGACAGCCCATTTACAGATATGAACAGATAGCAGTATATTCTGAAGCTTTTTTCTATCAAGTAAGGGTAAATTGCCCTTGTTCAACCCAGAGATTTTTGTCCTATCACTTTTCCTTTATTATAAGTCTGTCCACTTCTCTCACTCTGCTTCAGTCTTAGCCCTCATCATCTTGTGAAACTTACCTGATCAGTCCACATAACAAGTTATTTCTTTGAGTTGTTATTTTCTGACAAGCTCCCCGCAGATATTATCAATTTATGCTGAATCTTACTAGTTTTTGCTTTGGGATCAGGGAGGAATGGCTCATTTTCTTACCATGCCCTTAAATTGTGGAGTTGTGCTGTACTTTGGTTCTTCAGGAAGCTATGTATTGACTGCTGCACACTCTTTATTTTAAACAGCTGAACATGTTACATAGGATATTAGGAGAAAAACATTTTATGTGCGACTTCTAGCCTCTAACTGGTATCATTTTTCCTCAAGTGGTAATCTTCAAATTATAGTTTACTAAATCGGGTGAGATTTTGACTACCATTTTACACATTTCCCTCTTTATCACTCTAGTATTTCACTGCCCATTTTCAATCTCCTGCAAAGAATCTTGCTTATTTCATGGAGAAAATTAAAGTATCCAGAGAGAACTTTCATATGATCCTGCTACAGCACTGAGAGCCCACCTCCACCTGTTCCCCTATGCTCTGCCTTCCCACCTATTAGCATGGATGAACTGCTCTGGTCCCCTTTCCCATCTCTCCCACCTGCTGAAGGAAAGCATGCTGATTTTTGTGACTTCTTCTGTATCATCACATTTTCCCTCTCTACTGACTCTTTTGCATCAGCTTCGAAGCATGCTATTGTATTTCCCATTGGTAATACAACATATTACCATTACAACAATACAGAAACAAAATCCTCTCCCTGATCTCCACATTCCCCTCCATCTACTGGCCCATTTCTCTGCTTCCCGTTGAGGGTTGTCCGTACCTCCTTCCCTCCTGGTTTCCTCTGGTCCTGCTCCATCCTCTTACAGGCCCCCAGTTGTCCCATATGTCCCAGATGGTCAGGGCCATCAGAGGTGCCACATTGCCCAATCCAGCATCATGACCAAGATGTTCAACCTGGTGTCCCTTCTAACGTGACTGATCACTCCCTCTTGAAACCTTTTGTCCCTTAACCTCCAGAACACTTTCTTGTGGTGGTTATTTTCTTCTTACCTTTCCCAGTCCTTTTCGCAGACCCTCCCCTCTCTTTCTGACTTCTTTCCTGAACCCCAGATGCATATATGTACCTTTCTATCCAGCATCTCCGCTTGGGAACCTAATGGGTGTTGGATGTAATACAACCAGAACAGAACTCCTGATTCTGAATGCCTACAAACCTGTTATTGCCCTGTCCTCCCATTCTCGGGATGGCAGTTCCCCCTGGGTATCGCTCAAGCCAAAACGCTTGAATTTATCCTTGACCCCCCCTCCCTCCCTTTCTGTTGCATTTCTGCCCACCTGCAAACCTGTTGACTCTGACCTTCAAAATGTATCTGTAATCTCCCTACCTCCTACCACCTCATTCCTACCACCGTAGTCCAAACCACCTTCATCCCTGGGTCTGAGGTCCTGTTAGAGCACCATAACTGGCCTCTGTGCTCCTCCACCACCCTTTCGATCTGTTCTCCCTCCCACTACTGGTGTGATCCTCTCTACATACATCAGATCATGTCAAAAACCCCCGGGGTCAGGGTGCCTGGGTGGCTCAGTGGGTTAAGCCTCTGCCTTCAGCTCAAGTCATGGTCTCAGGGTCCTGGGATCGAGCCCCACATCGGGCTTCCTGCTCAGCAGGGAGCCTGCTTCCCCCCCTCTCTCTGCCTGCCTCTCTGCCTCCTTGTGATCTCTGTCTGTCAAATAAATAAATAAAATTTTAAATTAAAAAAAACAACAACAACCTGGTGTCTTTCCATCTCACATCGTGGTAGTCTAGTGGACTTGGCAATGGCTTACCACGTTCTTCATTACTGGACCACCACTCCTTCGCCAGTCCCCTTCTTGCCCCCCCCATCCTGCACCAGCCTATCTTCTCCCCCTCACTTCCCCGCCCAGGGCCTCGCTCTTGCTATATTCTCTGCCTTGGAATGTTCTTCCCCCAGATAGCCTCATGCCTCACTCCCTCTCTTCTTTCAGTCCATTCCTGGTCATCTTGCCTGAACTAACTCTTCCTACCGCCCCACTGTTGGCACTCCTAAGCCTGCTTTGTTTTTGGTCCCCAGCACTCGTGGCCACCAGGCACACAGTACTTTGATTTGTATATCGTCTTTCTCTTCGTAATGAAGCAGATTGAAAAAAGAGCTTAATCTTTTTTGTTTACTTTGCCTGCCACATAGCTCCTGGATTATAGTTGTTGAATGAATGCGTGAACATGCAAACAAGCTGCCGAGAAACAGGAAGTCCGGACTGGAGCCCTGTCTATGAAATATGAATGTGTAACATGATACATATCTCCGTCAAGCCAGCATAGATTAATTATTCCTCCTTTTATATTTTTTTTCTCATCTGTAGCTTTGTAGCTGACCATTCTTCATGTTATTGAGATAGCATGTTGCATCGCTTTTCTCTGCTTTTTAATCTCTTGATAAAGAGAAAATTTTAATCTGTCTCAAAATGCTTTTCCCACATGTCCAGAAATTGACTTTTCATGTATATTTTGGGTGATTACAAATACAGCCTGTCATGGGACACTTACCCATTGTGGGGACTTCCTCTAGTGTGAAGACGATCTGGCTGAGAAAAGAAGGAGCAACGAGGTGCTGCGTGGGGCCATTGAAACCTACCAGGAGGTGGCCAGCCTGCCTGATGTCCCCACAGACTTGCTGAAGCTGACCTTGAAGCGGCGCTCAGACAGACAGCAGTTTCTGGGTAAGACAGAATAAGAGTTAGTTCAGCCCCAAATGCCATGCTCTGTACTCTTAAAAGAGCTTAGTTACCTAGGAGGAAACCTGAGTTTCCTAACTGCTTTCAGGTAATTTACACGAATGGGTCCTAGACAGAAATGGTGGTCCTGACCTTACTTCTTACAAAGATGCAGATCGTATTTTACCACCTTTTCCCACTACCTTCCTCCCCTCCCCCCCCCCCCCCCCCCCCCCCCCCCCCAGTTTTAAAGCTGACGTAGATGGGATGCTGGAAGGTTGGATAATTTGGCTAAGGAATCACAGATAATAAATTAATGGGTCTGGGATCAAAACTCTTCCTGCTATGCCAAACTCTTTTCTCTCTTAATTATAACAAATCTATTCATGGGGGTTGAAATTATCAGTGGAACAATTTTTTTTGTTTTATTGGTTTTTTAAAAAGATTTCATTTATTTATTTGACAAGAGATTGAGAGAGAGCTCAAATAGGCAGAGCGTCAGGCAGAGGGAAAGAGAGAAGCAGGCTCCCCCTGAGCAGGGAGCCCAGCGTGGGGCTCGATCCCAGGACCCTGGGATCATGACCTGAGCTGAAGGCAGCCGCTTAACCGACTAAGCCACCCAGATGCCCCTGTAGAACAGTTTTTATAAAAGATGGAATATTAGGAGTTCCAGGCACTAAAAATTTTGCCTGTAAAGTTTGACTCTAAACCAAGGAAAATGATAAGGAAAAACCTTTTTAAATCTCTAAGTAAATTTGCCACTGCTTTGAAAAGAGCAGCATAGAGCATCCTCTCTGACTGACCCAAGTGCCGGGCCAAAGGCAAGTGAGACTAAGCTCAAACCTAACTTCATTATGACCAGGCTTCTGATTCTCTTCCACCTAACTTGTCATCAGAAAACCAGATAGAAGCATCTAGGCCACATGTAACCTCTCAGGCAGGTGCTAGTGGCCTGATATGTTACATGAACAGTCATTGATGCCACCAGGAGAGGCTCATCTAAGTGATACCGAAGGCCAACTGACCCTGTTACCAGTTTCCTGAGGGATAGGATTAAGAGTACTTGTGTCACTTTAGTAAGTGACCTAAGTCTGATAGGAGTAGAACCCAAGGGATGATTAGAAACTAGAAGAAAGAGTCCATTAGACTTCTATGCAAATGGACCAGTCCAGAAGAAGGAAAACATACAGCACCCACACAGGATGGGAAAGGCAAGGTTGGGACTCAGTGGAGGCAGTCGCCTCGGACACAAAATTAGTAGCACTGAGCTGTCCTCTTGCCTCAGGCTCCAATATGCCTTGGTTAAATTCTGTTTACTTATTCTGTCCTTCAAATTTTGATATTTGGTTCATTGTGGATTTTTTACATTAATTTTGATTTTTATAAAGAATGCATAAAAACATCATCCCTCTGGATGACTGAATTTTTGGCAGCCTCTTAAACTTTGCATTGAGTGCCTCACTTGCCTCTCCTTATTACTGGCCCTGGGAAAAGAATCTACTAATACATCTAACCCCCTTCTGCAACCATCTTGAATATAGTCTTTTCCTCCAAATGAGAATGAGGCAAGTTCATAAGAGGAGGTTGTATGAGGAAGGGACTGTAGGAAGAAGATTTTATTGAAGGTGACAAGGGGGTGAAGTTTACCCCCAGAAGAGCAGGGTTGCATGATGCAGAATAAAGGAGACAGGAAGGGCAGCTGGAGGGATGTTTACCCGGACCTTTGCAATGGTTAATAGGGAAAATGTAGGAGCAGAGAAAAAGTATGAACTAAGTTGGGCAGATGAGGGGGAAGGGAATGTATAGGAAAGTAAAGTCAGATTTGTGAGTGAGAGAATAAATCACCAAGCTAACCAATCCAAAATTGGCTCATAATGGGAAGAAGGCCGTGGAATAAGCTGGGTGGTGTTTTATGCCAGGTATTGTATCTGTTAGCAGGACACACAACTATATTAGTTTATCGATAGTCCTATCATCCTCTTGGCTAATACTTAGTTTGTAGGCAACTGAACCCTATAGGAAATTTATTTTATCATGTATACTGGTCTTATTTTGCACATTTTCCCATATTCAATTTATTTTCAACTGTGGTGAGGAGGAATGACAGTTGGCCCCAGAAATTTTAAATTTCCATCACATAGTCTTAAAAATTGACCGAGGTTGGGGTGTTCAGGATTCCTGTTGTGCATAGCATCCTATCATCCACCAGAGGGTCCCATAATACCAGCTGATGTCTTCTTGCTTCTCGACTAAGTCATTCAGTCATTACCTGGAGATGAAGACACTTAATTGGAACTAGCATGAGCAATATACCCCAGTGCCTTTTCAAGTTTCACAGAGGGTGCTACACCCAAAGTCCATTAGACTTTTTATTTTCTCTCTATTCATAAAATCTTGAAATTAATTGTAATAAACCAAAGATAACCCAGTGAAACTGTTTGTTTGTTTTTAACAAGGAATTGATAGAACTTTTCAAAGAGGGAATTTGACATAAGATAAATGTTGGTGAACTCAGAAAATGATGTCTTTAAAATGTTTATAGTCAGTATTGTGTTCAGGATCTACTTACAGGAATTATTGGGGATCGTTGCCGCTGCCTGATGAAGTCCTAAGACGCCACCAGTGTTGACAGATTTCATCTGCTCTTCAGACCCTACTGAATAGTCTCTCCTGTCTCTCGTGCTTTGTAGACTCAATATGAAAATGACCAGGATCTGCTTTTATTTCTGTTGAGTTTTTTTTTCTCTTCCCACCAAATCAGGTCACATGAGAGGCTCCCTGATTACCCTACAGAAATTAGTTCAGCTGTTTCCTGATGATATGTCTTTAAAGAACGACCTTGGAGTGGGATATCTCTTGATAGGGGATAATCACAACGCTCAGAAGGTCTATGAAGAGGTAAGCAGAGAGCAGTCTCCTGTTCACCACATCCCATTGTTTTGAGCATGAAGTTTTAATGTCACCGGTGAATTGAATTTATTAAGCCCAACCTCTTGCTTTCTTCACTTTAAATTCAGTTAAAGAGAATATAAGTATTAGTCTAGTTGACATTCTAAATTTTGTCTCCATCTCTTAGATTTTGCCTTAATCGGAAAATTTAAAATTTTAGTTAACACTTGGTACCTCAAAACCTTCAACTTATTATTGTGATAGGGTTTTTTTAATGAATTTTAAAGATTTTATTTTTATTTATTTTAGAGAGAGAGAGAGAGCTGTGCACACACCTGCATGCACAGGGAGGGGCAAAGGGGAAGGGGGAAGGACAAGCAGACTTGCCACTGAGCGCAGAGCCTGATGGTGGGGCTCAGTCTCAGGACCCCGAGATCATGATGGGGCTCAGTCTCAGGACCCCGAGATCATGACCTGAGCTGAAATCAAGAGTCCACGCTTAACTGACTGAGCCACCCCAGCACCCCTATAATTGTGATGGTTATAAAACTTCATATTTATCAGCCCATAAACACCTTTTCTAAGAGTGTGCTTCATGATAGGAAGTAGAACTCAGTTTTTCCATAAATGGAAAATGGAAAAACACCCAACTTTTTCCTTTTTTTCAGCAAAAGTCCAGTCTAGAGAGAGACTACAGAGAAGGAGCCTTTCAAGCATGTGGAGTAAATTACTCACCTCTTGGAGGACAGTAACTCTTTGATCCTATAGCAAGGATGTCTTTGAAAGGATTTCTACTTTAGAAAGGTTATTTTAATAGATAACCTCCAAGTTACAAATAACTATAAATCTAGGAAACTTGTGTCTCTTTCCAGTAACAAGAAAATTAATTTGGCATAGAATAATCAGGATACCCGAAACCTCTAGTTTCGAAACTAGAGAAAGTTAATGCCTCCATAAAAGAAAGGGGAAAACATTTACCTGTTACTCTGTAATTTAGATGTTTTGGTCAGTGGTTTTCAGGCTGGCGTATTTTACATCAAAATGCTACTACTCAGTGATAGCCAGTGTGATTCCTTCTGGTTTAAAAATGCTGTCGCTCACAGAGGGGTGAGGTTTTCTTTTTTTATTTTATTTTTATTGTTCTGGAGACTTAATTGAAAATCATCAAATTTCAGAACAATTTTCTCTTCATCCTTGTCATAATTTTCATATTTCCTCAGAGAATAGAAAGAAGACTTGTGTGTTTTATAGCATGTGTAATATCTCCATAAAGTAGATTGATCCTGCAGTGTTGAAAATGTGTACAGTTCACTGAAGTACTCGTTCCAGGTCATAAAAGAAGTCCAGGTGGGGTGATGTAGTTGCTGATGGCCAAAACCTAACACTTAGTGCCCTATCTTGCAAAGGTGGTTTAAGGGAAATAATCATGTGTCTCACGATTCAGGATCATATGAATCTAAGAGTTGGCCAACTGTATCAGATACACCCATTATCCTGCCACTTTCTAAAGCCTCAGAGATGAGATTATAGACTTCCCTCCCTCTCTCCTCCTCTCTTTCCTTCCTTCCCTCCCTCCCTCCCTCCAAAAACCATGATCAAGTGTTGACTGGATACCAAGCACATTTGAAGTTAGGGCAGGATCTGAAAGCATACTGGATTCTCCCTCCCACTATGGATTTGTCCTTCCTCAACCTCTCAGAACGTTCCTTGAATATATTCACTGTTTTTACCTGATAATAGATCTCGGATATGTGAAACATTTTAATTCATCTTGAAAAATAAAATTTATCTGTTGTCCTTTCTATGTTTGAAATCATAATCTCATCTGACTAAGCATAACAAGATGCAGAAAATCTAAAATAGGGCCATATTATACAATCGAGTGGGTTTCTTTTTAAGGAGCATGAATTGAAAATATGTGTGGGATCTGCCTTTTCTTCCTCCTTCCGCTTCTAATAAGCCATATTTAAGGCATTCTCTGTCCTTAACCAAAGCTTATCCTGATAGGTTTATGTCTCAAAGATTATTTTCAGAAAGCAATTGATACTGTTATTTTCTACCTCCCTTCATGTTGATTTTTACCTTTGATAAATTATAAAAATCATTGGGGGCTCCTGGATGGCTCGTTGGTTGAGCATCTGACTCTTGATTTCGGCTCGGGTCATGAGCTCAGGTCCTGAGATTGAGCCCTGTGCGGGCTTCTTACTCAGCGGTGAGTCTGCTAGAGATTCTCTCTCTCCCTCTCTCTCTGCCCCTCCCAGGCTCGCTCGCTTTCTCTTTCTCACCCTCTCTCTCTCTCAAATAAATAAATCTTTTTTCTAAATAAATAAATAAATAAATAATAAACCCTTATTGTTTCCCTTCCTGGGACTTTTTGTCTAGTGTCTTTTGCTGCTTTAAGTTTCAGCAAGACTGGTTTATAGTGGTTTGATGCAGATCGCTGACAACTGTGGTTTGGGAGGCGCTCCGTGTCCCCCTTTCCGTTTGCAGCAGGATGAGTGACCCAAGCCACCCATGGTCTAGAGTCAAGCATATTCCTGATTTTTCCCTCCATTCACTCCTCACCTGTATCCATTCACTTAGTCAACGTGTGTTTACTGAAACCCACACGCACTAGTTGGGAAATGGTAGTTAAGGAAATCAACATTTGCTGAGCCCTCATGGAGTTTCAGCCCAACTTACAAATTTCTGTTGATTTTCCCTTCTGCATATCTTTCAAATCCCCTCATTTTTTAACCCCAGCGCTCACGTCTCTTGCTTAAACTAGGGTAGATTTATCCTGTGTAGGCTTGCTGTCCTCCAGCCATCCTCAACATAAAACACAAATCGGACCATCCCACACTGGGCTTCAACTCCAGTGGTCTTCTGACATGTTCGGCTGCGTACCCTTCCAGTAAAACACGCTCCAGCAAATACCTGAAATATGTATGTTAAGTATGTATTGTGTTTCTTTTAAATACTTTTACATTTTATTTAATGGGGAGAAAAAAAAAGAAAACCTAGTCGCTTAAAAATCCCTATTTTCTTTACTGATTTAAACTTTTTAAAATTCTCTTTTCTGACTACAACATTTAAGAGAAGCTTAATACAGATAACAAGGAAAGCAGAGATTAGCACAGAAGCCAGAAATCACCAGCAGCCTCATTCTCACATACAGACTACCATGATAAACATGCGGTATGTGTCCTTCTAGTCTTTTCCATACACAGCACACTTCTTTTTCCATTAAATTGGCATGTATTAATCATATTGTCACAAGAATTTTATAAATGAATTAAAATTCTTCTAGAACATAATTTTTAGCAACTGCCAAGCATTGTATCTTAGGAACGTATCATCACTAATAAACCACTACTACCGGATAGGTTATTTCTAATTATTTTGTTGTAATAAACAATGCCATGGTGAACATCTTTGTTCATATATCTTTATACAATTTTTATTAAAATAGAGTCATCACACAATATTATATTAGTTTCAGATGTACAACATAGTGATTCAACAACTTGATACTGTACGCTGTGGTTACCAAGTGTAGCTGCCACCTGTCACCATACAGCACTATTACAGTACAATTGGCTATGTTCCCTCTGCTGTCCCTTTCATCCGGGTGACTTACTCATTCCATAATGGGAACCTTACCTCCCCTCACCTTTGGCCATTTTGCCCATCCCTATAGCTCTGTCCCATGTGGCAACCACCAATCTATTCTGCGTCTGTTTCTGCTTTATTTGTTCATTTGTTTTGTTTTTCAGATTCAACATAGAAGTGAAGTCATATGGTATTTGTCTTTTTCTGTCTGACTAATAGCACTTTGCATAATACTGTCTAGGTCCAGCCGTGTCATTCTTTCCCATTCTTTTTTATGGCCGAGTAATGTTCCATTGTGTATGAATGCCATATCACCTGTATGCATTCCTCTATCAGTGGACGCTTAGGCTGCTTCCATGGTTTGGCTACTGTAAATAAGGCTGCAGTAAACATAAGGGGGAAAATATCTTTTTGGATCAGTGTTTTCATTTTCTTTGGCTTAAATACCCATAGTACGCAGCACTGCAACTATTGGATCATGTGGTTAAAAAAAAAAAAGGGATATTTTGATAATATTTATGTGCAGTACTCTCTGTGATTGTATGACTTTTGGGTTTTTGCTGGCATTGTATCATGCAGAGAGTTTGTACTGGAAGCCGAATTGTCAGCTATACTCGTTTTTTGTGGTGGTCTCTGCTGTGCGCGTGTATAGAGACAGAATCCATATCATATTATTAATATTAATCTCAATCTGATCTTCTTAGAAATTTTATGAAGGCACTTGTCATGTCAGGAGGCTCTGCTGATTACCACTAGATAATACAACCCACACATTCATTGTGCATCTATGTGTAAACTGTGAGAAGGACAGGACCTTTTGTGATTTGCCTCCTGCCCCTTTTTTCTGGTCTCATTCCCTTTTGATGCTCCTCGTCCATTATTTATTTATTTTTAAGGATTTTATTTATTTATTTGACAGAGAAAGAGACAGCGAGAGAGGGAACACAAAACGGAGTGGAAGAGGGCTAAGCAGCCTTCCCACTGAGCAGGGAGCCCGACGCAGGGCTCGATCCCAGGACCCTGGGATCCGGACCTGAGCCAAAGGCAGACACTTAAGGACTGAGCCACCCAGGCACCCCTGGTCCATTTTTTTTTTTTTTTTTTTACTCACTTTCTCCTGTGCCTTGAATACCTCCTGCCCCACAGCCCTCCATCTTCCCTTGGCCTGGTGAACTCCCATTTATCCCCAAACCCCTTTCAGACCTTGCGTTTGCCACACCAACCCTAGAGCGAGCCAGGTGCTCCTCCTCTTTACCCCCACTTGCCTTGTGCCTATCGCGTGGCTGCACTCACCATGTTGTATGACTGCTGTCTGCTTGTGAATCTGTCTTCCTCCCGTGACTGAGGCATCCCTTGAGAAAAGACAGTGTATCTCGCTTATATGTCCAGACCCTAGAAGAGCTCTGTGTATTCTAAAATACCTGGCAAAGGAATACATTTGTTAATTACTTGAGAGGGCGATTGTCATCTGTGTAGCTGCAATCATTGCAGTCCAGTTCCAGAAGTATTTATTGTGCTCTTGCTCGACGTCAAGCTCCATAACGGGTGCTTGGAAGGTGAAGAAGAAGCAGGGTCTGTGCTTGCAGAAATCTGGTTAGGAGGAAAGCCCAACGTGCACTCATCCATTCAGTTACTATAGCTTTCTTGATGGGCACTGTTCTAAGCACTGGGGGATCAGCAGTGAGTGCAATAGACAAAATCCCCACACAGCTTACATCTTAGTGGGAAAAAATAAAAGGATAATAAGTCAAATGGTGATGAGCACTATGAAGAAGAGGAATCAGGATAAAGAAGTCAAAAGAGTGACTAGTGCACAAGGGATTGGTTCTGTTCTATAGGGAATGGTTGGGGGTTGGTTCACCAAGATGGTGACCTCCAAGCAAAGACTTCATGAAGGTGAGGGAGTGAGCCATTCTGATATCTGGGAGAAGAGTGTTTGAGGCAAAGGAGTACTGCACATGCAAAGGTCCTGAGGCAGGGGTGCCTTTGGCTTGCTGTGCAGCAGCAAGGAATCCAGGGCTCCTCAGGGTGGCTGGTGAGGGGGGGAGTGGAGTTGGGTGGCAGGGCCTTATGAGAGGAAACCAAAGAGGTAGAGAGGCCCAGCTCAAAGGAGGCCCAGAAGACTGTCCCTAGAACTTGGTCTTTTACTCTGATTGAAATGGAACCCATCTGGGTTCTGGAGGAGGGGTGGGGTCTGACAGAGGACTTAGTGAGCTCATTCAGGGTCCCCTCTGTAGAAAGGGCTACAGGAGAGCCACTCTGGGGGTGGAGAAGGTCTGCAGTTAGGAGGCTTATGGGAGAACACAGGGGAGAGGTAACTAGATGGGAACCAGGGGGGCAGTGGTGAATATGGTGGCAGGGGCATGATTCTGAATATTTCTGGAAGGTAATGTTGACTGGATTTGTGAATGGATGAGGTGCAGGACCACATACAAACTGAAAAATTCTGAAGTATCAGTCGTGTGCACTGTGGACTCTTGGAAGGGAGGGGGTCCGCTCTCCCGAACACTTGGTCGTGTGTAAGGAGCCCATGGTGGCTGCCACTGCCTTGTCTCACTCAGGCTAGTGGATGAAGAGAAGCCCCAGGATATTCAGGATATCCATCTTTATATTCACTCAGCTCGAATCTTCATCTTTCACTTCTGTTCCATGCATGAGTTTGTCTGTGTGGCTTTACAAGTTGAATGTTGTTTTGATTTCTCATTTAATTTAAAGGCATTCTGCTTAATTTATCTTTAATTATAATAAATGAATATGATAATAAACAGTGCTTTGACTTATATTAAATATTTACTTGGGTTTTATCACAGAATATTGGATTTGCTCATCACTTTATCTGCGGTCCTTAAAATGGTCTGGGCCTTCAAGAAATTATTGTTAAATGAACAGATCATGATAGATTACAAATGCAAAACTAAACTTGCTCTTATTTAAGGCAATGTATAAAGTATACATACAATCAAATATATGATAACCACTCAGAGTTGACTTTATTTCTTTTTAAGATCTTATTTATTTATTTGACAGAGAGATCACGAGTAGGCAGAGGTGGGGGAAACAGCCTCCCTGCTGAGCAGAGATCCCGATGCAGGGCTCAATCCCAGGACCCTGAGATCACGACCTGAGCCAGAGACAGAGGCTTAACCCACTGAGCCAGCCAGGCGCCCCCAGAATTGACTTTAAATAGAGCAATTTTAAAGCCGCTTTTTTCCCTGATCACTAACAAAAGGCTGAGGTCATATCAATTCACAGATACTTTGCTGATTTGCATTGTTCAATCAGTGCTTTCATAGTCATTGCCTTTTCATTCATTTTTTTCATTCTCGAAAAACTGATGTGTAGATGTGCAAGCATTCTGAGTTGACAAGAAATTTGGGGTCATTTAAACTTAACGTGGCAATGAGACAAAACATAAGTATTTTAAGCCGTGACATCATAATCCACTCCAAGCACAGCAAAGCTAATTAAAATTTGTTTTGGCAATTGTAGAATTTGTAGTCAGTTACAATAGTTTTCTGTTTCCTTTGAGTTTAGGTTCTGAATGTGACACCGAACGACGGCTTTGCTAAAGTACATTATGGCTTTATCCTGAAGGCGCAGAACAAAATTGCTGAGAGCATTCCCTATTTAAAGGTAACTGTCCCTGCCCTTCCTCTTTTTTTCATCTTCTGATTCCTTCGACTCATCTGGACTCCCTTGATTATGCATTGTTGACTGATCAGCGTGTGCTGCTGAGTCTTTTCATCTTCAGAATGTACACCCTCTGACCGTGACATTCATAGGCAGTGATTGAGGCTGTTGGATATAGAAATGCCAACCATACGAGCAGAGATTATGTGGAAAAGACGTTCTGAAGACATTCCCAAAACTGTATTAGTTTGTATTTAAATGGGAAAGGTAAACCAAAATTACTAATATAGTAGTTTAAAATATAGGCAATGTATTAAATGTTCCTTTTAGTGTTTAATTATACACTCGGTCTAGCTTGAACAGAACTCATGACAACCTACATGAAGTATGATAACAAATGTTGCCTGAATAGGTCAAACCCTAAAAAACATGATAGCTCAAAATATTCAGATTAAAATATGCTGTCTTGTTTTAACTTGTGTATCTAGTTGTGAATCCTTGAAGATGCACCAGAATCACACGCTTGGTCTAGCTAAGGGCTGTTCAGCAGATCTTTCTGTCACAGTAGGAAGGTCCTTTATTTGTATGCTCCAATATGGTAGCCACTGGCCACGTGTGCCTTTTGGCACCTGAAATGTGGCTAATATGACTGAGGAACTGGATTTCTAGCTTTCATTTTATTTCATTTTAATCAAAATAGTGATGTGTACCTAGCATCTACCATATTAGACAGGTAGATGTTGGAATACTTGCGAACTTTTTTTTTTTTTTTTAAGTAGCAGTATACATCACACTTCCATGATCTCTTTCTTTCACATGACTTAAATCAGAGATCTCAAATAGCAGCCCACTGATTGCAAATAGCTCGCATATTTTATTTGGCCAGCACAGTTCTATTAAAAACAATTTTCATTGCTTGTTCTGGTTAAGAATCTGAGCGTTTTATTTAATCATGACAATTTCTGATTTCTCTTGAAAGATCACATCTGGCCCATATTCCAGCACAGGAGCAGAGCGATGCTGTCCCCTTGAGGTGGCCTGCACATCACTGGCATCTCTAAACCTTTACATTCCCTGCCAGGACCTTCTGGATGTGTGGGTTTCTCTGACTGAAAGTGTTCCCCTCACATTTCCTCTGACATAATAAGGGACTAATAGTGCTCTCCCTGCTTCAGAGTTGGGGCAACAGAGAGCTGGGTCTCTTAGTTAACCTGTCAGTCAAGAGCCTGATCACAGCTCTCCTCTCATAAGTGATGCTACTCCTGTTCCTTGCTGCTACTTTCCAGCATTATGCAAATACAGTTTCTCCCCAGTGAAAATATTGGGTTTCTGATGAAGAGACCTGAAAATGCAGATTTTTAGAAAAATGAAGACTTCTTGACATTTAGATTTTTTTTTTATCTTTGTCCTTCTTTTACTTCTCTGAATTCATTCTCTTGCTTTAATAGTTTTTCTCACGCTCTGTTTTTGTTGTTGCTTTGTTGTTTATATACATCTCAGTTCAGTCCGTATGTGGGAGATGGGGTGGAAATCAGCTAAACGTTTCAGCATTGGATTTGTTTAATAACAACTACATTTTCAAAGAGTCCAGCTGGCTTCAATCCTATTGTAAGTTTTGTAAAAGATTTCATTAAAAGGTGAAGATGCATTTGTTTTGAGTAGAAATAAATATTATTTTCAATTGGGTCTCTATCACTTCAAACATCTTATGAACAACTAAATATTTTAGTTCAAGAATAAAAAGCCTCCAGATGACGTATGGTCAGATTTGGAGAGCAAAATAAATGGGATAGCTACCCAGTCACGCAATTCTTTGGGGTTGTGAAATAAGATTGGTTCCACAGAGATGATTCACATACTAATTTTCTGGGCTATTACATTGTTAATTAATGCTAAATGTACTACTGAATTTAACTTTATCACTTCTTTTTGCATTTGCATTTTAAAAGTTTACCAGTAACCTAATTGCCAAACTTTAATATTGAGGTGAACTTTTCTGGTCCTTAGATTTTGTGTGGTATATAAAGATGAAGTAAATCAATGAATTAAAGCTAGTATTTAATTTTTTTCATTATATACGAATACTGTCCTTTTTACAGGAGGGAATAGAATCTGGGGATCCCGGCACTGATGATGGGAGGTTTTACTTCCACCTGGGGGATGCCATGCAGCGGGTTGGGAACAAAGAGGTAATGAACTTGTGAATTTTTTGTTCTCTTAATGGACAGGGTAGAGTTGGGGATGGTGGGTGGTGGGGGCAGGTAACTCTGGGAGAAATTTATACTTGAAAAAACATTTTGAGCATACACTTCAAAGATGGTGATTGAAACTGTTCAGCTATTTAAACTTTGTTTCAAACAGCCCAACAACTCCTACAAGCCTGGAAAGAATTTTTGGGATTTTTGAACTCTATAGTTTCTTTCAAGAAACTGGCTGAGTAATCGTAAGAGCAGCCTCTCAATGAGTACATGTGTACGTGTGTGTGTGAGTGTGTGCATGCACACGTGTGGGTATGGGCGCAGAAAGAGATAAGCATTTCCCTGAAAAAAATATTTTTAAAATCATGAAATGAAAAGATGTCTCTGAAGTTGCTTAAATATTTTAAAAATATTTTAACAGTATGCCTAGACTTGTTTTTATTTTATTTTGGGAATTTAAAAAGTAGTTATTTTTAGAATGAAGTCTTTATTCAGCTGAGTCCTAAGCACACACTGAACCCAGTGACCAATTATGTAAATTACCTTCTGGTATTTAATACCAAGTTTCAAATGAATACATGTAGCTCTAGTAATAACAGGTGCTGACACGAAAAATGTAGAAGCTAAAACAAGTTACATGTTTTCTTTGTAAGTATTGCTGTTTTTTTTGAGCCCCATGTCAGCTTCTTTAAACATAGCATTAGATTATGATTAATCATGACATCATGAACTGAAGTTCCCAAACTGTCAGGATCACCATGTTTGTTGGTGGAGAGTGAAGCCCACCTTTTCTTTTACATTATCACGGGGTCTAGCCTAGGCTGTCCTTACAGTCCTGGATAAAGGGATGAAGTGAGCCACTGAATCTTGGTAACCATGGCATTCCATATATGTTGTAAAGTGCAGTCAGCTTACAGGATAAAAATAAAAGATAACACAGCTTTAGGTTTCTAAAATTAATAAGGACATGGAACCATCTGGAAAAGTGAGGGTTCATAAGAGTGGGGGTGGGGGGGAGGTTGTGATGGGGTAATTGCCAGCTAGGCACACGAACCAGTTTGGGGTAAAAGAGATTTGGGTGATTGACACTGTTTTCTTTATACATTACTGTGCATCTGTTCCTTTCCCCTCTAACCTATCAGTCAGTCAACTGGAATAAAATGAGGCATTAGAAGCGAAGAAGGGAAGATAACTTGCTGATTAGCTCTCATCTTTTGTTCCTTCATTGTTTTAGATACAGATGCCTGGTACAAATGATACAAATGCCTCCTTTGAGAAGGATAAGAAAGATTTTTGCTGTGGTTTCTAACACTGCATAAATGTTCATGTCTGATTGCTAGAAATGTAATTGTCACTAATTAATGTATCTTTGAACATCTTGGGGTCCAGGGCAGAGACAGATAAAAAAAGTCTGCGATTTATTCTCACATCTTAGATGAAAACAGCCCTTACTTCAAGGGCAAGAATCCACTACTGAACATTTGTCAGGGGCTGGGGATTTGAACCTAGGGGACTGTTCTATCAGTTTAATTATCATTTGTGTGCAGAGGACTCACAGTTCTTGAATTTAAAAAACTCACAAGGATTTATCCTTACAGCAGAACAAAATTAAGCTTTATAGGAGCCCCGTGTCCGGATATTTCTCAATCTCAGGTATTGAATCTGTGAATTGACTATCGTGCTCTGAGTTTGCAAACTGGGAACCAACCGTGCTTCATGTTCCAATGCATGCAGCTCTGCTCAGGCACCAAAAGAGAAGCAAAGCCCCAGCCTCTGTGCTGCAGAGGCTGACAATGAATTGTTTTTGCAGAAGGTTTTCCTAACAGGCTTGTTTCAAATGGACACCAAGAGGGAGGGAGACCCACCATGATAATCTTGCAGCCTTTTAGCTGCAGCTGTGCTTAGGATTTCTAGAACTTGCAAACCCACGGCTCGTCTCCTACTCCAAGTCCAGATTCCCGTGTGTGCTGCCTGCTTAGTGTCCCCATGCAAGAGGACAACTCACTTGTCTTCTCCTAAACCGTGGTTCTTCCTGGGTTCCGTCTCTCCTTCGATGATACTGCCACCTTCTCTCCAGTGAGGTCAGGGCCAGGTTCAGGGAAGTCGGTTTCTTCGGCCTCTGGCTCCCAGCCCACCTGCCCGCCTGCTTGCACAGTGTTGCCCTTTGTCACCGTCCACCCTCAGGCATGGCTAGATGAGCCTGGCTGTTGTTTCTTGCTTTAGCCTTACTTTCTTCCAGACTACTGTGTGTTCAGAATCCCTACACTGCCATATGCATGTTATTTGTACACAAATACACATAAAGTCGTATTCCAGGGGAAGGCATTCGCAGTCCTTCATGGTCTGGCGGCAGCCGTTGTCACCACAGGTGTGTCTCATGTGCCCCACCATGCACTGCACTCCAGGCAGGACAGGGTCCAGCTGGGGCCACACCTGACACATGGGTTTTTCTGAGTGGGGATCGTTCTTTGGACATATTATTTCTGTGTAGTGAGTGTGTGTGTGTGTGTATGTATAAACCATACCTAGCAGTAATTTGAAGCATAGAAGACAGTGATATTAAACACGTGTAAGAAGAGATCCCCAGGTGATCTTTCTGTTTATTTCATATCCTTGATTAGAGGTCTCAAGGGGAAATAGTAAAGAAAGAATTTTTAGAGGACTCTAACTTGATCATTGATGTTGTAGCAATTTGTATTGTAAGAAAGCGATCTGACTGAATTTATTGGGTCCTCTATATGATTGCAGATAATTTCTTAGAATTCCTGATGTATCATTGTCATGGTTTTGTTTCTTTAAAAGTTACATAGCAGAGGGCTACAAAATGAAGGGTCCAGGAGGACTAGGACTGACTTTGAGTGTGAGGAATGACCTTGTAGATAGTTTAAACATGCCGCCGTAGGCTAAGTCACTTGCCCAGGCATCCAGCATGGTGAATATCAGGTCCAGGTCTACATTCTGACTTCTAACTTCTGAACTAGAGCTAGGAGCCTTGCTGGTTTGGTTTCCTATAATATTTTTTTTTTCCCTCACTTCTGACAATGTGCCTGGTCCATGAAGTGCATTGCTGCTGACTCAAAAATAAGCATTTCAAAAAATCACCTGTGGGAATTATTATTGTTGTTCATTTTAACCTGGAAAGGTATAGGAAATACAATCCTAAATTTGAATTGGACAGAAATAACTTAAAAAGTCAAATAAATTTCAAAAGTAAAATGTGATTTTTTTAAAAATTCATACAGTGATTAGCCACGTTAAGTTTTTGGCTTGTAAAGATACAACTTTATGGCTACAACTTACATGTATTTCAAGGAAAACGTATAAGAATGATTATGATCTTGATTTGAGATACTATTGAGAAAGATAAGTAAGAATATCACTTTTGATAGTTTTTTTTCTTTTTTAATGATACAAAGATAGGAGGAGAGTGGAATAAGTTGCCAGAGCTCTGGGTTGTAGTTCAAGATATTTAGCCTTTTTAAGCCTCGGTTTCAACATTTGTAAAAATGGACGTATTTGAGGTTATTAGAGAGAGCAAATGTGATTGCACATGTAAAGTGAGTAATAAACTAAAAAGTGTTCCTGGAAATAAGTGGTATTGTTATCACACTTGACTTTCTAATGAAGGAAATATTGACCTAAGAATTTTAAGACTTTTAAAAGGTAATATTTTTTATATTTATTTATTTTGTTTAAAGATTGTATTTATTTATTTGACAGACAGAGATCACAAGTAGGCAGAGAGGCAGGCAGAGAGAGAGGGGGAAGCAGGCTCCCTGCCAAGCAGAGAGCCCGATGCGGGGCTCGATCCCAGGATGCTGGGATCATGACCTGAGCTGAAGGCAGAGGCTTTAACCCACTGAGCCACCCAGGTGCCCCTGTTTTTTATATTTAAAGTACATCTGGGGGTGCCTGGATGGCTCGGTCATTTGGATATCCAACTCTTCGTTTTAGCTCAGGTCATGATCTCGGGGTTGTGAGATACAGTCCTATGTCAGGCTCCATGCTCAGTGGGGAGTCTGCTTTGAGATTGTCTCCCTCTCCCTCTGCTCCTCCCCTCAATGTGCGCACACACACGCATGTGCACTCGCTCTCTCTCTTTCTCTGGAATAAATGGATCTTTAACAAAAACAATAAAAATAAAATATATCCAGAGTTTTATGAAGATATTCTTTTGAATATCTTCTTAGTCCACCTGGTATTAAATGCCTGTGTTTAATTGATCCAAGTGTGTATTTGTAATCACTCTTCAGAAAGCCCTCATTAGCTCAGACTTAGAGTCACGAAGGGATACTGTTAAGCACAGTCCTGGAACGTCTTCCAACCCGAAAACAATGGTGTGAACATGCGCGGCTCAGGAACCTTGAGGGAGAGCCCCTGGGGAGCATATGGTGAGGGTGTCACTGGAAGGAGACATATGGAGCGGCATACTCTCCAGCCAGCTGTCCCTGAAAAGGCTAGTCTTCTTGGAGGCAAGTTGTATCATGTTACAATTAGCCTAAAGCCACAAATGTTATCCCTCATGGCAGAAAAAAAACCTGAAAAGGAACAAAAATTTCCCTTTAAAAAGCCTAGTATGGGCTATTGTTATATTTATTGCCAGCTCAGAATGAGATTTCCTTTCTGTCTATTTAATTTAAGGGAGGATTCATACCCTCTTACCTTGGGGCCAGCTTCTGAAATGCAGATGTGGGAAGAAGGTACATGTGAAAAGAAGTCACTTTTCCTTTTCACAATCTGATTCAGTAATCACAGATATTTTGGAAGAAATTATTAAAATCTTAATCCTTTCCTTTTAAAGGAAACACAAAAGTAGAACTGGAGAAATGAAGGTGAAAAGATAAAACCCATTATGGTTTCTTAGATTATTTATTCACTTAACAAATGAGTCCTAGACTCTGTGCTAGACGCTTGGAGAAAGATCGAAACGAGTGCAGCATGAGGCCGCGTCACAGGAGCATAAACCCTCAGAAGGAAATAAAAGGCAGACATGCATTTATAAGGAAAATACATCATGATCAAAAACCCAATCAAGTAATAGTATTTTCACCAGTATAACCAATTTGGGCATCTGACTAGCAAACTCTTTATTTAAATGTTACCAAAGTGATTCTCAATTTTTGTAATTAATAGAACTGCTTCATGTGTACATGTTTCAATCCTTCTGTTCTTTCAGGCATATAAGTGGTACGAGCTTGGGCACAAGAGGGGCCATTTTGCATCTGTATGGCAGCGCTCTCTCTACAACGTGCATGGACTGAAAGCCCAGCCCTGGTGGACCCCAAAAGAAACAGGCTACACAGAATTAGTGAAGGTGAGTGCTGACTTAGACTTGATTCTCACGAATCGTGTGTTTCCTACTCAAAGTCAGAGAATGCTTACCACAGAGAGGAATGTCAGGGAGGAGATAGATTTTACATCCGGTGACATTTGCAAAAAGATTGCAGAAAGAATCTTTTCATCCCATTAGCCAAAAGCTCAGTTTAGATGATGAAGAAAGGAATTTTTCTTGAAGAGCAGTTCTCAAACATTTTGACTTTAGGACCCCTTTACACTCTAAAAATTATACAGCGCCCCAAGGAGTCTATGTGTTGGAGAGGGGGCTTCATCTGTCAATATAATTATCAGAAATTGAAACTAAAAGTAATATTTATGAATTCTTTAAAAATAACAAAAACATCATTGCATGTTAATATAAATAACTTAAAAAATAACTTTAAGGGTGCCTGGGTGGCACAATCGGTTAGGCATCCAGCTCTTGGTTTCAGCTTGGGCCGTAATCTTGGGGGTCGTGAGACTGAGCCCCACATTGGTTTTGGTGCTCAGCAGGGAGTCTGCTGGAGATTCTCTCTCTCCCTCTGCCCCTCCCCCTGCTTGATCTCTCTCTCAAATAAATAAAGAAATCTTACAATTTAAAAAATAACTTGATTTTCAAAACAAAAAGATAAAGTGAGAAGAGTGGAATCGTTTTATATTTTTACAAATCTCTTTGATGCCTGGCTTAATACAGGATAAGAGGATTCTCATATCTACTTTACGTATACATCCATTAGAGTGGTGATTATGTCATATGTCAGGTAGCATCTGGAAAATTCCATTGTACATCATGAAATATTGAGTATGAAAAGGGCAAATAACATATTTATATTATTGAAGAAATAGTTTTGATCTTGCAGAACCCCTAAAAGGGTCTAGGAATCCACTAGGTATCCCTGGACCACATTTTGAGAACCACTACTTCTGACTAGATAGGAAAAAAAAAAAAAAAAACGGCAAATACTTTTAGAACATGTTGTAGCAGATTTGTAGGATAGAGAAACTGAGTGATTCTGACAACTTAATGGAAAAACAAACGAACAAAAATGCAAGAGAAAAATTGGAAGCTTTTATTTTGGTAAATTAAATCCAAATGGTAAGAACATCTGCTTGGTAATTTTGGTAGTGGCTGGTCAGAAGTTTATGATTGCTTTGGTAAGCTCTTTCTTCTTGTTAGATGTATTAATAAAATGGGAGGTAAATTAACTCATTGGGGGTTTTTTGTTTTGTTTTGTATTTTTTAATTATTTTTATTAACATATAATGTATTATTTGCCCCAGGGTACAGGTCTGTGAGTCGTCAGGCTTACACACTTCATAGCACTCACCATAGCACGTACCCTCCCCAATGTCCATAACCCCAGCCACCCTATCCCTCCCACCTCCACCTCTCCAGCAACCCTCAGTTTGTTTTGTGAGATTAAGAGTTTTGTGGGATGCCTGGGTGGCTCAGTGGGTTAAGCCACTGCCTTTGGCTCAGGTCATGATCTCAGGGTCCGGGGATTGAGTCCTGAATCGAGCTCCTTGCTAGGCAGGAAGCCTGCTTCTCTCTCTGCCTCTGCCTGCCACTCTACTTGCTTGTGCCCGTGCTTTCTCTCTCTCTCTCTCTCTCTCTCTCTCTGACAAATAAATAAATAAATAAAATCTTTAAAAAAAAAAAAAAAGAGTCTCTTACGGTTTGACTCCCTCTCAATCCCATCTTATTTCATGTTTTCCTTCCCAATCCTCCACAACCCCCCACCCTGCCTCTCAAATTCCTCATATCAGAGAGATCATATGATAATTGTCTTTCTCTGATTGACTTATTTCACTAAGCATGATACCCTCTAGTTCTATCTACGTCATTGAAAATGGCAAGATTTCATTTCTTTTGATGGCTGCATAGTATTCCATTGTATATATACCACATCTTCTTTATCCATTCATGTGTTGATGGACATCTAGGTTCTTTCCATAGTTTGGCTATTGTGGACATTGCTGCTATAAACATTCGGGTGCACGTGCCCCTTCGGATCACTACATTTGTATCTTTAAGGTAAACACCCAGTTTAACTCATAGTTTTAATAAAAATGTCAAAGATGTCATCCACCTTATAGGTTAGATGGGCCTCGGTGATCCAGCTTCAGATTCTAACTGCCGTATAGACGTTGTTCGTATATAAGAAAACACATTCTCATGTTCAGACAGCTGGTTTTACATCTCCAGGATGTGTTTTCCAACACCACCAGTGGTTCTCCAATTCTCAGGGGACACTGGCTGAGTGCCCTACAAATTTAACTCAATTCTGAACACTACCTATTTGAAGGTGGGATCAGGTCGCACAGGTTAAGGGCTCAGTCTCACAAGACTGCCCCCATTTCAGACACCAGTTGCAGGTTCAGGTTGTCCCCTGTGCATTGGGAGGTTCCCATAACCCCCTCCTTGGGTTTGATTACTTTGCCAGAGTGGCTCACAGAACTCAGAAACATTTACTTAGGCTTATCCATTTATTGTGAATGATGCTATAAAGGGTACAGATGAACAGCCAGATAAAGAGGTACACAGGATAAGGCCCAGAAGGGTCTGAGAAGCAGGAACTTCTGTTCCTATGGAACGGAATATTATCTTCTCTTGGTGTGTGTATACTTTTATCAACACAGAAGCTCATCAGATCTTTGTTCGAGTTTTTGGAGAGTTTAATAAGCAGTACCTATTTCCCCTTCCCAATGGCTGGTGGGTGGAGCTGAAAGGTCTAACCTTCCAGTCATTTGGTCTTTCTGGTGACCAGCCCCATCCTGAGGCTATCTAGGGACCCCTGTTCTAAGTCACCTCATTAACATAGACCCAGATGAGCTAAAAAAGGGTGCCTTTAAATGACAAAGACACTCTTGTTATTCAGGAAATTCCAAGATTTTTAGGAGCTCTGTGCCAGGAATCTGGGACAAGGATCAAATATATGTCCTATTATACCACAGGTCACCCCCTAGTTTTTGTTTTAATTTTTGGTTTTGTCATGCATCCCTTATAACAGGATCATAATAGTTAATAGATATTGGCGTGTTACTAGCCTTCCATTCAGTTACTAATAATTAGTCCAGTCCATCATCGTACCATTTGAAAGTAGCTCCCAGGGCAAGGCCACTCAAACTGGCAGCCCTCCCTTAGATCTCCTCCAGTTCCAAAACTACAAGTGGACCTAGAAATATGTGGCTTCACCTTTTCATGCATCTGGTATAATCAAGCTAAAGGACAGTATCATCTCTTGCCCTGAGCCTCTTTTGAGGTGTTGAGATAATATTGTATTTCCGACTATTACAAAATCCATTCATTCCCTTACTCCCAGCTACTATTCTTCCTTCTCTTCATTTATGCTCAATATGTTTCCACTTTTGGAAAGGACATGACATTTGACCACTGTGCTGGTCTAGCCTGTGGGCAGTGGTCCTAGTATAGCCAACACCTACCCTGCCCATGCAAGTAGGGTAAAGTACAGCACGTAGGGTCAGAGCTAAGAGGCCCATTCTTACCACTGTCAGCATAGCTACTACATTCACTTATCCCAGAAAGATGAGAAAGGAAGAACAAGAGTAACAAAATATTGACAATTTTGGAATCTGGGGGATAGATACATGGAAGTTAATACTGTTTCCTCTACTTTTAAGTGTTTTACATTTTTCAGTTATTTTATTTATTTATTTTGCTAAAGAACATCTTGAATAAAATATATCTATAAGAAGACTTCACCGAAGAATTTTTTTCTACTTGAGGAAAGAAAGTTTCAAAGTAGTGTCAATTTACCTACTTTAAGTAGGTCTTACTTGACCATACTTATTCTGTTTCATTGTAAAAGCACACTATAATCATCATAAGCCAATTGTAAAGTAGGCTGCTGTCAGTTAGACTTTAAATATTTTATAAGTCAGAAAACCATTGTGTGGTGACCATGAATGCAGATCGAGGTTCTATGTCCAAAGCAGAATTAGTACAGGAAAAACATCTTCCTGGATAAATGTCCTACAGTTAGCACTGTCAGAAGTTCTTTTCATTGTAAAATTTCATCCCTTCTCAGATTGTATCACACTGAGCTCTTCTGATTCTCTTTCTACCATCTAATCTTCTCCTGGTCTCTCTGAGTTTATTTTCCTACTGTGGCTTTTCGGATGCTTTCAGTTTCAACTGGAATGTGGCTTAAGCAACAAGGAATTTGGTTGACATTCGTGAAGGAAGCCTAGCCTAGCAGTTGGGCAGATTTCAGGGGTTGTGCACCCAGGTGGAAGGTTTTGTTGCCTCTTCCTCCCTGGTCAGCTCTGTTCCTGTACTTGCTTAAGTCGAGATGGCTGCCAGCAGCCCCTGGAATGGAGGGTTAGAAAGTGTTTGAGAGCTTCATAACATTGTTGAGCCATCACACCAGGCCTGAATGGTCTCCTCGAAACCTCCTAGGAGACCTTGTCCTGGTGATCATAACCATGTCACATGGGCACTAACAATTACAAAGGAGTTATAATACTGTAATACTGAGAAATTAAGTAGCTAGCAACAGGCTGGGGCAGCAAGCTTCCAGCAGGAGAAAGCATGTACTTCTCCATCAACCAGGGAATAAAAATCTTTTCCTTCAGTGTGATTGAGCCAATTAAGTTACATTACCATTCTGGATGGGCTGTGAGATTATCTTTAAGCCAATAGATCAACTCCTGGAGCCAGGAAAAGGTCAGATTTCTCCAAGTCCAATGGATAACCTGAGGGGAAGTAAACACCTGAACTAAATCAGGGTTCTGTTAGGAAGGAGGAAGAGGCGCAATGGATTTTTGGAGAGTGGCCTCCAGTGTTCAGTGTCCTTGCTAACTGGGGACACACACTCAGATCCAAACACTGTTTCCTACTCTCTGTTTTCCCTTTCTTGTCATTTTCTAAAAAAATCCTTTCCACTCTGGTTCAACTGCTGTTAAAGTTTCTTGTTAAAGTCTTCTTGCTAAAACCAAAGCTGTGCTTCCCAAATGAATTTTTTACTCATTCTATTCTATCTCCAGCAGACATTAACATTCAATGTGAAAGTTAATTCACCATGTAATCCCATGGGTAATACCCCGTTCCAACTTCATAGCTTTGGTCAGGGATTCAGCTTTACCCAAAATTCCAGGTTTATTACTGTGTCCATATTTCTTGCCACTGCCCTTTACTGTTTTTAATTCAGGCAAAATTCCTCCTCCTGCCAGACCATCCATGTGATAGTCTCTCCTCTCTTTACCCTTTCCTATTCTCCTTTCCTCCTATCCTCTCCACAGCCAATTCCTGTTTATCTTTCAGATGTTAGAGAAGTGCTCATTTCTTTTAAGAGAATAAATTAGGAGTCCTTCCCTTTGCATGTATTCAAAAACACCTTATACTTTCTTTTTAAGCATTTATATTGTATTCTAATCACCTCTTTAGTTCTCTGTAGCCCCCTGAGATCATATGCTCTAAGATAGTGGGCCATGTTTGTCATATTCACAACTAGTACAGTATCTGAACATGGTAGGTGCTCATAAATGAGGTTTGTTGTAGAAGTTTCTGTAAAGTTTCTTTTCTCTAGTTGTTTCATAGATGTG
The DNA here is from genome assembly GCA_004024625.1 of Mellivora capensis. NCBI lineage: Eukaryota > Metazoa > Chordata > Mammalia > Carnivora > Mustelidae > Mellivora > Mellivora capensis. The sequence continues at coordinate 12,415 of PISX010000802.1, read as the reverse complement.
TCAGAAGTCCTAGGGATATAAAAATCATACCACTTGCTTTTCTTACATATAAGCAGTTGGCACAACATCCTTGTTGGCCCTCCCTGAATGTGGGGGAAATTCTCTTGTATTGTTACTGCACTGGGAAGGGATGCCTAGAAAAGAAAAAGGTCTGCTCTTTTTCTTCTTTGTCAAGGGGATTCTTCTTCCTGAAGGGCATTCTTTTTTCCTCAAGGGCATTTCTTCTTCCTCAGGGATATCCTTTTCTAGAAAATTTTGCTGTATAATAGGGAAGGATATTTAGAGTGTGCAGAGTTCCTGTTGAAATTTCAAGTATTTAATTATGCTTATAAAATATTGGGGGGTGGGGCAGGATTTGGGGATCGAACAGGGAACATCTTTGTAACTCTAACCCTCCATAAAAGTGAGGAAAGCACTGAGAAAAATTGTCAAAATCAACATTTGCAGAGATCTGTACATTAACCAAAGAGTTGTAGCAATTTGAGGAACATTTATTCAAGAAAATCTGCTAAGCCTCAGTAAGAACAGAAGGATTTGTGGGATAGTAACTTGACTTGCTCTCATCCTTTCCTCCCTAGCTCTTAATAGACTTGAAAATTAACAGTCTCACAACACTAGCTGTGAAGACCTTGAAGACCACAGCCTTGTGGCCATCAGCATAAGCAGATTAGGTCTGGGGCCTTTTACAAAGTTTCACATCCAGAGCACTGTCATTATATGACCCAACCTGTGCTGTTGAGAAAGCCCCATTCTTAGGAAAACGTTGTTATTTGACATCACTCATTAGTATGGCTTTGTCCGGGGATGTTAGTCAAAAGGATCAGTGGCAGTTTTTTAAATATGGGGGCAAATGAGAACCTGCCCCCTGCAAGAAAAGTGCTTAATAAAGAAAATCTGATGAGCAGGTTGCCCATGAGAGGCTTTGAAAAGCTCTTACATATTCCTGGGGTTGTATATTCCAATGCATGTATGCTCTGGGGTGCATGCCCAGGAAATACCCAAGGGGCCCCCAGTCCTTTGCCTTTGGCTGACTCTGAGGCCCAGCACAGGCAAGAAATGAAGGCTAGAGCAGAGTTGTAAACTGCCTGAGCATTACTGGCATGCTCCAGAACTCACACAGAGCCTCTCAACATAAGGAGGGAAGAGTTACTAGTTCAAGCAAGTAAGGAAATCTCTGACCATGCATTAGCTGACTATTAAGCTAATCAAGAAGAGGCTTTAATGGCCATGCATGACAATAGAGTAAGAGATTTCACAGACTAACCAAGAAAGTCACTCAACAAACAAGTAGTGGCAACAACAAATGCTGGGGGAGAGCAGATCTGATTTTTAGAGTTGCCACATTATCTAAAATGTCTAGTCTCAATGAAAATTACTGATCCCACAAAGAAACAGAAGAGTATATATATACTCATATATATACACATATACAAAAAATAGGAAAATACAGTCAATAGAAACTGTCGTGAGGGGCCTAGATGCTGAACTTATTAGATGAAGACTTTAAATCAGCATTATGGATATACCCAGATAACTGAAGGAAACCATATCTAAAGAATTAAATATTATGACAATGATAGCTCACTTAGTAGAGGATAATAATAAAGAAATAGAACTATAGAGCCGAACCAAATGGAAAATCTAGAGCATGTAACACCTTCAGTATAAAATCACCAGAGAGGCTCCACAGCTGACTTGAGCTGATAGAGGAAATCATCGGCAAGCTTGAAGATAGGTTGATTGAAATTATTTATACTAAGGAACGGAAAGAAAAGAGATTGAAGAAAACAATGTTTGGGGGGCATTGACAAACATAACAATATACACGTAATGGAGTCCTAAGAGAGAGAAGAAAGGGCGGGGCCAGAAAGGGTATTGAAGAGATAACGGCCAAAAACCTAGCAAATTAGATGAAAAGCATTACTCTGCACATCCAAGAAATTCAGTGAGCTTCGAGTAAGAGAAACTTGAAAAACATACCTACATGTTTCTTAGTCAAACTGTCAAAAAGCCAAAAGCAAAGTGAGTCTCTTGAAAACACAGAGGACTTATTGTGGAAAAGGGATCTTCAATATGATTAATAGCTAACTTTTCATCACAAACCACGGGGTCCAGAAGACAGTGGGATGATGTTTAAATACAAAAAGAAAAAGGCTGTCAACCAAGAATTCTGCATCTAGCAAAATGATCTCAAAAATAAAGGAGAAATTAAGACATTCCTAGAGAAATAAAAACTGAATTTCCAACAGACCTGCTCTACAATAAAGACTAAACACAGTTGTTCAGACTGAAATGAAAACACTAGATGGTAACATAAATCTACATGAAGGAAAATAGAGCCAGAGAGAGTACGTATTTTCCCTTGTCAGTCTTTTCTTCTTACACTGATTTCTAAAACTGCCAGAGGGTAGACATGTGAAATAGAACTGAGAGTCCAGAAATGAACTCTTACATTTGTGATCAGTTGCTTTTTGACAAAGGTTCCAAGACAACGCAATGAGAGAATTGTCTTTTCACAAATTGTGCTAGGACAACTGGATATCCATATGCAAAAAAGTGAAGTTAGCTCATACTATACACTAAAATGAACTCAAAATGGAAGTAGACCTAAATGTCAGAAATAAAATGGTAACACTTACAGAAGAAAGCACAGAAGTGAGTCTTCAGGTTCACGTGGCCCGTGGGTGGACTGTGGGTCTCCTTGCAGTGGTGGCAGTTACTGAGCACAGTACGAACTGCCGTGGCCAGAGTCGTGGCAGGGCAGACGTTTAGGTTTCTTCCGTTCTTTGACTGAGTTTTAGTTGAAGGGAGTGCAGCTGAAATTGTAACCAAAGGAGGTGTTATGCTTTCAGAAAAATCTCAAGGAAAGGTGTTGCAAACAACAGTAGTAGCTGTTGGATCCAGTACTAAAGGAAAGGGTGGAGAGATTCAATCAGTTAGTGTGAAAGTTGGAGATAAAGTTCCCTCCCAGAATATGGAGGTACCAAAGTAGTTCTAGAGGGCAAGGATTATTTCTTAGAGACGGTGACATTCTCGAAATGTGTGTGGACTGAAATCATTATAAAAATGGCATGAAGTGAAGCTGCCCATTCCAGTGAAGTTGTAAAATCTTTCATCATGTAAATAATTTTCATGTCTCTCTTTTATAATAAACTAATGGTACCCAAACTACTGACTTAAAAAAAAAAAAAAAAAAAAAGTGAGTCTTTGTAACATTGAGTTTAGGTACTTTTTTTTTTTTTTTTTTTTTTTTTTTTAAGATTTGACACCAAAAGGGGCGCCTGGGTGGCTTAGTGGGTTAAAGCCTCTGCTTTCGGCTCAGGTCATGATCCCAGGGTCCTGGGATCGAGCCCCGCATCGGGCTCTCTGCTCCTCGGAGAGCCTGCTTCCTCCTCTCTCTCCCTGCCTCTCTTGCCTACTTGTAATCTCTGTCTGTCAAATAAGTAAATAAATAAAAAAAAAAATAAAATAAAATAAAAAATATTTGACACCAAAAGCACAGTGACAAAGGCAAAGTAGATCAATTAGATTTCATCATCTTAAACTTTTGTGTTTCAGAGAACACAGTCTGGGTGCCTGGGTGGCTCAGTCGTTAAGCATCTGCCTTCGGCTCAGGTCATGATCCCAGGTTCCTGGGTTCGAGCCCCACATCAGGCTCCCTGCTCAGTGTGAAGCCTGCTTCTCCCTCTCCTACTTTCCCTGCTTGTGTTCCCTCTCTTGTTGTGTGTGTCTCTCTCTCTGTTAAATAGATAAATAAAACCTTAAAAAAAAAAAAAAGAACCCAATCAATAAAATAAAATTAAAATCCACAGAATGAGAGGTAATATTTGCAAATCATTATCTGACCAAGGACTTAATCCAGACTATCAAGAACTCTGATAACTCAATATAGAGACAACCCAGTTTCAAAATGGGAAATTTGAATAGACATATTCAAAGAAGACCCATGAATGGCCGAGAAGCACATGAAAAGATGCTGAATGTTATTCATCATTAGGAAAATACAAATCAAAACCCCAGGATGCCCCTTAACACCCACTAGGATGGCTACAACAAGAAAGATGAACATTAACAAATGTTAGCAAGTATATAGAGAAACCGGAGCCCTCAAACATTGCTGGTGGAAATGTCAAGGGATACAGCCGCTTTGGAAAATCATTTGGCAGTTCCTCAAAAAGCTAACCAAAGTTATGGCCCAGCAAGTCCACTCCTAGGTATATACCCAAGAGAAATAAAAGCATCACGTTCATCCAAAACTATGCACATGAATGTTGATATTATTAATAATACCAAAAAAGTGGAAGCAACTGAAATGTCCATCTAAATGATGAATGAATGAGTAAACAAGATGTGATATATCATCACAATGGCAATAAAAAGCAATGAAGTAATGAGCCTTAAAAACATTACACTAAGTGAATGAAACGAGGGACAAAAGACCACCTATTAGATGATTCTATTTGTATGAACTGCCCAGGGCAGCTAGATGGCTCAGTTACATGTCTGAGTCCTGGTTTTGGCTCAAGTCAGATCTTGTGGGTTGTGAGATTGAGTCCTATGTCGGCCTCTGTGCTTAGTGGGGAGTCTGCTTGAAGATTCTCTCCCTGTGTTCCTCCCCCCACTCAAACACATTCTCTCTCCCTCTCTAAAATAAATAAATACATCTTGGAGGGGGGGCTCTGTTTACATGAACTGTCCAGATTGGGCAAATACATGGAGACAGAAAGTAGATTGGTGATTGCCAGGGACCAAGGAGATGGGGTGAGGGGGTGACTGCTAATGGTGAAGGGTTACTTTGGGCATGATGAAAATGTTCTACAACGAAGTCGATGGTTGCACAACTCCGTGAGTATATTAAAAACCCCTGTATGGTAAAAGTTAGTTGAGTGAATTTTGGTATGTGAGTTATAGCTCAATAAATCTGTTAACAAAAATAGGAAATTGTGGTAGCATATTGTAATTCAGGTATGTTAAAAATAAATAGGTTTCTGAGGGGTTGATGAAAAACACTTAATAATCACCAGTGAGGCAATATAATGAGCAGCTTAGAGGTTAGGACTCCGTGGCCACATTGCCTCATTTTGATATTACTCACTGTGTGACACTGAGCAACGCTTCTATGTGTTTTGCTTTCATTACCTGCAAAGTACCTATGGAAATGGTATTTGTTTCCTGGTTGTTCAAACGTAATAAGTAAATGGGAAGTGCTCAATAAGTATTAATTATTATTAGTCAATTTAATTAATTACCTTGTTTTCATAAGAAAATATTTCTAGTTTCTAAAAGCAACTTGGATGGGGCACCTGGGTGGCTCAGTCATTGTCTGCCTTCGGCTCAGGTCACGATCCCAGGGTCCTGGGATCAAGCCCCATATTGGGCTCCCTCCTCAACAGAAAGCCTGCTTCTCCCTCTCCCACTTCCCCTGCTTGTGTTCTCTCACTGTGTCTGTCTGTCCAATAAATAAATAAAATATTTTAAAAATTGTTTTAAATAAAAAAATAAAAAACAACTTAGAAAGCCAATTTTGAAATATTATGTATTACCAAAATAATATAACAGCTATCATGTATGGAATGCCTCCTATTTACAATCAATGCATTGAGCATTTTTGTACATAATACTTCTAATCTTTATAACATTCTGCAAAATAGGTAACACTTGTGTCCACTTATATATGAGTAGAGTAAGGAGTGGAGAAATGAAATTTGCCCATGGTCCCATATTTAATGATGGCAGGGCTGGGATTTGAATGAAAATCATTGTCCTCGAAGTCTATACCCTCACCATAGCCCATTCTACTTCAAAGTTACTGATGTCTGCTCTTGGTCTCATGTCCTTCTCCTTTTTGCCTATCATGTCTTCATTTCAGTTCTATTTCCCTAGACTTCTTGATTTCAGCCCTGCCTATTTTAAGTTCTCTTTTTTTAAGAAGAAAAGCGGGGCTTAGACATTGATCACTGGGTCCCCAGCTGCATGGAATCTCAGAGTGTGGGACCGCTTACGTTTGAAATCCAGTGCATCACTTGCTATCTTTATTTGTAGAAATGTTAATATTGTGTCTGATTATGACTTTCAGATAGAGAAGTCATTTCAAGGGGGTCATTTGCCAATACTGACCATGACAAGAGAGAGACTGCTGTGTAAGGAAACCCAGGGCTGATGTCCATTTAGTTAACAAACCCTTGTACATCAAGTTTCTTTCCATTTTCAAATTACAGTTTTGAATATTATAGATCATGGATTGGGCATTAACATCTTAAAGTGGAAACCTTCTAGATCAGGTAGCTGCATCTTTGGCCAAAATCCTTCTAGGATTATTCTGGCCCTTATATGACAAACACCACGGATAGCACATTTCCATTTAAATTATTCCCACCGTATGTTCCAGTGAGAAGTAGAGCAGTTTTCTTGGAGGCAATGGGACACTGTTCAGTAAAATGCATCATCAGTGTTTTTCCCCTTTTGTTGAATGGTCATTGTTCCTCTCTCATTGTGGTGGTTGCAGTTTTGCAACTCCGCACTGGAGATGGAAAGAGGCTATGGCAACTGAATGGAAAAAAAATTAGAGAAAAATATCCCAGTAGAGTTTTCTCTTTTAGGCATATTCTCATTGAAAGTGAGTAGGTTGCTGCCCAAATCACAAATATCAACGCCTTGGTGCTCTGGGGGTACTTAACATAGAAATCGAAACAAATGGATTAAAGTCTTTGCTAGGTTATAAATAGAATAGTTTTGCTCTTCCCTTTTTGAGATTAGCTTTTGATCTACATTACTCCATGCCTAATTTAGATGTAAAAATGCATGCATAGAAATTACTGTAATATCCCTGAAACAACAGCAGTGAATAGCAACAGAAAACTATAGTCTTTTTTTTAAGATTTTATTTATTTGAGAGAGAGGGAGCATGCACACGCACGAACAGCGGAAGGAGCAGAGGAATAGGGACAAGCAAGACTCCGTGCTAAGCCAGAAGCTCAATCCCAGGACAGAGACCACGACCTGAGCCCAAATCTAGAGTCAGATGCTTAACTGACTAAGCCCCCACGCACCCCTGAAATCTAGTTTAAAGTATACCTTTTGTGTGTGTGTTTCCTGATACCTCTTTGCAAAAGGAAAACTTGCAAGTTTTTCTGAGTTTTTTTCTGAGTTGTTCAGAGCAGCTGCTCTGGCGTTGCATCCCAGATAAGTTTCCGCTTCTCACATTATACTTGCATTAGCTGGAGGACTGCCCAGTGCTGTTTTTCTGAAGGCATGGCACCGTGCATAACAATGATTGATTAAAGTTATACTCCCTCCATCATTTTCCTACAGACCTTGGCTTTTAATTAAGAAATCCATTGTGTATGAATAATGTCAGCTTCACCAAAAATAAGAGTTACTCAGGAGTATGTCAGTGGTTTCACATTTCTGTCTTTTCAACATTTCTGTCTATACGATTAAATATTTGAATGTTTCCACTGAACTGCTTTTGAAATGAAATGGATTAAGAAAGAAGCAAAAATGGCAGATTTTCCATGGAATTAAGCTATAAATTAAGAAGATTAGCGATTTTCTATGAAAGTAAGTGTCGTACTACAAAGAAGCGCTAAAAGCAGTTGCTTAAGATGACCATAATAGTTTAATCCTATTTTTCTATATCAAACTTTAAACTTCTGGAACTCCAGTGACACTTACACACACAAAAAATATCACAACTGAATGGCAATAGGAGCCCAGAGAATTCAGGAAATTGGATGGTGGCACAACTTAAAGTGAACTTGAAAGGAGGCTCTCCAGCTGGAAAAGTTTAGTTCTTAGCTCTGACCCCTAGGGAAGGTCATTTCACCTTCTGAACCTCAGTTTCTTTATCTCTAAATTCAAAATAATTACCCCAGTTTCACCTCTCCTGCAAGATTTTAATGAGGCACGAAAATGAAACCAAACCAAACATGATAAAAACCCACCATCATGGATGTTCCTGTGTGTGTTTTCCTGGGGGGCCTCACCAAGAGTCAACGCTCGGCCAAGGTTCTAAGATGGCATCTGATGCCAATTATGGCAACACAGTGAAAGGATAAGATACATTATAGTCTTTGAATTAATTCAAACTAAAAGGGTATTTTCTCTCTCAGAGTGAAATTGGTGAGTTTTCAGTATTGGTCAATGAAAAGAAAATGTCTAAAAATTTTCTTTATCTGTGATTCTCTTTGGGAGTTCACAGTACAGTGTTTAATATTCAGAAAAATTGCAAACTGTATCTGTAGGTTGGCACTCTGTTTGCTGTTCCAAAATTTTTCATCCTGTAGGTTGTGATCAATGTCTTAGTACACATCCACACAGGTCAATGTCCTAAATATACGTATGCACGTATATATTATAGATAATCTGTTTATCAAGCAATTTATTGATTGTATGCACAGAAAGCCTCCCCATCAGACTCTTAGCCCCTTGCTGTTAAGGACTTGGGGGTTTTTGCTTTTCCAGGACACACCTTAGTGCACTGGTCCCTATAGACAGAGTAGGGATGGGAGATCGTACCTTGGCTCCCCTTTTAACTTTCTCTCACTAGGAATGTTAGCCCACAAGCCTGCCAGTCTGGCCTAGGGTATAAGGAATAGGAGTCTCTTTTGCTTCCTGAAACCCTCAGGCTGGATGTTTCCCCTGGTAACCCAGACTATCTTTTCTCTATCCTGGTAGAAGTCACCCTTTCTCTGCCACATTCTAGAAAGAGCAAACTCCAGTTCTCCAAGACTCTTCTTTTGCCCCGGTTCAGAGTGCCTTACCTTATCCTTTTTCTTCAGTAAGGACAATGAGAGATGGAATGTACAAGTGGACAACGTCCAGACCATATATAAACCTAGAACCTTGACCCACAACCTGTAGCAAACCGCCTGGGAAATAACCCAGGAAGCCAGCCTGCTGTAAGCCAGACTTGCAGGAAGTCAGATTGTCCAGAGAGTAATCTCTAGTGACAATTCAGGAAGCTAAAGAACAACCACTGTAACAATTGGCCCCAAATGTCCAGGACTTGATTAATAACTGACGGCTTCCTTAATGTTTGTCCCGCCTCCAATTTAGGACCGATCCGAGACAGCCAGATACGCTCTCCTAACCAGTCACATAGGACGCCCACTTCCAGTTACCTGCCAACAGCCTCCACTCAGGGTACCCCTGAAGCCTTTCCTTTTTTTACCTTTAAGCTTTCCTAATGCTTCACCAAAACACAAGTGATGGTGGCTGACTCCCTTGCTCTAGCGTGCTGTGAATAAATAGCATTCTCTTTTTTTCATTCGGTTGGTCTTTGTTTATTCCCACCATAAGAAATGTCAGATATTTTCTTTTATCTTTATATTCAAGCTGGAAAAACAGGAAATCTGATTAAAATGCATTAGTTTCAGCAGGAGATTGCTTTTTTAATGCTACTTATTTCCCGCAGACTTTATTTAAATTATTGCAAAGAGAGTTTTCTGTGAGAGCATTGCCTTCATGACGACATTTGCTGTGATTCATAACTTAAGCTGCCCACTCGGGGGTGGAGGGGGTGCCCTCCACCCCCCAGCTGTTGTTCCCTCTAAGGCAGAGTCCCCTCCTCCTGTCTTGTCTAGGATATGCTACCCATGTTTCATTATCATGGTGTAAAGTTTAGGCATGTTTTGGCTAGGCTTCAAGCTGATCTCTCAAAAAAAAAAAAAAATAGATATATAATTCCCAAATAATAATTAGCTATAACAACATGTTCACAGCCAATTATATAGAATTTGGTATATATTGTACTAAGGCACCATTGTTACCAATTCCTTCTAACTTCAATTTTAACGTACAGACTTTGCCTAGAATAGTCTTTGACCACATGCCTTCTCTGAATTTAGAGTTAGAACCTTGCAAGGTACATACACATCTCTGGGACTTCTCAATTGCCAATATCTGTGTTTTCTCCCTTCCCTTTTTCTTAACAGCTAATCATATGCAGTTGCTTACCTAATCTAGTGAATGTTAATCTGAGCTCTAGGAGTTCTTGTATTGTGTTTTCTCCACATAGCTCTTCTTGCCTTTTTCCATGACCGTGTTTTATTTTGCTCCTATAAATGTACTATTTTCCATGTTGTTGTGAATTTTTTCCTGATCCCCTTCCATCTGCTGTTTGCCCTCTTCGCTGGAGCTGGTTCTCACTTGAATGTGCACTTGTGTTATGTGTTGATTTTGCCCCCCAAAATTCATATTTTGAAGCCCTGACCCCCCAGTGCCTCAGAATGTGACTGTATTTAGAGATAGGGTCATTTAAAGAGGTAGTTAAGTTAAAATGAGGCCATTGGGCAGGCCCTAATCCAATATGAGTAGTGTCCTTATAAGAAAGGGAAATTTGGACACGCATGTGCACACAGAGGAAAGACCACGTGAGGACATAGCTAGAAATCTGCAAGCCAGGGAGAGAGTTCAAAAGACACCAAACTTGCCAACACCCTGATTTTGTACTTCCAGCCTCCAGAACTGTGAGAACATAGATTTCAATCTTCTAAGTTACCCAGTCTGTGTATTTATATGTTATGGCAATCTCCACAAACTAATACGATTAGTGAAGAAAATCCCCTTACTTAGCAATTTGCGATCTTTACTTACTGCCTTAGCCAAAGTGTTTCTCTGAACAGTTCAATTTTCGTACATAGATGAAGATATTCGAAGCTCAGATGGATGAATGTTGCTTGATTAGGGCAAAATTAAACGTGATCTTATGTGAGGCTTCAAGCATCATAATCAGTTTTGTTATCATCTGACCACATCATGGAAGTGGAAGCATACCAACCAAATGATGCAAGGGAAACGTGTGGGCCAAGTGAAAAGAAATTAGGTTGACAATAAATGAATATATGGAGTAACAGAGTTTGATCGAAAATGTGAAATGCGATGGTGAGAAGTGTTTTCTTCTCTCTACTACCTGTCTCTGTCATATGAAACGGCATCAGTTTGAGTTTGGTGAGGTTTTGAAGATGAATTCCAGGGATTACGAGATTTTGCAGGCTTGTGGGATTTTGTTTTCTCAGTTTTACTAGAAGGTCCTTCTACTCTATGAGAAAAGAAGGGAAATAAGTAATAATGACCTATTTGAGATGTATAGAAAATACAGGGGGAGAAGGATTAAGAAGAACCAAGCAATACATTTAATACCTCCCACATGAAACCTCACTTAAATGATAACAGAAGGACAAAAAAGGGGGAGGGGAGGATGACAGTAGACAGTAGAAAAGAAAAACCTCGCTTAAATAACAATAAAAATATAAACCTGCCAAAAAAAGGGAAAAAAACCCAGAGGGAAGCAAGAACAGATGAACAACGCCAATGTGTTTTTTGTTTGTTTGTCTTTTGAAAAGCAAAGAAGGAAGGATCTGACTTGGTCGTTCCAAGAAAGCTGAAATTGAAGGAAGTGATTACAGAAGGGGCTTCCAAAGGGAAGGGATTTAAGGCACCTGCCACCGCAGCAACTGTATGGGCTTAAAGAAGACACTGTTCCCCACCGGACATTTCAGACGCCCAGTGAGAAAACTGGTTTGATGACATGCAACATGCCCTCCCCTTCCATGCAGCTCCTAGTCACTCTCTCAGTCCTATAGGACTCCCAGCTGAGAATCACCTAGCATGGGAGAGACCCTTCCACACAAAAGAAGATAAAGAACAAAACAAACGAAGAGTGCAGTAGAGCTCAGGGGAAACCGAAGATCCGGGGAGCAAATGCCAACAGAAATAATATCTGTAAGATGCTCCGAGCAGGTAAAGAAAATAGTGTAGCCGCGAGAAAAGAATAGGAAGGACACTGTGGAAAGAAAAAGAGACCCAAGTAGGGCTCAGTCAGAAATGTGCAAAACAGAATCTGCAAAAGTAAAGAGTTACATGGCAGTATCAGAAGCCAAGTCAAGAAAACCGGCCCGAAGGGAGAACCAAAAAAAAAATTGAAAATAGAGAAGTTAGGAAAACCAGAGGCTCAGTTTAACGTGTTCAACATACAAATGAAGGAAGTTTCAGAAAGAATAGGGACAGAATGGAGAAGAAATTATTAAAGAAATAAGACCGGATAGTCTCCAATTGAAAAATTGTGAGTTTCCATATTGAAGGGACCCATAAGTGACCAGCACTTAGACTAAGATACAGTTTCAGGAAATTTCAGGAAGTCAGAAACAAAGAGAAGATTTAAAAATCCTCATTACTATCATCACAGTTGTTCTTACACATAGCAGCAGTACTTTTTTTTTTAGTACATTTAATCTTAGAGACTCTTGAGAAAAGTTGTAGTATTTCACCGTCTTTATAAATGAGGAACGTTAAGTCACAGTGGGTAGGTGAATCCCCCAGTATCGCATAGCTAGTAAGTGGGAGTCAGATTTCCAAACCGGGCAGTCTAACTCTATACCCACTACACTGTATTGACTTCTATAAAGTTTTCTAA